>JAIPRK010000501.1:0-187412 GCA_025469195.1 Chaitophorus viminalis
CAATGGCTCGCCAGATAACTGCAATATTAACAGTGATAATAATGATGATAATATAAATACCAATAGTGTTGGTAGTATTAATGAAAACAATATTAATAACAACTTTGCATTTAATGATAGTAATATAATTAATACTCTTAACAAAATCCACGATTTTTCTATTGATGAAAATTTAGTTGAACCACGACGTGTTTCATGGCGTCGCCGTGAAATGTCGGCATTTACTTATGATAAATTAATAGATTATAAAAATGATTCTCACATTATCATAGGAAATATGAATTTAAAATGTAATTATTGTCGTGCATTGAAATGGTTCAAAGAGCCTGCAGGTTTTTACTGTTCAGGAGGAAAAGTTGTTTTGGAAGACATTGCTGATCCACCTGAACTATTAAAAAGTCTCTTAAATTTTTTTCCTGAAAATTCAAAACATTTTTTTGACATGATACGTGTTTATAATTCGGCTTTCCAAATGACATCGTTAGGTACAACAGAAATTAGACATGGAAATTTCATGCCAACATTTAAAGTTCAACGTCAAGTTTATCATTTGACTGGTTCTTTATTACTCAGCGGTACAGAAGAACCAAAGTTTTTACAGATTGCACTGATCAGATCATTGCCGATCAGAGAGAGACAGATCAAGAAAATAATCGTATTGCTATGTCAAAATTGCGTTCTTTGCGTTTCTTGCGAGCTTAGTCAAATCAGTGAAAAAGTCTCAAGCCATGAATTACAAATATTAATATTAATCAACTTTTAGTTTACATAAAACAATACAAATTATTATTCAAAAATGTTAACCGTTATTTTGGGTGATAGGACTTAAAAAGGTATTGTCCACAGTTCCACAGCGATTTAAACCCAAAATGAGTTGAACATTCACAATAATTTCCCCGAGCAACGCCGGGTAACTCAGCTTGTATATATGTATATATATATATAAATATATATATATATATATAAATATATATATAGTTGGGTGCATTAGCTACAAAGCATTAAGTGTGTTCAATGTGTGTATTATTACGAATTATTGACGGGTTTTTTCCACAGCTTAAGCAACACTATAACGTGGTTTAATTAGAATAGTTTAAAAAATAAATAACAATAAAATACAAACAAAATTACGATAAAAATTAAATCAATTTAAACGATTTTCGTCTACTAAAATAAATATTAATATACATCCCCGTCTTACTAAATTCAAGTGCATTTCACAACTATACACAAATTTGGATCATCGATCGATGCACATGTTACAATATCCATTTTCAATATACTCAATATAGGATTCGTAGTCTGGATCATCAGGTGTACGTACTTGCACAATTATTATTATTATAAATTTGTAAACACATGATTCTCAACAATTTATAATATAAAAACGGTGGCGATGGGAAGATAACATAATAACGTTATATAATCCTTTCTGTTTACATTGCATATACAATTGCTACAACAAAAATGAAAATACACACACACACACAACATACTTCTAGGTGTACAGGATACCATGATATAGCTTGTGATGGTATAACAGCTAAGGAGTTCATTTAAAACCTCGTCTAATTAGATAATTATTTGGCAAGAATCTGCTCCTGTCGGTTCTCGGGTAATAAAATATTACGGGAAAAGTAAAAATGGTAGCACCACACGACGGTGCGCGAAAAGCCTCCGGGGAACCATTCGTGTATGTGTGTGTGTGTTTGTTGTGGGGAGGGGGGGTGTTCAACAACATTTTATCAAAGTCCACTCGGAAAATTTCCCGTTGTACACAATATTTATATTATATCCTATACAACGTTTGTACATGCGTGTATTTCGTGTTATGTATGACGTATAAATGTATAATATACATACGCATTAAAAGTCGCCTATAGGTCCTTCATCTCGATGGTTTGTGAAAAGGTATTAGTGAACTTCTGTAATACGTGCGTGCGTAAAACATATCGTTCGGTTGGTCGCGTTAACGGTTATACCCAATGCTATAACAATATTATAACGATATGTCCATATGACGTTTCACCGTGTTTATTATAGGACCATTTCTGCGTGGAGTAACAATAGGAGCAATGTACCAGATGATGACAATTTATTTACGTATTTATAGATTACGAATATTATACGACCATTTTATTAATTCATTATTATTTATTACTTATTATATTAATATTATTATTATTAGATATTTATTGACCACTTTATATATATTATTATGTATACGTACGATGAAAACATCCCTATCACATGTCGTCATTACAGCAGCTCACCGGAGATCATGATTGTTCGTAGCTATATACATAAAAGAACAAAAGATCATTTGCAACACGATACGTCATATTCGACCCATTAATCACAACGAATTTTTCTCTGTGTAACGCGTAAGCACATATACAATATATATATATATATATATATATATATATATAATACATAATATAACAATATAACATATCATTTTTATCGATTAAAAAGAAAATAATAATATTAATAATGATAAAAGTAATAATAATAAAATACAATAGGATTTACGATATTATCTTAAATCTTATACGCCCTCTCCTTTTTATTATTATTATTAAACATATATACAGTCGGACAAGCATTTGTACAGGTATACGGTTTCGTGTTAAACTGTATATTTTAAGTACAGTAAAAAAAAAAAAAACAATACATGTTCTGTAAAATACGATAGAAATAATAGTAGGTAATAATCTACAGATAATCTACTTTTACAAATATTGATCAATCACTGCTTTACGTATACTTAAAATATATTATTTATTAAACATCAAAACAAAACTAAATGCGTTTATAATTCAAACGGATTTTTCGTCTACTATTTTTTATTTTTAAAAACAACACAATTGTGGTTTATAACCACAATAATACTGTATTGCGGCTAATACAATATACTAAATTACACTGAACCTAAATATTCAAGAAAAATAACAGATAAAAGAACAAACATGTTTTAGAGATTTTTTCCCCCCTTTTATCACTTTTTAATCGACAAAATTATAAGTTTACAAAACAGTTTTATTTCTCACAATTAACATATTATATATAATTATATTATAAATTATTCTATACTCTCAACAACTTTTTTTTAAATATTAGTTCATTTCAATTTTATGGTGTTTATATGACGTCTATTGGTGTTCGAATATAAAATAAAATCCACAGATACCGTCTAAATTATTTGATTTATATTTCTGCTTATTAAACGGGTACTAATACTATTTATAATATGAAGTATAAATATTACTTGACATTATTTATTATGGTAACACATCTTTTCAAAATCTTTTAAATTGTCGTTCGTTTTGTACAGTCCTGTTTTTGAATTCGTATATATCCAGTTACAAAACACTGTTTGTGCAATGATGTCCTTCAAATGCTATAAAACAATAAAAGAACACCTTTTAATAAAATTTGAATTCGAAATAAATTATTTATAATTATACACAAATCTAAAGGAAGCCGTAATCAAATAATAAATGGTTCGTATTCTAAAACTCATTTCGTCATTGCTCGCATTACAAACTTCGCAACTAATAAATTGACGCGCGCACATCTCGCAAACATATAATACATATTATTATATACGTTATATGAATTGCCTGAGTGTCGAGGCCAGTGTAGGTTTTCGTAACGGGGAATATCTATTGATTGTTATTTTAAACGATTCATCTGTAATTGTTGCAGTATTCGACAAGATACAATTAAAATTAGTACATATTATGTACACAGTTGTGAGTTGAATCACGTCAAATATTGCAAACTAATGCAGCAGCTGATGAGACTGGTACGAATATCAAATGACACGCAATATTAAATAATACGAATCTATAAACATCCAACACACTGTGTTATATGTAAATATCGTTCGGACGATTACAGAAATAATTTTGTCGTATGTATATTTTCAATATACCTATAAGGCTATAAATAATACATAAATTACGTGTGCACAACAATCAACACGTTTCATATACAATATGTACATAATAATAATTAATAATACATGTTTTTATGTTTATGATCTATAATGTGTGAGATGTATGTACATGTTATTTCGGACATTGGCCGAACTATAGAAGGAAATTAGATTTCCCAAGAGAAAAGTCAAAAAGTAATTTCCAACGACCTATACACGCGCGTTTCTCAGTCGATTCATTTGGCCGTTTTTATTTTATTTTTTCTCTCTCTCTCTCTCTCACACACACACACACACACACACACACACACACACACACACACTCTCTGTCCTCCCTTTTACAAATCTACTCGCAGATCTCCTAATGGAAATAACAACGTTCCGAACGTCGGATTTGTAGTAGAAGTGCGGTGACGTGAGTGTAAGAAGAGGATCAATGCCACCGACATAATTTTCGGCGGCAATCGGAATTGTCGTTATCAAGACAAATGCATTTGGAAAACTTTTATCATCACACCATATATTATATAGTCGTCGACGGCCACTATACCAATGGTATTTTTGCGGCCGTGAGCCTACACACAACTTGAAACAAATAATATAATAGTATAATACAAAATATAAAATATAAATATGTCAACGTATATGATTCAACTAACGGTGTTCCTGTACTCATCGTGTATCGCTACTGTAAGTCAATACGAAAAACGCCTCACGATAATATGATCGTTTGCAGCCCAAAATAATATTGTAAAGGTATATAAATATATTCAGTCAGGGGCGTGTACGAGGGGTGATAAGGAGTATACATCTCCCATCGCGGTTTCATTATTTATTTTTTTTAATCGGGCTTAAATAGTTTAGTAAAATTGTCGTTGATTATGACCTGGTACAGGTAATGTTGTTATGATATATTTTTTAAATGTCCGTGGCATTTAAAATGTTCAAATGTCCAAAATTATAATACTGTTTTAGAAACGACGAGAGTTATGACTTATAAATGCATTTAACGACCTGTTTTGTTTGGGAGTGTTTCTCGGAAATATTTTTCTCGCTTGTCACCCAACTAAACTGCCACCCAACTAGTTCGAAAATACTGTAAACTGGTATCTCCGATCTCCCGTTATCCCGGATCCCGATACAATTATCCATCCCTAATCAAGGAGCGCCGTGTAAAAATTGTGTGCCAACAACACAGCATATAATACATCTCTAAAAAAATGTTTACCCCTAAACTTACAAACGATATCTTGTGTATAGTAACATATTTACATACATAATTAAAGATAAAAAAATTCTTGAATTTTATTTTACTTTTACCAAACTATACGTAGTAATTGTATTTTTGTATGTTCCATAACACCACATGATCAACACGGTCAAAATAATAATGAAAACGAATTAAAACAATTATTAATCACAGCATGCATATTATTTAGCTGATAGAGTTTAAAATTTTGTTTGTCATTGTAAATATACCAATACTGATTTGATACCGACAAAACAAGAACATTATCTAAGAAGAAAGTAATAATGTAATACTATAATATAATGATGTTCAGAAATTAAAACCAAAGGTTTGATAAACGAAGTGAAAATTAACTTTTATTATTTATTATTACTATTGATTATCATCGATTATTTTGTGTTTCATTTTGATAGCGCAACCGTTTTTCCCTAAGATTGTTAAATGTGCACTACAATTTATATTTATTGGTTGATTTTAGTCTTAGTTCACTAGCTAGCACACAGAAATCTAATATGTACTTCATAGTTCATACATACGTAATATTTTCATTTTTATTTAAACTAAAGTATAGAAATAAAAAGACATTTCTACTTATTACATTATATAATATCATAAATATTTAAAATATCTACGAAAATTATTTAGTAACATTGGGTATAGGGTCTGGATAATGTCTAGTTAATTATTTAAATATAATACATACTTTTCCACGTTAAATAATGGTAATTTCACGATTTGACGGGGGAAATTACGAAATGGCCAATTTGAGCTTTCGTCCATAACATATTTTATATTTAAATCATATAAAACAAAAACATACAGGTATCATGACTCCTGCTACAATTTTTAGGTTTTCCGAACTTTTTATATGTGTTTTCAATGCCTATAAAACATATAACCGCCAAAATCATATTATGCGCTATTATTATAAACCGTATATTGGCTGAAACAATTTTACTCCCGCGTCTCCCGCGCCCTTCATATATATTATATGATACCAGGTAGGTATACGTGCACGCATTTACACCATGTTTATTTTATACGATTACCGTTTACACAGTACGTGGTTATTGTTAGCTGTCAATTTGTTTTCGTTTATGTGCGCTTTTGTGTATTGTAGGTGTTTTCTTTCGTATAGCAGTGTGTGCGCTGTTGAACGGCGTTTACGCGCAAATAATCATGCCTATGAAAAAAAAAAAAAAATAATTCATATAAATATAATTATTTATATTTAGGTATAATTTTTCCTTTTTTTTTACATTGGAATTTTAAGTAAAAAACATACGAAAAATTCAACATTTTCATTTTCTGTATTCTCTCGTGGGCTCACGACCAATAATTACATAATGAACGTAAGCAATGTATTTCGGTGAAAAATGTAAAATATATTTCCATGCGCTTGTGAATTTCATAAAATGTGTATATGCTTTGAACAATGTATAAGTACTTAGGTGAATTCTCGGAAGACACGGGATTAATTAAAATGTTCATGGATAATTATTATACATGATAAATTGAAGCGTTGACCACGTATGATCTCCAAGGATCACAAGGATTCTAAATTAAAATAATCGAAAGGTATATATGATGTGGCGAAGGTTCACTATGAATTTAATATTTTACATCGTATACATTTCTAAGGAACCTTTCTTGAACATACTTCACATGGGTCGTTAAAATGCTTTTACGAGTGTGGTGATATTATAGTTAGTAATGCTATAAAACAGCACGGGAAAACAAAACAGAAAATTACGTTACAACAATGATTTGATTAACCATGTTATACTATATATAGTATAGAGTACAATATTACTAGTTAGTATCAAATCTATCGAATTAATTATTAGATATGCCTAAATCTTTTGGTTGAATTATTATAAAATTGCTAATCTTTATCTGTCTAGAAATTACGATATATTCATTTTATCACTGTATTCAATAATTTATAGGTGCTGAAGCAATTAAAAATCAATAATATGAAATATTGTTTGACTCCGTAATCAAACAAACGATATTAATCGATATCTAATATATATTGTTTAAATATTATAACTAATCGTATTTCACTTGGTTTAAAACTGAAATAATTAACTTTTCACGTGTATTTAAAATAAATAATAAATTATCGTAATTGTATTTTATCATTGACCATTGTTCTACGACATATCAGTGTGCAGGAGATAACTGCAAATCAATCAAAAAAACAAAGTTTTTTTTTCGTATAAAATTATTAAAAACAACAAAATAAATAAGAATATGTGTTATACAGAATACCCATTAGTAGTTCGACTAAAAAAAAGGTCTTTGCGTCACAGCATGAAATAACATAAAAAAAAAAAATATCTTGATAATTATTCCAATATGGATATATATGTATTGTATATAATGATGTATAATGGTCATGCGAAACAATCGCATGAAAATGGGTTGGAGAGGATCTAAGCATACAGGTACCCATATGCAGCTATATATAGGTATATACTGAATGCCGGAGCGACGGTCGAAAAGATCGGAAAGATAAATTAGTGACTACGTAAAAGATGATATTTGAGAAAAAAATAATAATTACAATAAAATATAAAAATTCAACTGTTTTTTTTCTGTGTTAGAGTAAATGAAAAACAGTGGTTCTCAGTAATATTATTATTGACTATAAAGGATGAGGCAAATAAATTTATTTTACATATAAGAAAATTTGTTTAGAAAAAATTTCGATTCGAATTAGTTCTTAAAAAATATTTCAATATAACTTTAAATATAGCCCACGTTACAAAATGATAGTTCAATGATCATGCAATGATAAGTAATCTTTACTAGCATGTTAAAAAATATTACATACGAATAGTTTAGGTAAGTACGAGTTTAGTTTTTAAATGTTAATTCTGAAAGACTTTCTTATTATTAAAAATGTTATTAAACATAAAAAGGTTTTGAATATTTAATCTAAAATTTACTTTTTAAGACATTGCGCTCAAAAACATAATCTCAGAAATGATTCGTATTGTAATACTATGATTATAATGACATAATTATTTATCATTTTATGGTTTTATAATTAAAATTCAACACTTATAAAATTGATCAAAATGAATAATAATTATTTTATTACAATTATATTTCATATAATTTGATAAAAAGGTAATACATACATATGTGGTTTTAGTTTTCTTAGGTTTCTTATACGAGAACAATTCATAGGGCAGTATTACACTAATTATACTTAAACACTTTTCAAAGTCACTCTTTATATATTTTTATGCGCAATGAAATTATCTTATACGTACATAAAACAAATTCGTCATATATACCCAATCATCATAGGTTTATGTTCTAAAATTGGTAAAATTTTTATTTAAGATTCTTTATTGCGTCCTTACCACTGTTTCAACGTGATGAATTCAAAATAAAGTTTTACAACATAATTATAATCATACTATAATATCTATATTCATACTTAGTATCTTTAAAAAAAATGAAATAAAAGTCGTTATAAAATTTGCTAAAAAAATGGTTAAACGTAATTTGAATACACTTGAATATGTAATAGTAAGTTTGGTTTCGTTGTAATTGGTCACTGATATAATATAATATTTTATGTCTATATAGATTGATTTCTATAAAAGTACAGAACATTATTTGGAGTCCACTGGCCACCTTGTGCAAGATGGCTTTGCACTCATATGTATGTAATTGGAACAATTGGAAACACGTGAAAACCGCGTTACATATTACATATTAATATAATGTCCTGCAGATTATTAATCCACTTCGACCGGTTGAAAAATATGTTTCTTCGTCCATCGTGTTTGAAACTTAACTAGATTCTGCAGAGTATCCAAACTGTTGGTGACCCGTAAAGCGCACGTAAAATAGAAATATTTCAAAACTATAATTCGTACGTGTGTTTTGTCGGTTGGTCGTCGGACTATGAACACATGTATACAACACACATATTCGTTGACAGGCCGTGAGCGTAACAATATAATATATACACGCAGTACAAAATGCGCGTACTTTACGTATATCATATATATTATATATATATATATGTGTGTGTGTGTGTGTGTGTGTGTGTGTGTGTGAATGGTTTGTTTCGTATAGAAAAACGATCCCGTAGTCGGCGTACTGGTCAGGAACGAATTATTATATATATTATATAATGTATCGAATATCTAAACCAATAACGTTGAGGGAGAAAAAAAATTACCAACAATTTTAAGAGAAATCGCTTTATGTGCCGTCCCGGTTTCTGTACATAACGGAACATAATCCATTCATCAATGCTTATATATTGCTTTATATTGACGTTTATTATATATTTTTCCTATCTCTGTCTCCGCATATACCACCCACCGGCCATCGCCTTATTCTATTCACGGTGCCGGGAAGAGAGAAAAAAAATTATGTACACATATACGTGCCCGAAACCGCGTATAATACTCGTGGTTCCAAAAATGTCTATTTTGACCCACAACGTATACCTACAGAGCTCATCGCAGACAAACAATGGTAGTGCGCCGCCACTCTGTACACGGTCTGGTTGCTCGCACACAACGCACGGGTGGAACAGAGAGAGACTGCGAGGTTATAAGGACGAAAATGCACGAAGCGAGGGACAAGGATGGACGTGCTCTCTGTTGGACCGTTATAATAATGTTCAGCCCCGACCGAAACTACCCCCTAAGAGCACACGAAGCCATTAGAAAACCGGTTTCTGCGTTTCTCTCATATAATTTTTTTTTCCATCGTCTGCGTCTGCGTCGCCACCGTCAGTCGATATGTTTTTTCTTCTCTCTCTCTCTCTCTCTCTCTCTTGTATTCGTTCGTGCAAAGTGGTGTTGAGAATGTTTCTGTGTACGGAAGACTAGAAAAATAAAATATCTTTACAATAATAATATACAGTGAGAGAATAAGAAAATACGTTCTGCGCGCACGCGCGTGTGTGTGTGTGTGCGGTGGAATGGTGTGCTCGGAGGAAGCTGCGAGAGCTCTATTATATGTACGAACACGTCGTATGTATATATATATATATATATATATATATATTGCGGTCGAGTGGTCCGGCAATTGATTTTCGGCGCATATGAAAAAGAGGAAAAAATAAAATATCGTAAAGTAAATTTTAAAAAGAACACGCACTGCCCAGTTGATGATGACGGGGCAACGTCTCTATCGTCATTTTTATAACATAATAATAATAAAGTTTTATCTTGCCTTGTAATATGTACATATTTTTATATTACGCGCGATAACAATGTGTGCGCTGTGATACCGATTAAAACGCGACAACGTTTACTTTATTAAATTACGTAGTGTACCTATATTGTACAAGAAATACTTTTATACTGGTCGGCCAGCGCAGGTAAACCTACCACAATATTATTATCGATCACGACAGCGGCGATACTCGTCGTCGTTATAAAATATAACCTATCTGCTGAACATTTTTCACTCTGCGGCTTACCACTCCGCCGCCGCTGGTTAATTTACAATTAAAAATCCTGTAACGCCGTGTAACCCATGATAATATACAAAACGCCGCTGGACGCATGTACGTATTATATGTACGATGCGTATACGACAATCGCTTTTGCCTAGCCGACTCAAATAATAATGCAAATTCGTTTTCCATTATTTTAACTGCCGTATTTTGTATTATATTCGTAATAATTCGTCTTGTGTCGCAAAATAATTAATAATAGTCAATTAATTTCGTCGAATATCGGACGGACAATTGTACGTTTATTTTTCTCTGCGGAGGGGGTCACACAAAAGCCACCAACAAAATGTAATTATTTGCTAATACATTATTAAGAGTAAATACATTGCTCTTATGTAATAAAAAATTGAACATATATACATGTCGTTATTTTTTGTAATTCAATATACATTCCTATTATATACGAATATATACGAGCGTTTAAAATATAAAAATATGGGTTTATATATTTATGTATAGTACCTTAGAGACTTAAACTGTATTTTATTATTAAATTACTGTTTTTGTACGAATTATATTTTTTATTTATATACTTAAAAAAATAAATAACAATAGATTTTTTCGGTCACTATATACATTAGATAGGATATGAGCACTACGTAAAAGATAAATATTATATTGAAAAAAAAAAAAGAAACCATGATTCTATTCTTCAATGTGGTATATACAATATATTCGTATTAAACGGAATGAAAAAAAAAAAAAGCAACATACATTTTTCTCTTTCTTTTCGTATATGTTGAAAATGCTCATGCGTATATAAAACGCACATTCGAGATGTTTGAACGCGTATAATTATTGTCCAGACAAAGTGCAAAGGGATGTTATATTACTGTACTTTTAGGTATACATATATTGTATGTAACGCATTTCAATCGACAAGAAACCCTTTTGAGTTTATAATACACAGCCGGACATATGTACATAGTTGTGTATACTACGCGTTGCGGTGGGCAAAGGTGCGTTTCGGCGACGGCAATTATAAAGCCTGTGGACGCAAATCCGCGCGGAGAATTCCACTCGTGACAAACATTATTCGACCCGACCTAGGCGAGCGCGGTAAAGGGTTTTCGCGCTCTCGCAATTTATGGCTCGACAACGACGCGTCCGTTACGGTGGATTTCGGTCGACGGACTACACGCACAATAGAGTAGTCCCGCGTGCTGGTCTCGGGAAGAGAAATACAAAACGTAAAACAAAAAAAAAACGATTGTCTGCAGCGTCCGTTTGCGCCGAACCGACAGCAGTACACTGTACACCTACGTAATATAATATACATAATAATAGTTATATTTTACCGGTGCACGAAGAAGTGTGCGTCGTCAAAATCAGAGACCGAAGCCACGGCAACGACCTATTTATATAATATACATAATATATATATAATATACACGAGTATACATGACTATAATAATACGCGTATAGGTATACAAAATATGTATATTATTATAAATACGTGTATCAAGTGCAGTAGCCGCGGCTCGGGGATCGCGCGCAATTTATAATAAGTGTCCGGAGCACGATGAGGTCCTGCGCGTATTTTATTGTCGCGTCTGTATAATATATTACATTATTATTACGCGTATACGTGTATACAAAACGGGCTGTAGGACACCCGCCGATGACCTGGTCGCGGAAACCACCTCATAATAAATAATTTATATATATATAATATATTATGTGTGCTGTGTACATAACGTTTAAGACGCCCCGCGCAGGACACGATGTGGGCCTGGTGAAAAACACTCTCTCACATTGTCGTCGGAATTAGCATCGTGAACAGGTACCCTGTACGACCTCGCGACGACGTATACTGCTGCGGTTTGAAGGGCACGAGCCCAACGAGCAACAATAGACGTACCTGCGTCCTGCGTCCTGCTCACACTATATATATACATAATAATGTACACGACGACGTGTATAATGTACACATATAATATTGTACAATGATAACCGCTGCACAGACGTGTAGGTATTATTATTATTACATATTATTATATTATTATATAATACGCACGCGCGCGGCTATTATATCCCCTGACCGCGCGGTCGTTGCGTCACACGAGCGCAGAGCATTTCTTCTTCTTTTCGATACAGTTTATCCCCCTCCTGTTTCACACTTTG
Organism: Chaitophorus viminalis; assembly: GCA_025469195.1. NCBI lineage: Eukaryota > Metazoa > Arthropoda > Insecta > Hemiptera > Aphididae > Chaitophorus > Chaitophorus viminalis. The sequence continues at coordinate 12,817 of JAIPRK010000501.1, forward strand.
CACGAGGGTCATTTACATGACCCGAAAAGACCTTTTTTCCTTTCCCTCGTCCGCAAACGCCGCGTCCGGGTTACCATTCGCGTCATTGTACAGGATAACGTGCGCGTGCGTGGACCAGCAGGACGCATTATCTCTCTCTCTTTCTATCATTCTCCCTGCCCGTGTGTTTCTCGTACATAATATAATATACACACCCGAATTATTATACTATATACACCTATTCTCCCATTCATGAACACGACTCATCGACGTCGTCGTCGGCGTTCTTTTTTATTTTTTCCTCTCTCTCTCTTTCTCTCTCTAGTGTATAGTACCACCCAAACGTCATCGGCGTGTTGTAGTCATAATATTATTATTGTACCCATTGTGCGCGTTTATGTAACTCATACTTTTGTGCAGGTACCTAATAAACACAGGTGTATTATACAAGCGCATATCGCCGACCGTACCGCGGATGATCCAGTATTTTGTGCAACAGCGGTTTCCTCTTTGAATAATTAGTGGAAAGAATTAGTAGTTACAATCATTTAAATCATCAAATCTCGCAAATAATGACAGATTATGCTACCTATCTATAAGTATAAAATACAAATATCACTCATACTCACTCATCACCACATCTCAAAAATGACAAAACGTTTGAACTTAACGTCTGAAATAGTTGTTCATCAAATACTAAAGATGTGCGCTATATGCAATCATGAAGAGATTTTAAAAAATGTTGGCCACGGCCAAGACTGATCCGTATAAAACCGGGTGATTCAGTTGCGTACAACCATTACAACTACACCACACCGAAACATTTGAAATGTGAATGGAATGCAGTATGACTGTGCACTACGAAAGGATTTTTCGAAAATCGCAGCTTTATGAGTCGAAACCGTTTTTAATTGATTAGTAACCTATACATTTTTTTAGTTTTTAGTTAGGAACCTAGGAAATACTTTATTTTATTTAATGATATGTAATAATAACAATAATAATAATAAGACTATTAAATGTAATATAATACGCCTGCAGTTTTGATTTGCCTAAATACGCCCCGGCTAAAATTGTTCCGCGCGAAGTCAAATATTCAGCTAATTATCATAAAACTTTGCTGTTATTCATTTTTCTGTGTTTCACATATGTGTACGAGAAATCTGCACGTGAAATGCCGATTACCGCTCACGGTACGTACATGAGATTTACAGACTTGCGATTGTATGTAATAATTCGAATAATGAATCATCGGTACTGAATTTCCGGCGATAGACCTCGCAGATTCGTCTGTATAGTCTACATACATGTGTTAAGTTGATTGTACCTACACAGCCAATGCGAATACCGATACTGTATAATTATACACGAAAACCTTATGTATACCTGTACTTTAATACTGGCACAGCAGCATAAGAAAAGATCGAACGCCCTCCGCGCGCGAATATTCATACGTTCTCATTTGCCGGTGATTTTTAATCGTTTATTTCCCTCCTCACGTTTTTCTCTATTTAATAATATATCATACACAGCTCTCGTAATATACATTAGGTACTAAAGAATATATATTATATGCTATCTCGACCGCGCTCAATATTACAGCGCCCTTGAACCACTATATAGCCACTACCACCGCCGCCGTTGACGATATAATTTTTAACAACACGCCAATGTGTACTAAAACCATAAGCCAAGAGCACGTTTCGCGTTGCAATCACCCGCTGACGCTGTATAACCGCGTATACCCGAGAGGATTTATTGTCTTTTGGCGGTAGCTAAATTCCCAGTTTTGGACACCACTGCTGCAGCAGCAACACGTTTATACGTTGGGTTTCTCGGAAACAATTAACGTTGATTTTTTTCCCCCATGCCGAACACAAAAATTATTATTATTATTATTATTGTTGTTACATATGTATTGTATACGATATAATAACGATAAACTCGTGGGCAAAAATTATGATTTTTTTCCAGTATCACCGTAATGTATACATAAACTGCAGAGTATATGTACCATATTTTAACAAACAGGAAGTATTAAAAACATAACGTCCGACGGGAGAAAAATATACATTTAATACGTCCATATAAATGTATATTATATATTCTTATTTTACCTAACTTACAGGTTGAATTTTAAACAAACAATACTTAGTTCTATCATTTTTTTTCTTTTTTTAATTTTCGAAAAGTCGTTAATGAAAAATCATCCCAAAAAAAGTTAGGTAGTTGTTTATATACAAATGATAAAACTAACGCTGTTCTTTTTTTTTCTACTTAGTTTTTATATTAAGTTGCAGAAGTTGTATAAAAGGCCAAAGTTTAAAGCAATTTTTTCTCCTTTTTACATATTTTGTAAATAGACAATTCGGTATTTTATAAACGCAAACAATCAAGCAAAAACAAGCAAACGCTCGAAGGGGAAATATAACAATTATTGTATTCAGTCATATACTCAAATTATTATACTCTATTGGGTCGAATGAAAAACAAATAATCCCACTTTCAAGTTCTTTTTATAGCCTAAGCCCCAAAAATCATAAAATCGATAAAATATATGAGAAATATTATTGTACATAAAAAGTGAAGTACCAGGAAGAAAATAGTTGTTGTTTTTTAAAAATATAATTTTTGATTTTAAATCATAAGAAGATTTATAAATCAAAAAATAAGTTGTAATTCTAAGACTCATTTGGATAGATACGTTAATATAAATTTATATAATATCGGTGAATAATTGGATTGGGTATTATTAAGGTATTAAAAAAAAAAAGAAAAAAAGTTCACAACTGTTAAGTATTTAGCATGTAATACTAAATAACTCGACATAGTGAGTATCATAAAACAAAAGATTTATGCTATACGACTGTCGTCTACGTTACTTGTTTTATTTATGTTCCCTATTTTAGGGTGCCATTTACCTTTATGTAGGTGAATCTATTTAAATATATAATTTAATTTTAGTCTGCCTTCAACATTATTTGTTTTGCATTTATGTGCTCGTATTATTTGGTTTGGGATTGTGTTGACTGGTACGACACGGGTATTAATCGAACCATGGTTTTTATTACTATTATTAATTTATTCTTTCACACGATTCTTTGACAAGCAACAGAAGAAAAATATACAGCATTACTACAGAGTTCTCAGATACCTATACACAGCAGGGAAGGGCCAGGAAATCTTTGTTGCCAATCGGCTGGGTTTATTGAAAGAGTTGGTAAATATTTGAGAAGACAAAATAAATCCGCACCAAACTTGCTTTGAACGTAAAACAGCAATTGATAGTTTCCGTTGTGACTTCCATCGAAACATTATCCCTCCAGTGAGCGCATATGTTTCACTCGAAATCAGACACGAATCAGTGGTACTCTGTCCTTCATATAAAATTCATTCCGTATCCATTAACAATAATATAATACTGAAATTCTACCATTATAATATCCTTTATTTATGTGTAAGTAAACATTTATTATTTTTATAATAAACTATAAATATTATATCGAAAGAATTGTTTTTTAAGGGAGTGTTTAATAAAAAATGATTATTTTTATTTTTATTTTATTAAATTATAAATTATAATATATATTATATAACTAACACAAAATATTATAATACAATTAATCATAGTTTTAATAGTACAATTAATGTACTAAATTTTGTAAAATATTTGATAAGAATAGTAATGGCAGTTTCACTATTATTATTAATATTATTTTATATTTGACTGGTAAACTAAATATTTTAAATTAAATATTATAATGAATTGTATTTTGTATTACTTAATATAAGTAGTTTTATATGATTTTTTTTTTCGTGATTCGTAAGTATGTTTTGAAGTATTTAATATTATAGTCAATTTTAGTAATATGCTATATTATATATATATATATATATATATATATATATATATATATATATCATTATATAAGATTCGAATTGTGTTATGCGTTAATAGCACTTATCAAAGGTAATGCATTATAGTTTAAATTAAAGATATGCACTGAAAATTGCGTTTTGAATTTTAAATTATTTTTGTATTTTTTTTCAAGCAAATTCTTACAAGTAGAGGCAAATAGGGTTCATCTTCTAAGATTTTCCCGCGATCAGATCACTGTTATTATGTAATTAGTAGAGAATCCGAACAGACAGTTATTTTGTTAGGAGGGTATTCGAACAACAATAATAATTATTAAATATTGTATATTATACACAATATATAATATATAATATAGTACATACATATAAATTATATACGAGTATGTGAAGGGTGTTTCGTGCATTTTTCATCCCCTCTACTAATGCACTAATAGCAATTCAGTAATGATGACGACTACGAAGACTAACCGACCTTGAAACGACAGGGCACACGCACACTAACACACAAACACACACACACACACACACATACACACACACACATACACGCACGCAAGCAAGCACGCACGAACACACACACAAATGCACACACACAAACAGATTTATACTCCTCACCCACACCACTAACCACCAGTGCACGAAAACAACCCTCTGTGTCTCATCATCCACGGTTCACACACACACACACACACACACACATGTTCATATGTGTATATAATGTTGTCGGATGGCCAAGCCTCTAGATTCCATCACATCGCTGTTCCAGACAAAACCATCGCCAAACTGGCGCCTCTTGAACGCATATTATAATGGTGTATATATTTTCTATACATATATGCTAGTCGGTGTAAAATATTGGCCATATAGGGATCCGCCTACCTGTTATGTTATGATGGGGTGAGGGAGATTTTTAAATTAAACGAAAGCCAAAAAGTATATAATAATAATATTAATAATAATAGTAATAATAATAATAATAATAATAATAATAACCATTATGTTTTATTGTGTTGTTGTACAAGAGAATTCGCCAGATGAATTCGGGAAGAAGCGGATTAAGAAAAAAAGAAAAAACCGATTTATCAATATAATACTACTGACGTACACAATCATGTGTGTATTAATATTTAACGTCCATTTTTTCCCACATCGTACGACCTGTATTTTATATAACTATTGTTTTTTAGATTCCTATACAAATTAATTTTTTTTAACGGATGTATAGAATATTAAATGAGTATATTTTTCCTCATCGCACGTTTAGTATTAATTATTATTAATAAAGCCTATTAAATTTTAATTTACATTCATTTAGAAAAAAAACAATTTAATAAGATACGTTGAAGCCCAATATTTATTAGTTACAATATACGAGTTACAATATACATGACGTAATGAAACCATTATGAAATACATTCAAAATCAGTCTTTTAATTTTTGTTTTTGTATTTTTCTTTTTGCGTACATTTTTTTTACCTTGCCATGCCTGTCCTAGTCAATTTAAAAATTTTAGGCAACCCTTCAAAACAACCTGTTTCCTTCGAGTACTATAGTAGAGGAGGCGGTGGTGGTGGCCTTCGGAGACTTGAACGCCACCACATGCGGCATAATAATATTTTTTCACGAGACTGTACCTACAATAGTGATCGAAGGACGGGGGTTGTTATTACCCGACCTCACACAACACGCATTCGGTTGAATACACCCAAGGTTGCCAACCTTATTTCTCAACCGGTACACTGGCAGAGTGTCCAATATGTGGGTCGTTCAAATACCCCAACCGGTTATAATAATAATGTACATGTGTGCGTATAATACATATGTAAATGTAAAAAATATATATACATTTATTTATACGCATTAACATAAGCGTGTTATAGTATAATGTCGAGTACGATGAAATGACCTCAACGGAGATTAATTGAAAAACGGTCGACAACTTTGTTCTTTTTCCCTTTTATCTTATACCCCGCATGGAAAACCGCCTTGAATAGAATTCATAAATCACCCGCTCAGGATAGGTATACAGTGGTTGCAATGTTGCTGGGTCAGCTAATGAGCGCCGAGTAAGCATAAAACTTACAAAAGCCGTTGGTCACTCAACCCTTTTCATTAAAAATAAAAATAAAATACAAAAAACCGACCGCATTTATTAAGGACTTGACTTAATCGCTGATTATATTATTATTATTATTATTATTATTATTTTATAATTATTTTTACAAGACGTACATTTACCATCTCAAGTTCAGTTTCAATTTGTTAGAATCAGGAACAATGCATTTGCGGATCGTTAATTTACAAGCAGGAATTGACTTCTTTACGGCCGGTTTGTGTTGCATGTGTTTTGGAAGTTCCAGAACCACAGTTCTATATGCGGTCAGTGGCACTCGTTCAGTACAAGTGCTTTCAACAGCTAAAAACATTTTGAAATACTAACTGATATTGTGACTAAGTGCTGTTATTGATAGATTTTACTCGTTGGTTGGTCGAGTTGAGGCCGGGAACTCATCAGTACCGTCATTAGAGGGTTGATTTGAGCAGGTTTTTGGATTTTCGTCGTTTCTTTGTTCGGACACCTGCAGAATACGAATAACATTATTTCTGTATAACCAAAATTCTAGCAGGTGTAGGGGAGGGAAACAACAAAAATACGCAATTAGTGTAGTTTCGATCGATGTCTATGTATTTATAAAATATGTTTAAATTAATATTAATCGCGAGCTAGCCAATGAAAAACAAGGCGGGTATAATATTATATTTTTTATTCTATTTTACGCTCTAATTATATTTTAGTGGTTCACTTGCAATTTATATACGTAGGGATTAAACTAAAACAATGTAATTACCTAAGTAATTATTGATTATTGATTTATTGATATTAAATTATTCACTAGAATTTTTGAATTTAACTTATGTTTAAGTATATATGTGCAATATATGTGGAAATTATAACTATATAACTATTGTAACATATTTAATTATTTATATGACCAAAAAAAAAAAAGATGTTTCCAGAGAATGTGTAATATAAATTTAACTATACAAATTAATTTGAATAATTGTCACAATTTTTTAAGAAATCCCATTGTACATTATCATTGTATTGATGATTTATTTTAGAGTTATCATAAAGATTAAAATAATTTAATATTATGTTTGGTATTCATTTGTAACATCCATAATATAATGACATGACCAATGATATATCATTTGGCAATAAAATGACTACAGGATTTTGTTAGAGTATTCTAAGTTGTTATCACAAATTCTGTTAAGATTGCTATTATCATTAGTCATATATATATATGTGTGTGTGTGTGTGTGTGTGTGTGTGTGTGTGTGTGTGTGTGTGTGTGTGTAATTAATTTCATCTAATTCATCGTTGATTCAGATAATTACTTATATTCTTATTTAGAATGAACATTAGCAATGCAAATTGGCAAAAACAATATATTTATAAATTCAAATTAGTTTCCAAGTTAATAAAGTTTCGCCAGGTCACATAACTTCTTAACTTATCCCCCCGCTGATCAAATAGTCTATTAAATGAACTTCTTATCAGAACGATAAAAACGATTATCTGAATACCTACTATTACTTTCATTATTTTGATTTCAATGATAAGCTATCATAATATATATATATATATATCATTAATACTAGGATATTAATATGCTAGTTTATTAGTTTTTCATTTTATTAATTTTATACACATAGTGCTAATTAGTAATTTTATGTGGTTATATAGAAACAGTTATTAAAGCCATGAATATGAAAAATATAAAAAATAGTGTACGCAAGACGTAAAAATGTTTTATAAAATTACAAAGTAATTTCAACCTGTAAAAAGTACATTATTACCTTTTTCCTAGAAATTTTAGTATTAATATTTAAATACATATGAATACATTTAACAGCTACCCATTAAATATATATAAGTAATATTATAAACAGTTCACTGAATAATATATAATAATTTATTATTATTGATTGACGGCTTACGTTCATATCCGATAATCCAAGTATTTTCACTCGCCATGTTAGTTGGTAGGTAATCAACAAGCTTGAGGCTATAATATTATTCGTCCAATATAATTGAAATCTAAATTTTATTCTTAAAAATAATGTTACTTTATACACGATGTAATTTATAAATTTGTACCTACATCTATACAATACATTCGAGTATTTAAATTTTAAATTTTTAATATATTTAGATATATGTATGTAATTTATTTATTTGATGTTTTTTAAATTATTTTTAATCACTCATAAATGATAAAAAACAATCATAAGTTAATAAGAAAAACACAATAGTGGATTGGTGTAATGTAACATTTATAGCTTTATAAGTATAATTTTATATTTTTGTATAACAGTATAATACGCAGTGCAGTTAATAAACTATTATCTTGGACAGGTTATTTTATAAATTGTCATAAAATACCGAGATAATGAGCTCATAAACACTCATATTGTAACAAACACGTTATACTCTGTAAAGCTATATTTTTCAAGTAATTTGAGTTCTAGAAAAATGTTGTTACTACAAATGGCACAAATAGACACATGTCCCAAACAATATATTCAATTTCTACACAAACACAATCAATAATAAAACAGATGGTGCATATAATATCATATTGTTTATTTGATTAATTGTCAATTTTTTTTTAAATTTAGAAGGGTTTGAATAAGTTCTAATTAAAACATTTTATATCTATAATTTTTTTCATGCATAATATTATCATAAAGAATTGTGTTGATATGAAGTTATTATTTTTAATAAAAACTCCATGTTAATCAAACAGAATCTAATTTCATCCGAGAATAGGTGACTACTTCTTTAAGGGTTTTAATTTGAATCTACTAAATTCTACTCCATAGTTACAAATGTCACAATCATTATTGATCATTGCACAAAATATTGTATGCCAAAAGACTGTATAATTCAAATAATTATTTTAAAATATGTTTCATAATATATCAAAATAAATAAATATGACACAATAAAGATAACTAATAATAAAATCGATGCTTTAAATTATAGTGAATTTTATTTTATTATTATGTCAAGGAGACAAGGACATTTCGTTTCATTCTTAATGTAATGCATGGAAATATCTAACATAGTATTATGTATAGTTTATTTTATATCTACTTAAATTAATTCAAAATTTGTTAAGTTCTAATAAGCTATAATAAATTAGCAAATGATCTATAATGTTTTAAATGTTATAACCATATAAGTATAAGAATCACAATATTATAACTACTACTTCATTCCCACTGCAACAGTAAAGTGTTAAATGAATCATAGTTGAAACATAGTTTTTATCACAAAATCTAAACTTTTTTTTAAAATAAAAGAATACTTGATTTATTGAGAACCCTTTTAAGTGTCAAGCATCAACACTATTGCATTGTTTGCGTTGACATATTTAGCTCGAAGTAAAGTAAAATAGAATTTAATATTTTCAATACATTAAGTATAATAAAAAAATTATATAACGAATTAAAATATATACTTTTATAATAGGTAAGCATTCAGTAAAGGTATAAATTAAAAAGACTTTTAGATTCTGAACGGAGTGATCGAATCTATTGATTTTACAATGATGTGTTTTTTTTTTTTTGTGTCTGACGACACCTTTTTTGGCAGTGAAAATGCTTCGATTTGCTTAAACGGTAACTTTTCTAAAAGGAAAGAAGTGAATGTAGATGGTACTTGGGTAAGTCAAAAATCCAACTTTTTCAATACTTTTTTTAAAAATCGAAAAAAACGATAAAAAAATTACGAAAAAACGGGAAATTTTACGCACAATCACGTTTTTACAAAATACATTTTTTTTAAATGCTCTAACTCAAAAATGAAAAACCGCAACAATTTGAAATTTTCACCAAATCTTTATATTGGCATTCTTTATACGTGGTTATATTTTCAAAGTATTTTGACATATTTTGACTTATTTATGGAGAATTTTAATTTTTTATTTTCGTAAACAATTTTTTTTTAAACATTTATGAAATTTAATTGGCTGGCCGAAAACTCTTGAAAATTTAATACAAGGTTTATAATTAGTTGAACTTATCGTAACTAAAAAATATTGAAGATCGTTTTACTCAATTTTTTTTATAAGCCCATAAAGCTCAAATTTGTATAAAATGTGTCAAAATCACGATAATTTGCAAGTTATTTTGTAGATAAAAATTCATAAAATTTTTTCCGTTTATAACTAAGGTTTAATATTTTAACACTAGGTTATTCATAAGCTACTCTTCAAAAATCTTTACAAACATTTCTTCTGGACTTAGAGGAAAAAAATCTTATGACCATTTGAAATTTTAATTTTTACGAAATTGCATAAAATAGTGATTTGTCCTCAAACGATTTTAAATATTTGTTATAATTCAAAAAATATAAGCCGCAGGAACTTAAAATTTTTACCAGATGTTAAAATTTGTATTTCCTTTATGTCATATATTTTTCAAAATATTATAATAATTTTTGAGCTACTTATAGGCATTTAAAGTATTCGAATTTTTTACATTATTTCATTATAATCGGTGATAAAAAAAATTTGGCTCGTAAAAAATACTTGAAAATTTAACAAAAGATTTCAAACAAGTAGTTTTTATTGTTATTCAAAAATTATGAAAATCCATAGGCACAATTTTTTTTTATAAGCATTTGAACAGCGAATATTGACATAAAATTACATGTAAAATATAATATAATATATAAAATTCTAGACTGACAAATTATATCGGTTTTTGAAATTTGCTCTAACTCAAAAACGAAAAATCGTATATACCTGAAATTTTCACCAAGTCTTTATATTGGATTTCTCTATACATGGTTAAGTTTTCAAAGTATTTTGACATATTTTGACTTATTTATGAACAATTTAAATTTTCGATTTTTGTAATTTTTTTTTTTTAAACATCTATAAAATTTAATTGGTTGACTGAAAACTCTTAAAAATTTAATACAAGGTTTATAATAAGTTAAACTTATCGTAACTAAAAAATATCGGAAATCGTTTAACTCAAATTTTTTTATAAGCCCATAAAGTTCAAATTTGTATAAAATGCGTCAAAATCATGCTAATTTGCAAGTTATTTTGTAGATAAAAATTCATAAAATTTATTCTGTTTATACTTAAGGTTCAAAATTTTAACACTAGGTTGTCCATGAGCTTACCTTCAAAAATATATAAAAATATTTCTACCAGACTTAAAAGAAAAAATTTTATGACTCTTTTAAATTTAAATTTTTATGATATTATAATTATAGTTCAATTTAAATGTAAAATACTACATTATTATATACCCATTTTAGACAAACATATTTACTTCGTTCAGAATCGTTATTCATATACAATTATATCTATAATTTTTTTTAATTATATTTTAAATACTCACTAAAAAGCAAATGATAATGATGGTTGATGAAGTATTTAGATATCTCAAATTAAAAAATTTCAATTTTCTAAAAATTGTTTATTGAGAATCAGTTATACTTATTATGAATATGTTGTAGATATTATAATAAACCAAACAAAATTGAGATATAAGTACACAGCACTATTTTTTAATACTTAAAATTGTAACCCTTTTTCAATGCTAATATTTTATTATTATTTGTTTCATTCATTTTAATGATGAATTATTATTCCAATATATAAACGGGTGGTTTATGACTTACATAAAATAATTTACATAGATTGTTTTTTTCTTTATTTTTTTATGATATTTAAGATACAAATTTGAAATTATTTAAATATTTAAATTAAATTAAATTATTTTTATCTTTTTTTGCATGATTTGAATTGATTGATATTCAAGTTAATAAGATATTCAGCTGGTGAAAACTAAACTTTTTATTTAATAAAATCAATATTTTTTTCATAAAAATTTAAATGAATTGGTTTTTATCACTTTGCTGAAAATCGATAATTACTGTGAGAAAATAATGGTACATGATACTTGTAACATTATATAATATTTTAAAATAATATTTGAGCATTTAAAGACCATTTGTGTCATTAAAATTCATATAATGTACCTACATATTTAAAATAAATAGTTTTATATACATTCTCGTTGACTAATTTCAATACATTAAAATAATTAAACTGTACGAAAATAATTAGGCTTAAATCGTTTTACTTAGATACGTAATAATATTTATCAAATGGATTCTTTTAAAATAAAGATATGTTTCTTAGTAAATCAAACAATTTCAAAACTTTTGTCGGTAGAAAAATATTAATCTACTTTTTATTTATTCCATTTGTTTAATAAACAATTACATAACATGACCTAAACACTTATTTTAATGTCATGTATTAACGTAATCATTATGCTCATACTGTTGCACAGACTTGTGTAAATTCTTATTATGTTTTTAATTAGGTGATTGAAACTATAATAATACTAACGTTTAAAAAACATATTCTAATTTTTTAAATATTATATAATATAATGTTATTATATCATGTATGTATTGTACTTTTAATTTTAACTTCACTTTTTTTAAAACATCACTTACTTGGGTTTTCCTTTGGTCTTCCAATGGTACGCCATTCCTTTACGGTTGTTTTTTCTTTCGTGACATATAATTTTCGGTGTGTCACGACGAATCCTTCGATCTTCCAAGTCCATTCTGTTGACCCTTATCTCTGGTAACCAAGACCTGTTTTCCCTATTCAGCTTGACCGTTTGTTACGAATTTATAGTAGGTATTACAGAATTCCTGCAGACGAAACAAATGCTTTAAAAGTTCTTGAGTTTTCTTTTAAATTAAAAAAAAAAAAAAAAAACAATAATTAGTATTTTTTTTATAATAGATCATAATCGCAATGTTTTTTGGATGCTCACGACCTTATTTGGTGGTGCCAATATATGCTTTATTAATCGGGAACAATCGTATGATTGTCAAAGTGCTAAACTATAGGCGTGTATGTTTAAATACGTGTCGGTGAATAATGACAGGTACCTATATTTATAATAATAATAATAATAATGAATAACTGTGTCGGATTAATGTTTCAGAGCCGGTAACAGGGTGGTACGCCAGGTCAAGCGGTGTTATGCTACATGTCGGGTAGATCGAATAAGTTTTTTAAATGTTTACTTTTACAACCTTATCGACTTATCACACATCTTGTAATAATTGGTATTTGGTAGTTATTATTAAAGAATAGTATTATTATACAATATTGTGTTTTAAACATATATTTTCGTAATTATTTAATCATATCATTTTATATTTTAGCCAGTGTTGTCCACTTACATAACGTGTGTGCATAATGCAATAGTGTAAACGTATACACAACGACACGCCCTTATCGAAAAACTACCCCTCACAAAAGGGGTCATCGAATATCTACATACATAACGCACACAAGCACAAAAAAGGGAAGAGCAAATCTTCGTCGAATCACAAAAAAAAAAAAAATCTTGCATGACAGTTTTCATTTTTAGCTTTAAAATTAATAAAATTAATAAAACCAGACGTTATTTAAAAAAGAATAATAATAATAATAATAACAATACAGAGGGAAAATATTTCAATATTTTTACCCTTCATAAAATTAATAACATCTCAAATATTGGATGGTAAACTGCAGCTAATATATAATAATATTTTTTCATCTGATTAAGCTCTATATATAATATATTTAATAAGACGTATTATTATTGAATTAAGTAATTAACTTAATATGTATATATTATGATTTTCAGTAGTTACATAAATCAAGTTTTATTGATTTCAAGAACAAAATATTGTAATACTCCAAAAACTACAAACGCGATAGTCTTAAAATATTTCTTTTAAATGTTTAAATATAGATATATTTAAAATGTACCCTGCCTATCTATAATTTATATTTACCAATATTTATATATATACTATACCAGATAGTTTATTTTTACTAACCTATTAAGTTAATTTTATTCCAAATGCATTATTAATATTTATATCAATAATAGAACCATCAAGTATTCCATACAAAAATAGGATTATCCACAATGTATCAAATATGTATATCATAATTAGATTTTAAAAACAATGTACTTATATAAACAATTGTTTGTGTACAGTACGTATTATTTAACATACAAAATATAAAAAGTAATTTAGGGTAAGAAATGGGTTGAAGACCAATAGGAACAATCATGATTAATATAATTTATAGTTGTCAATATTGTTGCCATTTTTATTCTACCTGTTTAATATACCCATATGTTAAAACATTTATATTTAGTTGTTTTAATACACAATAAGTGAATTAGGTTTTTTTTAATTTCAGTATTACTTCATATGTTACTACATATTATTAGAATACTATTTTAATGTAAGGTATGATTTTCGGACTGTATTATTATTTCATGATATACCTATAAAAAAAAAAATGCGGAAAAAAAGCTTTACAATAATATAATAGGAATAATTCAAATTTTTATGATAGGTTACGCTATTATCCTTATTATAGTTATTTTATGTAACAATAAGAACAACATTGTATGGGCTATAAACTATTTGTACCAATGATATATGATATAATAAAAAGAATAAAAAAAAGAATTAATTAATCATTATTATGTTATAGCTTATAATGTATTAAAATTTAATTATTATGAGCGGTATTTTCTTTTGTTTAATGCTATACCCGTAAGAGCTGCAAATAATAAATATTATTTAAGAGTGTTAGGTAATCTTAAAACAATTTTACTTTGGATGAAAAATGTTAACAAACTGTAAATATGTATACAATAAACAAATATAAGTATACTAATAGAAGTGTAGGTACTCTTCAATTTTGCAACACTATCTCTACTATAAATAATTAATGTTTATGTGTTTCCAATAATTGCATAATAATATAATACTACAGCAAAGTTTAAATTTAAATAGGTACCTACCTAAAGTATATAAGTAATTTACTATTTTTATAGTTTAAGAGCCATGCAATTTTAGTTTGGGTAATTTAACTCAGTTCTTCTCAAACTTTTTTGTAATGTAGCACCTTTAATTCAATGTAAAATTATTATGGTCCCCAATAAGGTCTAAGATTTAGATATATTTTATTAGGTATCATAATGATTAATGATTGAAAAAATAATAGGGAATTATTTTCTGAGCCATATATAAATTAAATTGTTGCACACATATTTCACGGCTCACCCGTGACCCGTAATATACAAATGGCCTCTTAGATGGCCCAATGGCCATCTAAGAGTAATGCTTATTACAATTAATAAGCACTGGTCTAACGTTTATATTTGTTATTATCATTTTATTTTATATTTTTTACTCATTGATGATTTTATATTTTAATGCATCATACTGATACGTGTTAAAAACTTAAAACTATCTAAAAACTAGACGTATAAAAATAATAAATATTATGTGCTATTAATGAAATACTTTTTTTTTTTTTAATTATCCATTTCAACTTATCCAATTTCGGATGTAATTGCATCTGTAATCGTCGAATTTCGAACCACAAATTGTATTGTGGTTCACAATCAACGGCTTATGATAAATCACGAAATGTAATTAAATGCAGTGAATCTCATCAATGACATTTGAACAGTTTGCGCGTCCGTTCAAGACTCATAATAATACTATTTGTGTATCATTGTATAAAATGATTACTTGACAATTAGCATTATTATTTCCCAGTCAATGCGACTCCTTCGTGGTAAAAATTTAGGTATATATTAGTTTAATTTTCTTCTTTCAAAACACTAAAATACAACGGGAAAATATTATATAACCTATTCTTTTGTCAGCAGATTTTTTCTTACAATTTTATCGAATATTTCTGTTAATTCAATGTCTTATTCATTCGATAATGGGAATCGCTCTTCAAATAATAACGTATGACATCGTACACATACATTTTATAATATGTATAACGTACAATAATTCATTTAAGTTATCATTTTGTTTTTGTAATTATGTGTTTTGTAAACAAATTAATCAAAAACCGCGGGAGGATGAGAACACTGTAAAACAATATATACGTTAAATACATACACACATACATAGACCTATACCTATGTTGTACCGCGACAATGTTCTAGAATTGCAAACGAACCAGCGCATATGTAATCGCGTTAATTAGTCGTGGCATAATTAGTCGCTAGTCAAAATCGTTACAAAACAATGGTTGTAAAAATGTTATTTCTATACAATACAAACAATAAACGCTTGCAATACCATTGATATGGTCAGGTCTCAGATAAGCTTAGTATAGAATTTCGGATTTCCAGCCATGGGCAAAGGTACATAATATTAATTTCTTAATATGTTGGCGTTGATTAATTAACACTTATTTTTAAACACTAAATTTCACATCATCAATTTATAATAATTTAAAACTTAGGACTTTAGAGCAAAACTTATCTTTAGACACTATTAGTACCAATATATCTGAAATTTCAGCCATTTCCGTACGACTTAACACGATATTGGTATCTAAACGTTAACTGTGCCTAAATTAAATCAATAAATTTATACCGTAATTATTATAATTCATGGTTCACATTTAAAATTTATAAAAAAAACCTGTAAAATAGCCAGAAATTTTAAAATGTCTACCCTTCAAAAGTACAAACGAGAAAATTATCAGTATCAAACTGGCCCAACATTTTTCTTAAAAACTTAATACAATTTAAAAAGGTTAATCGGTCAAACGTTTTTCTTTTTATAGCTAAAAACCACATTTGCGTAAATTTATAAGTACGTAGTATTATTACGTGAAAAAAATAAGTAGTACTGCAGGATTTTTATGTACCTAATGCATGTAATCAAATTGTAATTAATTATTATATTTTGTACGATAAAGAACACAAAATATTTTTTCTTTTTATGTAGGATAACAAGACTTCAAAGGAGACAGAATGAGGGTTTAATGTTTAATGTTTATATACGTTCTTCATTAATGATAAATTAGCCAATAGAATCAAATTATAAAATGATTGCATTGCTTATTTGGTTGGGTAGAAAATTGACAACACAACATCACGTCAATAAAACAATATATACCAGTGAGTATATATCTT
This sequence comes from Chaitophorus viminalis, assembly GCA_025469195.1. Classification (NCBI taxonomy): domain Eukaryota; kingdom Metazoa; phylum Arthropoda; class Insecta; order Hemiptera; family Aphididae; genus Chaitophorus; species Chaitophorus viminalis. The sequence continues at coordinate 29,758 of JAIPRK010000501.1, forward strand.
TTATACTTTATTACCTTGAGTTTTTTTCATTTTGATCACTTTATAGTTTATGCAATATATATTATTACATTGACTGTATTATATTTATATATTATATTCACGCAATGTAGATATTTTTTTTCTATAAAAATATTTGCTGTTTGTTATTATTTAATTTAATTTAAATTACACTGCATATAAGAAACTACAAATAAAAGTATTTATGTAAACCATACAAATATTTTGTAAATTACTGTAAAAATAAAAATATATATAAGTTTTATACGGATATAAAACGAAATTCGAGTATAAATTAGATCTAAATTTAAAATGTTCATCTTTCGGACCTACAGGTAACAAATATATTTTATAATTAGTACACTGTATCTACATGTGCAATTTGAACAGTCACAATTTATTATAAAATAATGAAAAATATTTAACCGCGATGTATATATTGTTATGCTATTCCGTGTTCATATATTGTATTTGATTTAATGTATGTTGTATTACAATAAAACAGTGGCGGCTCGTGTGCTTTGAAAGTGGGAGGGCGATATAAAATTGTTTTTTTATGGAAAGTATTGAACACAAATATATATAGTCATTGAATTAAATCCATTTAATTTTTTGTTAGGAAACACAATTTTTATTTTTGACAATATTATGTATTATATTATATAATCATCCCTATCGATGAGCCGCCACTGCAATAAAATTATTTTTTCTAGAAGGAAAAGTGTAATAGCTAACATTAATTTATAAATACAATAACTCTCTTTAACCAAACAATTATTTTAAGTCATTTTTATAATTTAAGAATTAATTATAAATAAGTGAAATTATTAAGATAAAAATATTAGTTTATTTAATAAGACTCTCATTTGCAATATATTTTACGACAATGAATCGACCGTTTGAATACCCTTCAAATATCTATAATAAAATGTCTACTGCACCTTCAGGATAAATGTTATGGAATAGTATAAAATATTGATTTATTCATAAACGAGTTTAAATATATATTATAATTAAAAAAGTAAAAGTCGTAGAAACTTGAAACTTTTAATTGTTGTTTAGATTGGCATTTCTTAAATTAATTTTTTTTCAAAATAATATACTGAGTTTTGCAAATTATAGGCATTTAAAATATTCGAAAAAGTTGTTAAAGAAATGAATAAGCTAAGACAAAGTACTAGAAAATTTAGTAGAAGATTTCACAGAAGTTTTTCTAACTGTCATTAAAAAATTATTAAGATCCATATGCAAACTTGTTTTTTTAGAAGCGTTTGAAGAGCAAATATTGACATAATGTTACAATTTAAATATAATATATATGTCTCTGTTTTAGACGAATGAATCATCTCTACTCATAATCGTATTTCGTATATCGACAATATTGTTTTTAATTAATAAATTATTTTCACATGGATATTTATTAATGAATCACGACTGATAATACGTAATAAAAATATCCCTATCCAATTTTGAGTTGCGACCCATAGCGTGGGAAACACTGCGGCCTAATGTACTTAGCAACATACACGGCTATAGATACTATGGTTGCACGACGGCCTATGTTGGGCTGCAGTGAATAACATCCAAAAATGTTCTCATCAAAATCGACAAAAACCTGCTTGCTGCTAGTGGTCCTTGTGGATTATTTTTGTACTAATTTTTGTATCTATATATATATATTTAGATATTTCTATAGCAGTGACCATTACTATATATACTAGTAATATCATTATTAATAATCCGTTGATGTCTATGGTATCTATTCTATTTTGAGATAGATAAACAATACTGGAGCGCGTACTCTGATACTGAAAACGAGCCAAGTTTATAGGCGCTTCCCCCACCACTGTAGAGCAAGAAAATATACCGCCATATTCATTATCAGTTCACATATTATTTACTGTGATTCGAATTCGTGTTTCGAGTGTTTCGACAGTATTGGGTGGAAGGAAAATGTTTATTTTAGACTTCATAGTTTATAGTAACTATGTCTAGTACCATAGAAATTTCATATAACCTTCTTTATAGATTCCAAAATCGTCTTAAATATGTTTTAACTTATAAAACTTCATAAGACCATCTTGAACTTTTTTTGGGTGTATATTCGAGCCAGGGGGGGGGAACAATAATAATCCAAATTGTGTTCAATTTAAAAAAAAAACTTGAGGCAATTATTGTACACCAAAAATATTATCGTTGAGAATGGAAATTCTTCATATTATAAAATTCCAGGTGGATATATATTAGATTTTCGTTCTGATAAAAGAAATATTAGAAAATCTTCTCATAATGACGATGTTTTTGATGAGTTGGGTTTTGTGCATTTAAAAGAATACTCTGGCAAAATATTAGACTATATAGCTGGATATATGTTTGTGTAAAAAGATAGTTTGCCCTTTTTGTATTGATAAATTAATTGATGAACAGTCAAACCACAGCTATACAAAAAATAAAAATTTCACTTCTTTTGTTACAATAGGAAAATTACAAATAGTTTCTCCTGCTGTTTCATTAATTCTTAAAGAATTTGAAAAATCATTTTAACTTATTGTAGTCAAGTAAAAAAAAACTACATTGAAGTGTAAAAAATAATATTTTAATGTTAGTAAGGAAAAATATATTAAATAAGTCAAATTTATTCTTTTCCCCTAATACTTTTTCTATAAATGTTGACCTTGGTTCTCCTAGTCATGAGCATAGTCTGTTCTCTGCTTTTGGTGACAGTTAGATAAATATTAGAATGCGTCATTATGCCAAAGAAGTTAATACAAAGGAAGTACATAAAAACTTAAGACAAAAGTTAACTAAATTAATATTATTCCAAAATCTTTAAAAATTAATTATAAGTTTGTTCTTATAACTTAATGTTTAAAATGTAAATGTAATGTTTTAAATGTACCTATTAAATTTGTTTGTTTATTTTATGAATCCTTAGGTATTCTCTAATGACCTAATATTTATAAAATAATCACTACTTTACATTTTAAAGGATGACTGAAGGAGTAATTGAATTGATGATTGCAGAAACGACATGAGTCAATTTTTCAAGTGTATAATTTAAATAATTTTGGAAAAAATTTTTATTTAAAAATGAATATTTGTGGAAATATATTATGCACTGATTATACATAATTTGTGTGTATAAATAATATGATGTTTTTATGATGACTAGCATGTGTTTTTGCTAATATCTAAATTTAACAAAAAATGTGACTCGTGTCGTTTTAGCAATCATTAATTGAATTAAATTATTTATATTATTTATAAAAGTTGGATTATAATATAATTGTTTATGTTTAAAGGTAACTGGAAAGTAGTAAACACTATATATGTCTATTATATTATTGTAGTAATTGTAGTTACCTACTCGTTTTGTATATTTGTTTATTTTTTCTATTTGAAACTACATCACTGTATAAAAGTAGGCTTGTTAACAAGTTCAAATAGTTTAAAATTTTTAAAATCGGACAAGTGGAAGTACCCAAATTATTATGAAACGTTTATGTTCTCTAGTACGTTCGCAAGTTTGCGTCTATTTTTTTTTGCCCTGCAGTGTTGGGAGTAACGTTCAAGATATGGCTCGTTTTCGTATCGCGGCAACGTTGGTGAGAGCGTGCTCCAATATTGTTTATCTATCTCGATGGCCGTGGCAATATATTATAATCACTGGTGTATCGGAGGGTATACGGGAGTATACGGCGTATAATATCCATAACGTATTTGTCAATCACAGCGTATACCTTTTGAAAATTAGACGATAGGTACACATGATATGAGCGTATACACACTAAGAACAACTTACTACAATATTGATAAATCATAATTGATAATCCACTTTTTGCTTGATGCGTATAATTGTAATATAATATGTAATTCATTCTCAATATATAACTTAATAAATAATAATTATAAATTATAATAAATCAAATTACCAACAAGCTAGAATTAGCTTCTTTTTTTTTATTTAAAAGTTTTTTAAAACAAAATTTGAATAATAGTTAAAATGTTATTTACATATAAACTCAAAGACTATGCCTAAATGTGAAAATGTAAAGATTATAATACATTTTTTTGAATGCGTATGGTAATGTAATTGGTAGCTATTCCATATTTCGAGTGTAGCGAGGAAACATTTTTCTTGAATAAAATATAGTTCAATAGTGCGCGTATCCAAAAATATATTTATCACTGATTATAATATTTTACTTGCTCATACCTATGTATACCTACGTATACATTAAATATATTACGATAATTGCAGGGATTTTATTCGACCCGAATTATAATTCTATAATCCAATCGCAGCAGAAAATAATGACGACGAAACTGTTGAGTCGAACTCTGGTTTGCGCCGTTTTTGTTCTGGCCGCGGCGAAGCACGCGACGCTACACGCGGAAGGCGCAAACATCCTGGCCATATCGCCCATGGGCGGCAAGAGCCACTGGAACTTTATGCGAGGAATCCTGCGCGCGCTCACGGACCACGGTCACTGCGTCCACCGTGTTCACGCCGCATCCGGAAGGGGACCGGGAGAACTATACGGAGGTGGACGTGTCCGATTAGATCTTTCAGCTGTTGGCGGTGGACCTCGACTACGTGGAAAAGCACTTGACGGACGTGGGCGACATGGTGAGCTACATGCACTTAACCTCGCGCAACACGTGCTGCGAAAATGTCTACGGGCTGGTCAGGGAACTTACCAGCAACGGTGCGCGCGACAACTTCGTTGTGGTCTTTACCGAGATATTGGCCTCGGAGTGCGTCGCACATCTGTCCACGCTGCTCGGCAACGTGCCACTGGTGTACGTTGGCACGCCGCCACTCGTGTCGTGCATGGAACGTTCCGTACTTGGTCACCATCCGAACCTGGCGGTCGTGTCCAACACGTTCGCCGATCACGACGTGCCCAGGACGTTCCTGGACCGGTTCACCAACACTTTGTTGCACTGTTACACGACGTCGCTGCTCCGGTACAACGTGCCCGAACGGGACCGGCAACCCTTCGACGTGCCGGACCCGGTCAAACCGTCCATAGTGTTTAGAAACGCGCACTACATTACCGACGTGTCCAGACCGATGCCGCCAAATGTGATACCACTGGGCGGTATTCACCTTAGCCCGCCGAAAGCCATTCCCCAAGTGAGTGCATTTTTAAAACATTGATTTTTATTTTTATTTTTTGAATCCGACGAATTTGTGCCGCTAGGGTCCGTTAGTTTTGGAATTTGCGATTGGCTTTCGCGCGACTTTTGCACCCTTGAACCCAGTGACATAGTTATGGGAAGGGGGATGATGGGAATAGAACCCCCGACCCCAGAGCCTTTTTTTTCATGTTTAATGCATTTACATATAAAATATAATATAATATAATTGCGAATATAATCCATGTCCTTAACTTGGCTCTCAAATTATATCTTTCGCCTATCATATTATCATACATTCATACAATCATACGCGAAACGCAATACCATAGGGCATAGATCATCCAAGTGTTTTTTCTACATATTTCTATTTATAGACATAGAATATTTTTTCGTGTGGGAACTTACGTAACGGTGTAATTTTTTGCGTGAGGAAACTTACATATGTACCTGCTTACCTGCTATGTTTCCTGTGGGAACTTTTTTTTTTTATTTATTTATTAATTTAATTGTGTCAATATACCAGGTATTTTTACAATGTTATTTACAAATTACAAGTAGGTATGATTACAAAATTATGTTTTGACAATATTTACATAGTTACAATGATATTTTAATTTTGTTTAACTTTTAGTCTAGGTCAGAATCTGAAGAAATTGAAGTGTCATCTTTGGATTCTAGTAGGATATCCTGTGATATGGTTTGAGTCTTAGTTTGGCGGATCTTCTGCCAATTTTGTAGTGAAGTGCTCCGTCAACTTTGTGAAGATTTTCATGGAAATTTTTGAATTGTTGTGTTATTCAAGTAGATAGAAGTGGTATGCCTGTATCATTGTGTATTTGTTTGTTTCTCATGAACCACGGGGCTTTTAGGGCTATTCTTAAAAATTTATTTTGAAGGGTTTGTAATTTATTAATTTTTGATTTTGAGGCAGCGGCCCAAACAGGGCATGCGTAAGTTACCAACGGTCTTATTATTGCTGTGTATAGGAGTAGAGAGCATTTCATTTGTATGGTTGAGCTATGGTTTAATAAAGGGTATAGTATTCGCAGCCTAGTGTACCCTTGGTTTAGTTTTTTGTTAATGTGTATTTTCCAGCTTAATTTTTCATCGAGGTCCAGCCCCAGATATTTTACTGAGTCATCTTTGTTGTTCCATTTGATTTCCTGGTTGTTAATTTGTAGTAAAGCTGGATTTGTGTATTTTCTTAGTGTGAATATTTTTGCTTCACTTTTGGATGGGTTTAGTTTTAGTTTCCATTTTGAGAACCATAGGGATAGTTCATCAAGGGAATTTTGTAGGTCTCTTATTTATTGAGGATTCGATTTGTGGGAACTTACTAAGCCCCCTTTATGTTTATCCAATTAAGTGAATTAATGAAATATCCCTCCCCCCAGAACCAAATCATAACTACACCACTGCTTAAACCGTATGCAAGATATTCACCGCATCGTACGTACAGGTAAGACATCTCAACTCCATTTGTCATATCATATGATATTATCTTAGCTACATTCTTGTGTAATTACATGGTCACCTGTCATTTACGAGGTTAATTTTTCAGAACTGTTCTTCATCAATCAAATGCATTTTATTGCTTATATACGTTCCCTCCCCCCTTAAAACAATAAGCATCATTGTGTTACTTATATAAATATAATATACTTAACGAAATTAATGAGTACTAGCTTCTGGATTAGGTAAGGTTAGGTCTTTGAGCTATACATTTCAATCGGAGAACAAAATATATGAACTGTACCTTGGCATATTTTTAGTAACCAACATCTATTACTGGTTTAGGAATAGTGATTTGTCACGTTACAGTATTTTTTGGATTTCAAATATTTATGATTTTAGATTCTGAACGGCGTGATGGAAACTCTTGGTTTTCCAATGATGTGTGTTTTTTTTATTTTTGTGTCTGTCATTACGTTTTGGGGCAGTAAAAATGCTTCGATTTTCTTAAAAAGCAACTTTTCTGAAAGGAAAGTGAATGTAGATGGTACTTGAGCAAGTCAAAAATCCACCTTTTTCAATACTTTTTAAAAAAATCGAAAAAAATGATAAAAAAAATTACAAAAAACCAGGAAATTTTACGCAAAATCACGTTTTTACAAAATACATTTTTTTTAAATGTTCTAACTCAAAAACGAAAAACCGCAACAACATGAAATTTTCACGAAATCTTTATATTAGCGTTCTCTATACATGGTTAAGTTTTCAAAGTATTTTGACTTATTTATACACAATTTAGATTTTCAATTTTTGTAAATTTTTTTTTTTTAAACATCTATAAAATTTTATTGGCTGCCCAAAAACCCTTGAAAATTTAATACAATGTTTATTATAAGCTATACTTATCGACACTAAAAAATATTGGAGATGATTTCTCTCAAATTTTTTTTATAAGCCCATAAAGTTCAAATTTGTATAAAATATGTTTAAATCGCGATAATTTGCAAGTTATTTTGTAGTTGAAAATTCTTAAATTTTTTCTGTTTATACTTAAGGTTCAAAATTTTTACACTAGGTTGTTCATAAGCTAATCTTCAAAAATATATAAAAAATTTCTACCGGACTGAAATGAAAAATTGTATGATTGTTTGAAATTTAAATTTTTACGAAATTGCATTATAATTCAATTTAAATATAAAATACTATATTATTATATACACATTTTAGACAAACATATTAACTTCGTTTAGAATCGTTATTCGTATACAATGATATCTATCATTGCATTCAAATTTAACAAATCCATTGTAATAATGATCTATCCTATAAACGAGATGCACTCCACCCCCAACTGTACAGCAAAGCTAGGCCCATCCGTTTTTTTTTGTTTGACTATTTAATAAATATTTCACAGAACCCCAAGAAACTATGAATACCCCAAATATTAACTACAAGAAAAAGAAAAATTCGAAATCGTTATCAAGCAATATTTATATGATTAATTAAAAAATGATTATATTATAGCAGGATATTTTAGAATTTATTGAAAACTCACCGAGAGGAGTATTTTTCGAACAATCAAGAAATATAGAAAATTTAGTAGATACAGGGATGGGTATTTCACTGAAACTAAAATCAATTTCCAAAGATACATTTTCAAATGCTGTTACAGATCTCATTAATAATGATAAGTAAGTTTTCGAAAATCTAGAATACATAATTAAAGCAACTTTTAATAGATTATATCGCAAACATATATATTTAAATGTTAAGCCAGTGCACTAAAATAAATTTAATATTTTCAGGTATAAGAGAAATGCTAAGATTGCAGCTGAACAGTTTAAAGACCGTCCAATGTCATCGGCACAATCGGTCGATTATTGGACGAGATATGTTATTCGTCATAAAGGTGCTCCTTACTTGCAATCTCATGCACTCAATCTTACTTGATATCAATACTTCTTATTGGATGTCCTCTGTGTACTATTTTTAATCATTTTATTCCTTTTATTCGTTATGTTTAAGTGTGTTCAGCTGATGAAAAAATTAATTTTGGGATCAACTAAATCCAAATCGAAGTAATTATCAGATATTATAATATTTGCTATCCTACCATTTCGACATTTCATATCCATCTAGTTTGGTTTAAGTGAAAAAAAATTTTATCCCAATATTGATATAAATTGAATGCTTAAACATAAAAATTAAATAATAAAAGTTACTTATATAAGACATGTTAAAGTTTAGTTGAAATAATAATTTCTCGTGTTGATAATAATAATAATAATAATCTGGTAAATTTTTTATAATAAAGGAACATAAATCATAAAAACATTTAATATTATTCGTTGGTAGAGATATTTCTAAAATTAAATACAATTTTTTGGTTATTTATAGGTACATAAATTACTAGTTGCTGTAAATAATAGATAGGTGTGTGTATATAATATTATATATTTTTAAAAGTGGTAGTAATCTTATAATAATTAACTATATGGCTTATATGGCTATATGTTATGACATCTTTATATTTATTATATTTATCTAGAATCTGATATATACCTATAATATTATGTATGCTTATATTTATTACGATTTTTTTTAGTGTAAATTAATGGTGTACTGGAAAGATATAAAAATTTACTGTTTTAGATTTTATACCAATATGAAATTATGCATACGTTTGCATGTTCATATGATTATAACCATGATTAAATTATATTTGAAACGGAAAAATCAAAATTGACTTTAACAACTCGATGTATAAAATATAGCTATGAATGTACAATTTTTTCGTTTATATTTTTATTGAATCGGAGTTATTTTATCCCCATTGTGAAAATAAACAAAAATTTATAAAAATGTATACAGCTGAAACGCCTGAAACTGTAAAATTATACATTTCATACACACTGCAGTCATAAAATTTCGTAATCCATCGTTAACAAACTCAAAAACGCCATAGACCAAACATTAATAGAAATAAAAAAATGAATTACTTGATAGTCAAACACTACTACTATATTTTTATCAGCTCGTACCGTTGTCATGTGGTGACTAAAAAACAGTTCTTTGTCAGCATCCATTCTATGTCGGCCCCGCTTGCCATTTCACACACTCAACATATAAAAGGTGAATTATACCGTTTAAAGTGTAATCAATTGTTTTATATTATTTTGAAAGATTTACCATGCAACGTAATTTAATTAACTAGATAATTATAATGTGTGGGCTGAATTTAAATTCCTAAAACTTCGTTGATAAATTCCTTGAAAAAAATAGTCAAAATTGCAATTAGATTTAGATTATTATACCATATATCAGTTACATTTATTATTTGAATTATTTAGTTGATTAGGTACAAATATAAATTTTAAATTTTAAATGAACAAAATCAACGGTAAAATAATAAAATGTTAATTAATGCTCTAATTATAATATATGAAGAAAATAATTGATAATTCAAGATAAAAGTTTCCCACTTGAAATGTCTTTTACATCAAACGATGTTATACTTCTTATTTTTAATACAATTATAGATTAATAATATCAATATGACAATATTTAATTTTTTAAACCTCATTTATAACTTTTTCAATTAAACCACAAATTCAATAATAATTTACTTTTAAGATTTACTTTAACATAAAAGTATAATTCTTATGAAATTTCATTTTCCATTCCGCAAATATTATGTAAGTACTGCGGTATTGTTTATATATTATGTACTAGTTAAAGAATCACGTTATAACTTATTTTAAATTTTTAAAAAACTGTTTAATGGCTATTATGTTATTAAATATAAGTATTATATATAAACAATACCACAGCACATAGTATTAGCGGAATGAAAAATGATAAGTTTCATAAATGCCGGTGTGTCGCCTACCAACATCATGTAATTTAATTCATAATTTTGATTTTTTTTTTTTTTTTGACTCCTGTAATAAGTTAAAAAGTTGTGTTTATAATTTAAATCTAGATATTTAATTTAATTTAATTGTATTTAATTATTCTTAATTTAGCGATATTTAGTTTGCACATACTGTACTCTTACCCTTTGGGGTGTTAAATATTTATTTAATTTGAATAAATATTATTATTATTATTAATATTATTATTATAAGAATTATATTTTTTGTTTAAGTAAATCTTTTAAATAAATTGTTATTAAATTTTGATTTTATGAAAAACTTATAAAAGAGGTTTAAAAATTAAATATTAATATTGTTTGTTAATAAAGAGTTATATTATGTAGATCTTCATTAGAAAGTAAATTATTATCTATTTGTGAAACATATTTATTCATATAGGTAAATCTACTAAAACATGTTTCATATTTATTATTATTATTGTGTATAATACATATTATGAATACTCGTATTATAAAATATTATTTCCTGTTTTAAATTTGATACTTTTTCAATGTGTTTTTAATTGTATTATTTTCCAGATTATAAGCCTGGTACAGTGGTACTATAATTTTATTTTATAAAATAGCTTATTTAAAAATAATTTCAGATAAACCAAATTAAAGTGTTGTAAGTTTTAATTCGTGTACCGAATCTTAAAAAAATAATATTTTTAAATGATTTTAATCTTAAAGAGAATTTTTATAGAATATATAAAATTCTTGGGCATTTTAGTTTCATTTTCTTTATCAAACGTATTCAAAGCAAATAGTATCAGTTATAAATGAAACAGTTTATGAACGCACATCTACACATCATTATCAAATATATACTAGCTATTGTTTGAATAATAATTATTAGGAACATACGCGAACACTACTCAATTATAATACAACCGTAGAACCACTAGTATAAATATGTACGTAATATGTAACCGAATGACTAAAATAAAAGGCATCGTAATTTATTTGATGACGAAGATTCTAATAAAATACAATTTTTATTATAATTCCCTTGGTGTTATTATAATGCCGAAAAGTTGAAAAGCTTATAAGATTTAAAACGAATATAAGAAACGTATGGAATGTCGTTGAGAAATGTAGTCGTACAAATGTCTATGGGATAATAATTGTTTGTGTTTTTCTTTTTAGGGTCAATTGACGTAAATTCCAATCTGATAAACTTACAAAGTGTTCAAACAAAAAGTTTTTTCGTGTACATTTACAGCTTAGTTGTTTATTGATTTTGCGAATGAGTTAGTTTTTGAGCAAATATAAAAATAAAAGCACACGTAGTATAAATACATTCGTTACACTTTTGGTACAACGGCCCTCGAGTAATTAAAATGTACGCATATCAATTATTAACAACGTTTAATTGTGGATTTTAGTTACGAATGCATACAGCGACCGATATAATGTACTATATACGTAGCAAACGTCTCGTACAGTCTAAAATATCATCAAGGTGACAAAGTAGTGGACATCTTTATTGAACTCTGGGGGCTAATTTAATATGTAACATCCAAATACGTGTACATAAAGTTTAAGGTAATTTGCTTAAGTTTGGTGCATTATTAAACGTCTCTCGGCGATAGCGCAAAAATGTTCGTTTGCCAATCGATGACCGACGAGAGTAAAAGAGAAAACTCGGAACTTATCAAACGAATGACCGTTTGCGAGAAAAGTTTTTCGCTTGAAACATACACACACACACACACAGTCACTCTAACCATACCCTACGGCTGCTGCAGCAAGACATACACGGTTTATACGGGAACACAAGTATAAAATATAAATTTATATATATATATATATATATACGACGGATGGGTGCGTGCGACCTTTAAGTCTCCAGGTGACGGAACATCACGACGGGAGAAAAAAGTCGACTTTTTATCTAGATCGTGTGTGTGTGTGTGTGTGTGTGTGTGTGTGTGTGTGTGTGTGTGTGTAGAGATATATTGTATCTGACACGCCGTCACCGGACGCACACAGGGCTGCGAAAGAAAAACCGTCCGTGCGAGCGCGTACATATATGGAAATCGTTCGAATCGGCAGCGACGACGGCGGCGGGGTAAAGGGTTGTGACTCGGTTTTCGGAGAAAAGCTCTCTCGGACTACGTGACGTAGTGACCACCACCATCTCCACTACCTCAGCCGCTACCACCGTTAACGTTTGGAACGGGTGAGCAAGTCGAGGAGGAACGTACGTATACATATATATATATATATATACGTGTGTGTGTGTGTGTAGAGGCGGCGGGAGGAGAAGTAAGTAGTGGACCGGAATACGCACGTGGAGGGCCGGAGGGACAGTTTCTACCCCGTCGCTGCCATCCCGCTACTACTACTACTACCACTACCACTATAATACTACCACTACTATACCACTACGCCGTATATACGTACCATATACTTCTCTCCGCGCGCCGCCGACACCGGCCGATGTCCGAGAGAGAACACGCGTGTGCGCGCCCCCGGCCGTCCGCGTGCGATTATTCAAATACAGCGCGTACACCGCCCGCCCTCCCACTCCCTGCTCCACCGCTACGGCCACTCGCCGCCCGCACCACGCGGCCACGGAGAGCTTGTGCTTTTGCCATCACTTTGGTCCGCCACCACCGCCTCCGGGTGACACCCCTCTCCACGCTTCCTCTTCCTGCTCTCTCCGTGCGTATGTACATATATATATATATATATACGTGTGTGTGTAAGTATGTATGCATGTTTATATGTATATATATATATATATATATATATTATGTATACGCGTATATGTATATAAATGTATGTATGTATGTATATATAATATAAACTCCTCGGCGTCCTGCACCACCGCTGCTGCCACCACCACCGCCGCCGCCGCCGCCGCCGCGCAGCTTCCCTTCTCTCTAACCTAATCGATTCTTCAATAAAGGGGTGTCAAGAAAACGGGGTGGACCGCCACCACCGCCACCGCCGCCACCGGACGGCCACGTGAGCATATTGATAAATGGCGAGAGAGACGGAGAGACTCTGGCCACCGCCGCCACCGGCTTTTTGCTCGCGCGCACATATATATATACACACACGCGCGTATATACTCTCGGCGCTCACCCGTGTACACACGTAATACACACACGCGGCGCATACGTATAGACGTGTATGCATATATATACATATTAACGTACATACGATCGTGTGTGTGTTTGAACGTGTATATATATATATATATATATATATATATATATGTATAGATTCACACACGAACGTTCCGCCGCCGGACCTCGGACCGCCGTTTCCACGCCGCGCTGGCCGTTAGTCCGTTCCTCACGTCCTGAGCCCAAGCCGGCCAGCCGTCCGCCCGCTCAGGCCCACCACCTCTACCGCTACCACCACCGTCAGCGCTGCTGCTACCCTCACCGAGCTAATTATTCAAACTTAAGCGTGTGGACTTTAACGGCACCCTCCACACCACGCGGCGCCCCGAGCAACTCGCTCGCTCGGATATTCACCTACAAGATCCGATCAATACCCATTCTTTTGTCACTAAAAACCGCGCTGGAACACATACGCCGAAAATGTGTGAGTATATTTATTTTACTCCCATTCGTTTTATATACGTATTATTTCACTAAGATATCATTTTCATTGTACATGTCCAATACATATGATACGTATAAAGAAATATGTACACATATTATATATAAGAAATAGCTGGTAGCTAGAAATAGCTAGAGCGAATACCGCTGACCTGAGGACTTTACTTAATAAATTACTTCCTCTGTATAAAATATTGAAATTTTAATTGCTCACTTGATTGCGATGGTATCACGCTAGTATAGTAGTGCGTGTATACTATACGGTATAATATCTTATAAATAGTACCATTCGTCGAGGTTTTAAGGCGTTAAAAACTCTGTTCGCCGGACAAACAGCAACGCGAGATGAAAGGAAAACAGCAGACCGGAAACGAATCAGATGACCCTGGCAACAAGACAATACAACGGCAACGTATATTTCAGTCCGTCTAGACGGTTTTTGAAAACTTTGAGTGGTGCGTGGGCGGCGGGTGTGTTGCGGCAAAAGGGAGAAAGGCGCGATTTAGTTTCGGGTACAGTTTTAAAGACGAGACGCGGATCGGGCAGGCAGTTGTAGTGGTGTAAAAGAGCGGTGGCGGGTGAAAAGCTACCCCGGAAAATAGAGGTGTCCGACCACCGCCACGCCATGTCCGGTTTCCGGTGTGCCGATCGCGACCGGACGAAACCTCTCCTCCTTCTAACCAACCAACGATGGTCACCGGTTTTAATTTATTATAACACAATTTAATTTTTAATAATTATAACACACATACACATACACACACATACACACACACACACACACACACACACACACACACACACACACACACACACACACACACACACACACACACACACACACACACACACACACACACACACACACACACACACACACACACACACACACACCGGTATATGGTATTCAGTGACCTCCATGTAATTTTAAAGGCATTTATGACATCCACCCTAATAATAATGTGAGAAAAAAAATTTGAAATTTTCAAAAAAAAAAATCTTAAAAGTTTAGCCACCATTATAACTTTCAATGACTTGTAGCCTCCGAAGTGTGTATGTTGAGTACATTACTTATTACTTCACAGAAAAGAGGATGTGTGTATGATTTAAAGGTACTTATTTTCTCCAGAAGAATAGAGGTACACACTATATTTGTTACCTCTGATGGAGGGTATGAGGATCAAATTACATACATTTTGAACTATTTTCTATTTGTGTAACTATTCATTCATCGATCTTATAATCTTTGAATATCTGATAATTTTTTAAAGATGTTTAACTTGATATTTCTTTAATCTTGGCTCATAATAAAATGTTATATTTTTATAAACGTACTATGATTAATAAATATTATGATATCTCTCTCACACACACACACACACACACAAACAAAACATGTCTGTGTCAATTTTCTATTTATTATGACGTTTAAAATACACTCAATGCGAAAAATAAGAACGAGGGGTCGGGGTGATTGAACCGTTTAAAAACCGTCATCAATGAAAAGTCGAACATAAGACGGCGGCATGCCTCGCGACTACCTGTTCACCGCCGACGATTTGTTTCAGTTAAAAAAAAAAAAAAAAAGGAAAAGGAAAGGGAAAATATAACAAAGTTACCTTCTTAATGACAGCTACCCTCGAAGCTTTACGGTCCCGACAACTAACCCTTATCCCCCGAAAGTTTTCCGCGTTGTCCGCGGCACGCTTATTTCTTTCAATTGTTTCCCGACGAAATTCGTTCTTTTTTTCGCTCTTATGGCTAATCTGTGGTTTTATTTTCTTATACTATTTTTGCCATAAAAAAGTTCTTAAAATCGATTATAGATATATATATATATATATATTTTTTTTTATTACACCCAATCTTTCTTACCGCCATCCACCACTGCGTTATTAACAAACTATTCTCGACATTTAAAAGTGGCGTAAACTTTCACGCAAATATCTTATCAAAGTTTCTTCTTTTGTATTTTACATCTTTCGTATATAGGTATATATTATGTAAAAACCCCTTCTAATGTCAACCAGCCATGTATACACAGTGGTCGATATCGCGTTCTGCCGCTGCCGAGCGTATTCGTATATCTACATATATATATATTTTTTTTTTACGCCGAGCAACGGAAAATCTCCCTTCGGACACACGCACACATACTTATGCATGCAAAAGACAAAAGTTAGGGATCGGACCACGCGCGCGTGTGTGCACACTCGCACACACATATACTCGCACACACGTGCATACATATATGTAAACTCACACGGCGCATATACATATAAAGTATATATATACACCGACACACACACACACACACACACACACACTTACGTGCGCGCACACTTTCCAGGGTCCGCGGAGTGGGCAGTGCTGTAAAGTGGACCCAAGAGCGTCGGACAGGACGCGTGGAGGCAGGGGTGGGGTGAAAGAAGAGAAGCGACGGAGCACGGAGAGTGCGGCGAAGGGACTCGGCGCGTGGACGGGGGTGCAGTGGAGGGCAGGGGTGGTTCGGTTCGTCGACGTTAGGGAACGTTCCTCCCATATTGATCGGGGCTGACCAAGGCCCGCGCGCTCATCTTATGCAGAGCAGAGACCGCACCGCGCCGTCCCGCCGTGCCCAGAGGTTTGGCCGGGGACCGCCGCCGCCGTGCTCGACCCCTTCCCGCCCCCGACCGCCGTCGCCGTAAGCCCCCGCCACCGCCGTCCGCCGCCGCGAGCCGCGTGTCCGACGCGGCCGGACACTCAGTATGCAAGTTACATACTCGAAACGCGCGGCGCTGGCGGGAGAGGGTTGGTTACGGCCGCCTGCTCCTTCTCCTCCGACGTTGCACATTGCTCTTGCCATATACACCCCCGTCCGTCCGTCCACCGCAACCGTATACGGTGACTCCTCCGCCGCTACCCGCCACCGGCCACTGTCGGCGACGTCCATTATGACCCCCGCACCGCGGCCGCCGCACCGCAACGTGCACGTGGGGGTTGCTGCCGGCCGTTGTCTTATCGCGGGAAAACGACCGGCCACGTTATATGCCCGCGCGCCCGTGTGTGTGTGTGTGTGTGTGTGTGTGTGTGTATATGTGTGTATGTGTGTGCGTGTTCGTTCGTGTATATATATATATATATATATATGTGTGTGCGTGCGTGTTTTTGTGTATGTGTGCGTGTGCGTGAGCGCCCGCGATAGGGAAGACGTGCCGAACGTTGGTGGATGGGTAGGTGGGTGGTGGTGGTTAACGGTATTGTGGAGAGGAAAGGGACCGCGTAATTAAACTACCATGTTAGCCGGTATGCCAACCCTTTCGCCCGGACCGCCACCGCCACCGTCGCCGCCGACGCCACGGCCACGGATTCGGCGTAATATTTCAGCATATATATGTATATAAATGTATACATGCACGCACACACTTTACCGTATCATACGGCCCAAGTGCCCGCGATACCTGGCTCACACGTAGCTGTACGATAGCTAATATTATGAATAAATGCAAATTTTACACCTATACACGCGCTCATATACACGTTACACGTATACACACAAACACACACATACACACTCACACACACACACACACACACACACACATACACACACACACACACACACACACACACACACACGTAAAATGTGCCCAAGCTTTGGTTATTAAGTTCATGATGGGTACAGCGAAAAGTATGTAGGAAAAATTACGCTGAATTGACCGCTGGATGAATGCGACAACAATAGTATACTGCTGTTGTCTTGCCAATCAGCGTTGGAAGTGAGGTTTCCATAATGACTTTTAAAAATCAACCCGACAACTGAATACAGCCGGAAAGCGTATGGTCGGTAAACGCTTATAAAATAATTTCCCGAGAAGTCTTTACGCGGGATACTGGGACCGTAAATTTTAATAGCACCCGCCACTGTGGACCAATAACTGTAGCGAACGCATGATGCGCATGATCAAAAAATGTATACACTATTTGAAATCCCATAAAACTTTTCATACCAATTATGTTTTCTTCTCGAAAACAATTAAGAGTACTTATTTCACGAACGAATCGGCTGTAATCCTCATATGGCTTTATTTGTCCATGGTTAATGTTTGTACACGTACAAGACACAAAAAAAAAATACAATATAATGGTTGCGATATAATATAAAAACTATTACGATTTTTCAGATTTTTGTAATAAAATATTAAAATAAACAAATTAATAACAAAAACTAGATTTCAGATGTATTTTTTCTTGTAGTTTACACTGTTAATATATAGTTGTTACTACATATACGAGTTTATTTTTATTGCACTAAAATCGCATAATCCTAAACATTAAACTTGTATAGATACGTACTAAATAACTTATATGAACATAGAAAGAGGAAAAAATAAGTAAATGACGTTAACTGTTGTAAATTTACTCGAAAATCGTATATGATATTTGAAGCGCAAAATAAAAATAAATTTTTAATTAAAAATGTGTGTATTATAAATTAATACCAACAAAATATCCTTAAATGATTTTTTACACACTTCTATATCCTCGGTAATTAACTAACCAAATTAATTTTTAGAATAATGTGATTTCTATGGTATCGCAATTTTATTCATTTATCGGGAAGAAAGGGTTTCTTTTTTCATTTTTTTTATTTTTTATTCGTAAGTATACATTGAAAAAAGAACATTAATCGTTTAATAATCAATTTTTTTGTAGCTATATATAAACCAATAAACCTGATATTGGAACGGGGTGATTGGTCTTCAACAAAAAGTATTGTTCTCTATATATTTCAAACATATTTTTTTCTTCGCTTCGTGGCAAATTAAAAACCAAGAAATATCTATCTTATTAATATACTTAATTTATTATACACATTTATAATATAAACTTAATTATTCTGTCGAAAGAAAACATCGCGCTGGTATAAAACGGAAGTGCGTTTCAAAAAGGAATAAATACATTGTGTGAATGAAAAAAAAACAGACAAATAAGGGTAGGTATCTGGTATATACTATATACCTACTATGTTTTCCAGATGTTACATCCAGATTTTGACCAAATCAGTTGACAAAAGGAGTTTAAAATCATGTGACATTCACACACATACACCACATTTATTTTCACATTCTGAGAATTAAATAATTCATACTAAAATATCTTATCGCAAATGCATGGTATAATTTAAATAATTTTAGCATATATAAAAATGTATAATGATACTTAAACACTGAGTCAATGGTAATTAGTTAATATATAAATAAATAATCAACACATTTTTTGAAGCACTTTCGTATCTAACAGAATAATCAGTTTTAATATAATAAAATTAATAAATTATTAAAATATTTCATTCTTTTAATGTCTTCAACTTCTAGATTGTTGCATAACACCAAATAACTTATAGTTATACATTTTCTTTAAAAGCACTGCAATACTATTATAAAGTTAGCAAAAACCTATTTCAAAGTTCTCCAATAAATACGATTTCATTAGATAGATAAAAATATCATTTTATTACCGATTTTCTATCTAATCATAAAGTCAGATATTTTGCAATAAGGTTTAATTTGAAATTTTTGTCTGATTTAATGAAGTATTGATGTAACTATAAAAATGCAAGTTGAGTTGAGGAATTATTTAGGTACAAAGGATAATTTGTAATTACAATATTTCCACTCGTAAAAATGAAAATAAAAATTTACTTAAATATCATATTTTAATAAAAAAAAAATTTAGAAAATTATAAAATATAATTTATAATATAAATATACCTACTAACCTACTATAATATATCATGATGATGTCATATTGTAAGATATTTCATTACTTTCACACTAGCAAGTTTATGAAGTTATACATTTTTAATTTAAAAATTTTCTTTTACATTTTTGTTAGTCAACATTTTTCTTTACACACAATATTTTATGTAAAAGGTAACATTCAATCGTTACATTTTTAACTAGTGCCAAAATAAAATCAACCCGCTAGTTTTTGCGGTATACCAACGACGCGCGACGTATCTTGGGAATGTCTATGGACAAAATGCATAGTTTCGTCAGGTTTGAGAGGAGCTCGGACAAGGTTGAAGGTGGACGACAAATAAAATAAAAATCAATAACTTCTATGCATCTAATAACTACAACTTTTGATAAATATTACGTACATGTTATCTTTACATTCAAAATTATATGTGAATACAAAATATATGTTAGAGTCGTAATATAAATGGAAAAAAAAGTAACTAGTTATTTTATGCAAACGTGTATTAGGATGAAATTACAATAATATTGATTTTCCAAGTAAAGAAAAAGAAAAAACTTTAGAAACTATTACTGTCTCTCGATTTTCAAGATAAATAAATTATGATTAAGCAACGTAGAGAAAATACCCTCCGCTAAATAATGTCAATAAAACTTAAAAATACATTAATCGCCAAATTGTTTTTAATTTTTAATATCGGAATTCGATGTCTCATAATATAATATATTATATATTACACTATATTACGGTATTTGAGAATTTATTAAACGTATTTTATACTTTTGAGCATGCTATTATAGTACGCATATACTTAAGTATTATAATATTTATATTCACGAGTTTTATTTGTTTTTTCTTTCCACAGACACGGAGCTGCGTTATTATCGCCCAGTGGTCGTTCCATTGTCACGAACATATATGTAAATACCTAAGGTGGCGGTATCGACCGTCAATTGGGCGGAGTTTAGACGACATTGGGGGGCGAAAACAATATTCAAACTAACACTGTTAATTTTTGTAGATTAGTTAATTTTATTTTATACTACACTAAAGTTATTATAATTTTACTATTGGCGTTCACATTAAAATTAAATTAAATTTTAAAAAATACTTCAATTTTATAACATGAAACATGAAATGTGTTTAACCTTAAAAAATATTTACGTAAGCAAAATAATCTAAACGGATGCCGTAAAAATGTAAAATGTACTTATCAATAACGAGGTATACAAAAAAAGATGAAACTTGTTTTAAACAACAAACGATGTAAACTATCACTAGACTAAGTTTTCGATTAAAATGTTATTATTTTTTTCAAACTATGAACTTGATAAATGTAACCACTAATTTGAAACCATACGAATATCTATTTTATATGTTTTAGACATAATATTACAACGATACTGCAAACAAATAAATATTGTTAGCTACTACAGATATATTCTATATAATGTGACTAACTACCAAATACGATTAATAAATGTGTTGTACAATTTGATTACAATTCAGTTAATTGTAAAAACATGACATGTTGACATAATACGGAATATGAGTGAAAATACTTTTACAATATTTACCTAACAATTAATTATTTCACGATCCTATGCACGATTTTATTAAATTATTAGTACATATTATGTATATTTTTATATACATGTATTACACATATATATGACTACCCGACCGACAAAGACACTTGTTTTAAACTCAGATCATTCAAAATCATTAATATTTTAATTGACCACTTATAAAATATAGGTTTTATATGTATATATATTATATCCATATAGGTACTTTAATATGCATGATGTATCTATTTTGTATTTATTTTAATAATACAAATTTTTGATCATTTTGAACAATAGTAATAATAATATTAAGAATAACGAATCATGTGGAAATTTTTGTTTATGGAAAGAGTTTCCCACGGGGTTCACAGGACAGCTGCCGTTCAAAATACTGCAGAATAGCATAAACACCACCACAATCACCCACCACTACCAGTACTGCCACCACTCCATTGCAACGATGTTTTTGGACAATATGCATATATTCCTGAGTTTGCAAATACTATTATACATACTCTATATTGTATATTTAGCGAGTGGCGGAATGATATCGAAAAGATGGCCAATCCCGTGTACATATACCTAATATTGTTTTGTCCTGTGTAGCGATAATCGATAAGTGTTAAAAGTAAATATTTGGACAATGATAGAGTTTTTATTGTTATTAAATGTCGAAGGATTAATATTTTTTAATTAATAAATATTTTAGTACGTAATACAGGACACAGGTTGCCTTACAATCTAAGGATGATCCTATGTCGAAACTAATGAGTAATTTGTATAGATAATCCTGTTATGGCTGTATCTTTTATCAAAGACTGTTAAGTCGTTTAAGTCTTAGGTCACGAATAGAAAATGACATATTGAATTAGAAAAGGACTTGGCAGTTTGAAACTCAAGGAAAAGTTATCAAAATGTTTATAATTTTCATTTCATTAGTATAATAATATCAAACAATATTAATTGTTCGTTTAATTTGTTTACAATAAGACAACTAATACAATACATTGTCTATATTGATGTCTAAATTATGATCAAAGACTGACAGCGTTTTATGGTTTTACATATTTTATACACACTCATTCTTTCAATACAATATTATGTAAATGTAAATAATACCTATAACATTTATCAAATTAATTCGGTTAAACAGATACATATATTTCATGGGATGATGAGAATATTAAATAATATTAAATGTATAATGTCGTGTGGGACTAACGACCGTTAAAATTCGACGTATCCTTAAATATTTAATAGTCCTTTAAACATATAATATATTGATCCAAAATAGGGTAATTTAATTTTAATAAACTGTTACATTTATCTAATTTTGTATGGAACCTATCATTACCAATCAACAAAAATTAATTCAAAATACATCATAAAACAAATAACTACTTGGTATACATGTTAAACATGGAACAAAACACATGTTGAAGATAATTATGTAAAAATTGAAATTACATTTATTGGTGGGATTCGCCATTTTATAAAAGTAGATATCTATAGCGATTAATTATATTAAATCCATGAACAAGTTGTATAGACATTAAACATTATTCTAACTGAATTCCAGTCCATGTTATGATCGTTTTTTCATAATCAATGGTTTTACAATCAATACTATATAATTCAGGATAAAATATTGGTAGGTATATCTGTATAAGTAATAACTTCAAATTTGTACCAAAACGCAGATATAATTATTAATTATACACAGCAAGGACTTATATATCATTTCTTTAGAATTATTTTATGAAATTATTCAATAGAAACTAAATCTTATGAAAAAGATAGGATAAGAAACTAATAGCTTTTATGAAAATAAAAATGTCATTATAGTCAAAAATTAATCACATATGTGTTTGCTAAAAATTATATGAATATTGGAATTGTCGGTTATATATTTGAGCAGTTTGGCTAGTAAAAATTGATAGAGTATAATTCTTAGAAAGTACATGTAAGTGCCTATATATACTCTATACACTCAATCTAGTGTTCTTGAATTTATTAGCATATAATACGCATGAAAAAGTAAAAGAATTCGAATAATTTGTATTTATATTCACATATTTTACCAACAGTTATTAACTTTTGAGGTATAATGATGTATTAATCAAAAACTCAATAGAAAATGTAGATACAAGAATTATAACGGTTTTTTCGTAAACTTCAATGAAGTATCTTCATTAATACATAGTTAAGTGTAATAACAAGACCAAGAGTAATAACTAATTAGTAATAACTAAAAAGCAAATATATTAATAGGTACCTGTATACAGTTTTTCAAACAATTCTTTTATACTTCTCTTTTAATTAGTCGGCCAATGGTAGTTGTAAAAATTGACTTTGAAAATAATATAACCCCAATTACTAAAGAATAAAATAAAAATTTTCTTTTAATAAAATATCCACTGTTATTGAATAAT
This sequence comes from Chaitophorus viminalis, assembly GCA_025469195.1. Taxonomy (NCBI): domain Eukaryota; kingdom Metazoa; phylum Arthropoda; class Insecta; order Hemiptera; family Aphididae; genus Chaitophorus; species Chaitophorus viminalis. The sequence goes on from JAIPRK010000501.1 coordinate 53,588, forward strand.
GGGTATAACACAATGACAGCTATATAATATAATGAATGCCGATATTACACATAATATTATAGTTTACATATTCTACAGGTATACAAACATATTCACTGATATTGCTTTTAAACGATGAACGTTCATTGGAAAAAGTAATTGTATAAAATTAAAATAACTATACTTTATAGAAATATAATATTATAATAAAAACAATGGTATTTAATATTTTTTTCCCGTATTATAACAATATGTAATTTATGATTTATTTATAAATTATTATTATTATCAGATAACTGAGATAACGGACTTAAATATCAAAATTACATTGGAGGAAAAAGATCAGCTTACGATAAGAACAATAATATTGCATGCAATGTATATTACATATGAATAATCAATTAAATTATTCAAACTTCAAACCAATATCCATTAAGAACTGTATATAAAATTGAGTAGATAAAGTGAAATATATAATTTAAGGTGAATACAAATAATAATCAAATTGTATAATTATACTTTTTATCATTCAGATTATTTATTACTCTTTAGACACTTAAATTAATACAAGTTTTTTATATTAATATATTGCAAAACCCTATTTACATAATTCAATATTAAAGAACAACAATTAATTCGTTCATTAAATTGAACACTTAAAGTATAAGCAGTTATATCCTTTATATTGACTGTGACTTTCATTTCTCGAGGTTGTAACTTGTAACTAACTAAAAATATTAAAAAATCTGAGCAAATATTAACAGAGTTTAAAACATCTATCTATAACATATATTTATAACATACTTTTATTGATGAAAACATAGCATTGAAAAAAGTCTTAAATTTATATTCCAAATAATAATATTATTACATAATTACATTTGATTATTATAAATCTTCGTACATCTAGTAAGAATTCGAAAACAATTGAAAACTATATTACATACAAATTATTTTGGTACTAATAAGACACAGGATGTAATTGATAAATGTAATAATTATTATTACAATTTATTAAAATAAAAAACAATATATATCTAATACAAAATTTAAAAATAAAACAATCATCTTTTACCGCTGATCATTAAGATATTTTCATGTTTATAAATGTATTGTTAATACTTAATAATATCTATATTATGAAAAATGAATTTACAAATTTGAATATTATAAATAGTAATCTACATGTTCTCGTTCAAAAATTTGGTAAGAACAACTAACTTTATCTGATTATAATATACGGTGAATATTAGTTTGAAGCCAATATCCCACAATTGGACAACATTCAAATGTTTGAATGGCAAACGTTTAAAGTTTAAACGTCAATATCTAAACTCTAGATTCTAGTGCATTCAAAACCTTGAATATCAATTTACCGGACACCCTAAATCCTCGTCATTTTTTATTTTTTTTTAATTCAATATATTTTGCATTTTAAAATTTAACGAAAATTGAGGTAATATAATTATGGATATGAACCTTCGGTTTACTCACTCGCTCGCTACGCGAGCTCACTGCGAAGCTTAAACTAAAATAGTCCCCTGATTTGTTATAATAATCTTTATTACGGAAATAAAATTTCAATTTACATAATATTTGAAAGTAAAAAAAGTTATAACAATTAATTATAAATATGGTAAGTATAAACAATAAGCAGAATACAAAAAAAATATATACATATATATATATGTATGAAAATCTATATATCAATATAATACAGAATTACTGAATTACAGAATTTATGAAAAACCACGTAGGATAGATAACAAGACAGAGTAAATACGTTTTCGGTAATATATTGTCATATTGATAAATAAAATACTACCACTACTATGTATTCAAAAAACAATTAACGAAAAAAAAATATGACGATTTTGGGTATCCGGTAAATTGATATTCAAGATTTTTACGTAATTTTATGTTCAAGATTTTGGACATTCAAACGTTTAAATGTTTCCCCCGCAATCATTGTTGGTATCTAGTGGGAACTGAAATGCATTACCAATGAATACCAAACAAACCAACGGGCAACGCAGATCAAATAGTTTTTAATTATTATTAACAATATTTTATATTTTATATTTTAGTAAACAATAAAAATTGCAATTTTATCAAATTACTTAATACTTAATAAATAAAAATAAATAATAATATTGTAAAATAGTATAGCTTACTGTGTAATTAAACAAAGATAATTTGTATTTACAATGATTCGTAAAAATAAAAATGCATGATCTCAATTAATTATTATATTTAATTTTATATTTTGGAAATGATACATTATAGAACAAAATCGTCATGATCTGTTAATAAAAATTAAAAATATATAATAATAAATATTAATAATACAACTGATATTTAAAAAAAGGGATACGATTATACATCTAGTGGCGTTATCTGTTGGATGAAATATTATAAGACAGTACATTTTTGTTTCACGATCACACTTCTACATCGTGTTGTTTTTATAAAAATAGTTATGAAAGTTTTTCAATGGAGATAATATCGTTTTTTTAAGCTACTTATATTGTTGACAATCAAATATTTTATAATTATAGTATTTCAGGAACAATAATATCATTGATTATAAATACTTTGTACTAGTATTTATAATCAATGATATTATTTATTAGATATTAGCAACAAGATTTCGTTACCTGGCGTTGCCCAGAATTTAATTTGCCAGTAATATGATTACGCAATAGATAAATAAATGCAAATAACACCAGGTTGTACGTTGTAATTAAGATACCTATGTAAATTAGGTTATACGAGGTACAGTTGTGGTTCTCTGCATCATAAAACAAAACTACTAACTAAATTTTATACTCATAATTTTAGCAGTTCCAGCAATTCCAGCTAGGCTAATTTTTTCATGCAACATAAACACCCTTAGGGATCGAATTTTGAAAAATCCTTTCTTATGGCATGTCTAAATCATAAACCAAATTACTAACCAAATTTCATATTCATATGGTTTTACCTAAGCAAATTTTTTCATGTTATTTATTTTTATCATTTTTAACGCCCTAAGGAGTTACATTTTGAAAAATGTATTTTTGGTGCACATTTAAATTATGTATAACTGTATAAGTAACTTATAAGCAAAATGTTAAGACTCTAGACTTAGCTATGTGTTGATACATCAATGTATCCCTTTATAAAAAATTACCTATAATTTAGCAAGTTAAACTATTTAAAACTCAACAATGTAGATTGATTTCGGAAATAAAATATTGTTAATGTTATTACTTATTATAAAAGAAAGATTATATATTGACTTATTGTGATTTTGTATTTTTGAAAGTAGTACCTATAACAATAGGTAACATTAATATTTAATACAAAATAATATTTCAGGTTTGAGCAAATTGATTGAAATATATTTTTTTAACATTTGTGTATGAAATAACTTGATAACTTGGGTTAGGATAATAATTTGGGTTCTATATTGAAAATTAATCTAAACGTATATTTTTGAATGGGTTTTTTTCTGAATGTGTATTTTGCGAAAGGGACCTTTATTGGAAAATATACATAATAATTATACGTATTTATTTATTTACAATAATACCCTAATTCATATGATATTTTGCATTAATTTGTAATTTAATGATTTATATGAACTATTTAGTTAGGTACATTCATGGGCCGGCTTAGACACTTATTGAAAATTGGAGCTATGCGCGAATAGATTTTGTATGGCCTATTTAATAGGTGTTTTGGTTTGATATGGATGCCATAGGACATCAAAAAATGGTCCAATATTTTTAGCCTATCAATGAATTTTATCGTTAGATAAACACACTTCGTTAAAACTATAAAAATATTAAAATTAGAGTTGCAAATTCCCTTGCACTGCTGAACCTATTATACATTTTTTTCCGTTTAGTAATAAATATGAAAAAAGTAGAAATGTTCTTCATAAGAAAATCTTTTTTAAATAAAATAATATAGATGTATCAAATGATTTTAAAAAACCGTTATTACGAAAATATTTTGATCTAACAACAATTTGAGACCAAATGAAACGCATTTTTCAAGCATATATACAATTTACGGATAAACCGTATTAGACTTCATAAATTGCCAATAATTTATTTTTCCCGACAGGGCCTTTCAGTGCACCGAGCACGAGGCTTTGTTGACAGTTCTATGGCACAGCTCGCAGTTTCAAGATGGACCTGGCCTCCTGAGCACATTTTATACGTTATAACAGATAGTAGGTAGGTGGGTATTATTAAAATTTGGTAATCGGGTGGTCTTTATAGTTCGGCGTCACTACCATATACGATGATGATATTGTTTTCCAAATCATTTCGATTTTAAGCGACTTATGTTTGCATGTTGTTCATCCATATGTTGGTGGTAATATTGTAGTGAGAGATTTCTAATGACACCAAGATGTTGCCGGGGCTTAATAAATAAAAATTAGATCTACGATTGAGTGAGGTGTATAATGTGAAATGAATCAATAATAAATAATATATAACAATAGTAAATTACAATAGACTAGTATAATAATAATAATAATAATAGATTAATACATAAATAATCTAGTCTCACAATGACACAACAAATGAACATAATAAATATGTATAAATCACAATGTATCTGTTTGGGCTCTTTGGCACATCACAATAATTGATAAAATAATAAACGTGTACCGTGTACCTACATTTTGTACTCGACTTCAAACTATCTGAGGCATAAATCGACGGTTAACGAGCAACGGCTGCCTGTCGAGACGCCTTCCGATCAGGGCCGGATTTAGAATTTGTAGGCACCTAAGCTCAATTGTGGTGTGGGCCCTACCAGAAAGTTTTTAGAAAATAGAAAGGGCATACACACAAATAGATAAACTAAGCCATCTTTAAAACATTTTCAAATAATTTTCTACCCAAAATCGAGGGTAGTGCAACTTTCTAACTTCTAGTTATTTGACCGAAAATAATAACATTTAAAATATAGTAAATTGAAGTGTGGATTCAATTACCACAGAGTATTCAACGTTCTTTATTAATATTACTACAGTCTACACACTATATAGCATATTTTATTACACAACACCAATTTTAGAAAACTGAAAAAGAATGAAAAATATTTAGACGGAGCTTTTTTTTTTTCTTTCTAGTTGTATGATGGTGTGGTGAGGGCCCTGTTGTGGTGCGGGCCCATAGGCTACAGCCTATATAGCCTATGCTTAAATCCGGCGCTGCTTCCGATCCAACATTTTGTAAATTGTAAATCGTATTTTTGAGTACAATGGCGGCTCGCGGCTGTCGGAACAATTACCTTGGAAGAAAAACCGTTGTAATGATTATGCGAATTTATTTGTACATTGTAGGTTATGTATAAAAGATAAAAGTATTATCAGCAAAATTTTAATGTTGTTAATGGCAAAACTTCGGTTTGAAGTTCTACGTTTAGTATAGTTCAGGATTTTATTATTACTTGATACTTTATAGCTAAGAAATCCGCTGGAAAACATTTTTAGAAAATGTCTCTGATTAATCATTGCGGAGGACTTCAAGAAGTTCACGACCTCACAAAAGATGAAGTGTCCACAGGTGTAAGTAATCATACGTTACCTAAAACTAATTTTTTACAATTTCCATTCCTTTTATTTCCGAGTAGTTAGTATAGAAGGCATCAACATAATTTTTCCTTTTCTACATGTCTGTGTGCATGAAAAATTATCGATTAAAATAAGTAAATAATATCATTAATTGTACACTTTAAATATTGATTGTTAAATTATTTATACCGCTCTTGTACCTTGTATCTTACACTTTTAGTGTATCATTCAAAGCATTTTTGTAAGTAAAGGGAATTTTAAGCAACCAATTGATATAATTTTATTTCTGACATTGTGTATAGATTTATAAATTGCTTGTGGTACATACATTTTATATCTAATATTGTAAAGTATATAATTAATTAATTAATTAATTAAAGGTCCTTTTTGAAAATTTCAGACTACCATTGTTGCAGCTACTTATAATGGTGGAGTTATAATTGGTGCTGACTCTCGTACAACAACTGGGTAAATATAAAACAAAATGTACATTTCATCAACAAATTATTATTGTAAGTTTTGAATTTATTTTTCAGATCATATATTGCTAATCGAGTTACCGACAAATTGACTAAAGTATGTGATAACATCTACTGCTGTCGGTCTGGATCGGCTGCTGATACACAAGCTATCACTGACATTGTCGCTTACTACATGGATTTAACTAGGTAGTTTATGAATGTTTATTGTACCTACAACTTAATCAACAATTACATTTATTCCTTAGCATTCAAATGGGTGAACCACCACTTGTCAGAGCCGCTGCCAGTATATTTAGAAATCTGATCTATGAGAACAGACATCAATTGACTGCGGGTATCATTGTTGCTGGTTGGGATAAGAAATTTGGCGGACAAGTAATTTATATTATATTATATAAAACAACCAGAACTAAAATAAATAAAAGTCCTATTCTGTTAAACCATATTATGAAATATATACAGGTTATTTCAGGATGATTAACAACTATAATAATTGTTGTTCTGTCAATTATTTATCATTTTTTTTTTTTTTTTTAAATAAATATATTATTTTTGTACTGTATTACAACAAAATTATAGTAAAATGTATTTTTTTTTTTTTAAACTCAAATTTAAAATTTTATTTTACTATTTAACAAAAATCATTCTGTAGTCATTTTGTAAACTGGATTTGAAAATTTTATTTTAATAATTTAAATTACCATACGTTCTATCAAAATTAGATAAGATTATTTCTAAATTAATGGTGTTATACAATATTATGTGACATAATTTAATTGTTAACTGATTCACAAACTGAAAAAAATCTTGGGAAATTTATGAACAAATATTCGTTACGAGTTGTAAGTACAAACATTTTTCTAAAAACCCCTATCACAAAAGAGCTATTTTAAATCATTTTTTTAATGGTTGAACAAAATGTGAAATTTGAAAATTTGGATTTCGAAAATAAAAAAAATAGTTTAATACATTTTAAATGCAGAGTAGTACCATATAATTTATCGAAAAACAAAAGAAATAAAGGTGAAAAATAATTAATTGAACATAAGCCATTGCACTTATTAAATCATCCTGAAACCCTGTATATATGTGTATATTATTTATTAACAAGTGGTTTAACTATCATTGCTTAGTACTATATCTCTATTAGGTAGCTTTGTTCATATAAAGACATTTAATTTTGAATTCGAAATTTTATTTTTATATAAATAGCAAAAAATACAGTTTGTAAATACTGCATTCTGCTAAAAGATAGTGCATTATAATAATAGTATAATTTTTATCAGGTATATTCAGTTAATGTGAGCGGAACAATAGTTCAACAAAATATATCTATTGGTGGCTCAGGTAGTTCCTATTTGTATGGTTTTATGGATTCACAGTATAAAGATGGGATGACACAAGAAGAATGTGAAAATCTTGTACTTAATGGTATGTATAATAATATAATTTGCTTCAATTCTTAATCATTACTTTTTTGTTTATATAAATAAATTATTGTTTAGCAATTTCATTGGCTATCAAACGTGATGGTTCAAGTGGTGGTGTTGTACGAATGGGAGTGTTAAACCATGCTGGTTCTATTCAAAGAAAATTGGTCTTAGGAGACCAATTGCCTAAGTTTTATGATAATGTGTTGGTAAAATCTCAAGGTGAGGTACCAGATGATACCATGGCTTAATTTTTTTTTTAATTATATTTATAAATACAATCATATATTTAATTGTCTGTAAAACAATTAATTTTTTATTCTGCTAATAAATGAAATTGAATAATTACTATAACCTTGTCTTATTCATGAATTCTATCAAATTCATGTTTTATTAATTCTTTGTTAAAAGAATTCATAATCTGAGACTATAATATTTTAGTTATTATTTTCTCAATTGCGACTAAGAATAAGAGTGAGGCCTGCAAATTTTCGTAATACTTGGATGAATACCATTGTTCTAATATTATAGTGATAAAAAAAGTTGCTTAACTGGATCTAGCCGGCTAATGCCTGATTATTTAATCTACCAGACTGTGCTTCTACTAATTAAACTTGAAACATTTTAAATATTGTTTAATTTTTATCAGTGATAAATATGAACAAATTGTGTACCATTAACAAGTCATTGTAGTCAAATGTGGAGATTTTACTATTTTAACAAATCTAGATTATAGTTTATCTACATTTGTCAATTACTATTTAATTGTATAGATTACTATTATTACCTTTAAAAAAAAAATACATGTCTAGGAGCCGGAATTATATTCTTTTAAAATAGCCAAAATAAGATGCTTATAATTTTCTCTTAAAAATTTGATAATACTTTTCCAATGTTCTTTAAAAATCATATTAAAATATTCTCTATAACTAAAAATATGCATTTACATGCAAACCAATTTAATACATATTACAAAAAAACTGACATAAATAGATACATAATATGCAAAATTATTAAGCAAATGATATAAATAGGTAAATAATGAAAAATACTATGTGTTAAGAAAAGTTTGATTAAATTATTAATAATACAATTTAATATTTAATTATTTTAAATTTTAAACTAAAAACATTTTTATCATATCACTGTTATCGGACATATAATCTCCAATATTCTTTATTGTACGAAACACTTTATCTTGAAATATTCTCAAATATGCAAAAACTTGCCATTAACTCACCTGTTTCATGATTTGTAAAGATTTCAAACCCCTATCTAATTGTATAAACTAAAAAAAAAATATGCAAAAAATATAATTATATTTAATTATACCTCTAATTATGTTTAAACTATACAGAGTGGCCCACCATGATATCCCAATGGAAATATCTAGTTAAGGGATGAAATTACAAATTTGATAATAAGTGTTTGTGATTCCTTTCTATTATAAGCTAGTAAGCAAAAAAATGTCTATGTACAGATGAAATATTTCTATCAGGATGTCATTGTAGGTCAACCTGTAATGGCTAATATACACCATACAACTTAAATATACTTTGTTTAGTTGATGTCCCAAATAATCTTAATTTTTGAAAAGAATCCAAAGCTAACAAAAATATGTTGCCAATTTTAATCCCCTGCACTTCATTTTCCTGAACATAATCATAATATTGTGCAATATATTGGCACACAAAATATTTATACTCAATTTTAACCATTATACCTATCCATTCATACTTGGGTGGACTAATAAAGTATCGTCCAAGATCTACAAAGTTATTAAGTCAATCAGTTATTTATATTTTACACACATGTATAGTGGAATTGCTGACCATTGCTATAACATGGTTGAAGGTTCTAAGGGTATCTATTAAAAATTAACGAAAAAGCCAAAAACTTAAATATAAACAAGAACATTTGAAGTTGAATAAATTAAATTTTGGACATTGTTTAGTTATATATTAGATTACCTAAGAAATCTTAACCACATAGTTACAATATCTGATTATGATAACATTTAATTTACTGTGTATTGTGTAACTAGGCCTTCTTATTGAAATTAATATAATAATTGATTAGATAATTATATAATTTAAGTAGAATTCATAGGGTTTGTTAATGTTTATAAGAGACTATATTTTGTCAGTTATTACTACTATAATTGTACATTAATTTTTTTATTTTAATCAAACTTCTATGTGCCTCAATTCTTAGGGACAAAACAAAATGTTTACCATTTTATAAGAATACACTCTCTTCATTTCTTATAATTATTTTGTAGTATCCAATGCATCAAACCCGATTTCATTTTTTATATTGTTTATCTATTTTTAACTTTTATTATAAACATTTTCAATCTGTAATCAATCATTACTATAAGTGTACATGCAAAAATAATTTATAACTTTTTATACATGATAAAAGTAGCAATCCAATGGTGACACTTTATGTTGATTTGAATTACATAGTTTTTATATTTCTATACATATTGGTTAGTTAACATTCTCTTCGAGGATTACTAGGAATGATGTCGGAACCTAAAGCAGATATTATTAGGTTTGAGTGGTTCATTAGTCGGGAACATAATGAATTATACAAGATTTTGATAGTTTTTTTTTTTTTTATTGTACTTATTTGTAATATTATATAGGAGTGAGATTAGAAAACATGGAATGAGACATTAGTAATTTTACAAAGGGTTGTAGATTTGAAAGTTTGTACTTTTTCATACTGTATAATGTTATTTACAAGAACTAGTATTGAAAGCTTTGCAAAAATGTAAGTACATCTCAAAACTTAATCTCGCAGTAAATTATTTGTACTTAATCCCCTAGTAGGCAGAACTGAATTATTACTACTGATAGTACTTAAAGCCAAATTATTGTAATAAATATTTCAGTCATATTTGTAAAATTACAAATTTTTCCTCTATTTATTAAATTTATATAAATATTAAAAAGTAATTACTGAAAAATAATATATTTCTTTATAAATTGATTGCAAAAAAATCTACTTCATCATATTAAGTAATACATTAATATTAACTTTCTACACACACAAAATATGTGGATGGTATCCATGAAATCATATTTATTTTATATAGTTATATATATTAAAACTAAGACAATATAGTAATCATTTACTTTTAAAGGCATTTACAAAATTTATAGACTTAATGATAAATAACTATAGTTTCAATATAACTTTAAGAAACTGTTAGGTATAATAATTAAATATCTATCAGCTGACATGAATTAATTTAACGTTGATTTACTTAAATATGACTATTTCCTCAGAAAGCATTAATCTATAATATTTTAGTCTGTTAACGTTAAATATGGTATAACAATATATTCATGTTCAAGACACTAATTGAAAAAATCTAAAGTACTATTAAATGAACATGATAACTTTTCAGTATATTGATTTGCTTCTTCCCCAATTTTTTTAATACACTATAAAAAATATTAGAGATTAAAAATATATAAAATGTATATAAGATCCAATTGTTAAAAACCAAAATCTTTATAGAAATTACCATTCATTATTTTACATATAAAATATAATTAATATAATAGTTAAATATTAACATGGGCATATTATTCATATCACCATGAAAAAATATTTTACCTAAAATAGATAAATTTAAAGTGGAGTTAACTATATTAAAAGTAATTCAGACATTTTTCCAGAAAATAAAATTTAATGAAATATAGTAGTTAAAAACCTGTCATTTGTGTTACAAATATAGAATTGTTTATATAATATGACAAAATTAAAAGGATGCAGTTTTCATTTTAATACTAACTATACTCACTATAAAATATTGTATAAATAAGTAATACAATAATTCAATTATATTGATAACCATAACATATTTAATGAATAAAATCAAATTCTAACATTTCCACGAAAAGAATAGGGAACAGGAATCATATCCAAAATTAACCAATAGTGAAATAATTTGTTTTTTTGTTGAAGGTTGCAAGTATAGTGTTATTCATTCATTTAGAGCACAATTTTTTTTTAAATCTAATAAAAATGAGCCAATATACTTGGAATATAGATTTGATTTTAAAATAAAATTGTAAAATGTAATACCAAAATTATTAAAAAATACATTCAGTCTATATTTATTCATTAAAAATTGAGCAGATGTTACTAGTTTTCTTCATAATTTACATTTTTAAAACTTTAACATAATATAAACAAAAAAAAAAAAACCTAAAAGATTTAAATACGAGTTAAGAATGATTGAACATTCATTCCACTAGCTATTTAGTGTATGTAGAGTAACATCTGAAAAAACCAAGCAGCTTAAATATATATTGCATTTTAGATTATGACAATTGCTAACTTGTTATTGGGTTACGATTTTATCTTAACTCTATTAAATTTAAGAGCATAGCAAGCAGCAGATGAAAACTTGTCATGACAGCATATACTATCCTCACCAACAAAATATAATGACTTGCTGTAACCCCTACAAGAAAATTATCGACATAGATGGTGTGCTATCGTTAGGCAATTAATAACATATTAACCGGAAACAATTATTGTCGATTGATTAATTTTGAGGTTCAGATAATTAAGGCAGTGGTCATGCATGTACAAACTAGTGTACTCTAAAAGTTCAATAGAGTATTATATCAATAATTAATGAAAGAATATAAATTTTAGTCTTACTAATAGAATATATTTAAACCTTTTTACCAACATTTGGTATGCTCATGTCATTCTGAGAATAGATTTATAATAGTAATTTAAAAAATGAACTTTAAAACAAAGAAAAATTCAGGAATAGTTTTATTTCTAGAAGTGCAGGGAATGGGAAGAAGAATATTCAAGATTCAATAATTTTTTCACAAATTAAACAGGCAAAGTGAGTAATAAATGGCATTTAAACTGAATCAATAATGATAATGCACACTAGGTATGAATTATGTTTGCTTAGTTCAATTTATGTAAAAATTACACATACAAAATCATTTAAATTAAACCGTATTATTATGTGAACAAAAATTCGGAAGTATGAGATAATGACAATAGTAGAAATTAGGCAGTAGGTGCCGGTTTTACATCTTTAAGATCAGACAGGTCTCCTTCGCTCTTCTCTTTGCCTTTGCCCTGTAAAAAAAAATAAAGGATATATATAAAAATCAATTAAAAATTTGAGGTAGAAATTATTATTTAGAAATACGAGTTTGATTAATTACCGCATTTTCACTTTCAATGTCATCTAGTTCAGGCATTTCTTCGTCATCAGAATCATCAGAACTATCATCTTCTAAGCCTCCTAAGTTTCCAAACTTAGTTGAAGGAGGTCTAGGTCCAGCTCCTCCTCCGCCCATCATACTAAGCATCTAAAGTACAAATTAGACAAATTACACAACTAGGAACATTAATTTAGTTTAAGATGACAGTAAAAATAAGTTTACATACATCATCAATGTTAGAATCTCCACCCATTCCTCCGCCTAATCCACCAGCACCTGATTCTTCATCTTCAGAGTCATCTTCATCCTTCCACTTTTTAAAATCAACTTTTAACCAGTGATACTTTTTCTTTTCTTTGGTTAGATGTGGCCAGTATGAGGTGTCATCTTTAGTTTTTTCCAAATTAAGTTCAATATATCTACCACTAACTATTGTTTTGCTATTCTTTAAAATTAAAAAAAAAATACAATTAATATGTACCAATAAGAAATGTATTTATTTCAATTTGTACTCAACTTACCACAGGATCAACTGCAGCATATAATGGTATGGTGATAGCATATACTTTCTGTTGCAAACCAGCAACACCATGAAATACAATTTGTTCAGATTCAATTTTGATGTCTGGGTTTTTGCAATCTTCTACACAAATAGTAACAAATACTACATTGCTACGTTGTGCCCAAATAACTGGAGGTATCAATGGTCTGAAACAAAAATTTTATTTTTTAACTCAGAAAGTCAGAACACTCTGCATACACAAGTGTAATAGTAATAACTAATAATCATAAAACTACCAATATCACTCTTCACTAAATAATAGAAATGTATTTTTAAACTGAATATGTAATATAAGGTAATGTTAAAAATATATAAAATGGTTATTAACTTAAAATGCACTTGTAAAGTAATTTAATTAAACAATTACACAATTGGAAAAGCTGTAGTTAACCTTCAGATATTATTCATGCACATGTTATAATTTTATGAAAAATAAAAATGAGTAATGATCTCAATACTTAATAGATACCTAACACATTTCAAACAAATATGTAATATTCAAGAACAAAATGTACACAGAAAAATTGCACTATGACTGGAACCGAATAGGTAATATTAATGACTAAGAAAATTAAGTATATTTAAATGATACCTAATGACACAATTATTTTTAAAATTACTATTGCTTAAAATTGTTTAATATTTCACTGTTCGTACATAATTATCATATTTTTACATTGAAGACTATATCTGAGCTATTATAATTGTTTAATGAATATCCAAATGTCACGAAAAGATAATTGGTCAATGGTCAAGAAATAATCTCAATAAAAAAACTCAATAAATTCTAATCACTGTTATCAGTGACTTAAAACACTCGATGACAGTAGAATCTAGATGAAAACTTGTCGCGGCAGATTTCGTTAGTAGGAATTAGGGTTTCGGGGTATAAAGGGAAATCCGGTGTTCCAGGGAATAAACCGTTGAGGGAAAAATAAAAATAAAATATAATTTCAATAGGTTTTTTCCCACATCTTTTGTTCGCTTGGCCAGAGGTAAGAGCGATCATAGAGGAGGGCTAAAACTGCTGCGCTGTTAAATCGATAAGACATACACACTCGGCGACGAGGTCGAATGACTATTGACGAATACTAGAACTGTAATTCTTTGTGACGAGCGTTTGATAAAACCAAATGTAGCATTGTCCGATTTCATTTCATTAATTAAATGACTTCGGATTGCGACCGTAACTAGAACGAGTAGCACACATACAAGCACATTTTGAAGTCCGAGCGGTAGTGCAGTGTACAAAACGAGCCTCTTTACGAATACAAAGTCGGCGACGAGGGAAACCACTTTAAAGATCGAAGTTGAAGACTTCACGTCTTCACGTGAAGCTTAACCGAAATGATGCCGGGCACATGTGCGTGCGAGAGCGTGGACGGATGGTGGTCGAGCGACTTCCGGGGAAGATATCCTCCCCTTGAATGTCGGACGCGCGTCGTCGGGGCTTGATTTGTTTCCGTTGACTTTAGTGCACGACACGCATCATTACATTGTATCAGCCACGAGGCGAGGCGATTATCTACTACAAAGGGCGGCGAAAATGTAAGCGCAAGGAAAAAAAAAACATCACTTACTGTTCGTTGGTCATTTTGTCTGATGTTAATAGTCTGGATAGATTTCACGTGTGTGAAACTGTATTTGACGTACAGTAGTTACCGCGAACTAGTCAGTCGTGTACTGCGGAAAATATTTTATATTTCGATATTGCGAACGGTCAACCGGCTTACAAGACAGGATCAGCAATTGAAAAATAACAACTCAGTACGCTCACGGCACTCGAGTATCGAATGGAACGAAAAACGATCAGAGTTGTCAGGTAGGAGGGGTAGGTCGGGGACCAGCAATGAGGTACTATATCGGGCTTATGGAAGAGAAACGGTGCGCGCATGGAAAAAAAAAATACACAACGGGGCCGCCGACGATGACACGTTTTATATTGTTTTTTTTCCCCTTTTTTGTACCACTTTTCTAAGCGCCCGCCTTCAGCTTTTGAGCCTTATTGTGTTGGAGACGTTTGAGTTTTAATATTATCGACATTCGTGAGTTTATTATTATCATTTTCGACGCCCCGTTGGGGACCATCTCGAACGTCAAGTGTCATGTGCTCGTGTCCCATTATTTAAACCGAATGACATGGCATAATAGAAATTAGAACTAGGTACCTAAAGCACTTAATATAGTGTTTTCTTTTTTCCATGCCCGAAATGTGTAGTTTTATCGTTCGTATTCTTTTTTGAAAACATTCTGTGCTAATAATATGTGTACATACAAATCCTACAATTGGCACGAGAAAAGCTTTCAACCCAAAAGTATTTTTGTACAAAACAACGATTTAATGAGGTTTTTTTATTGAAAAAAATTACCGAGAAAATCGATAAGTGATTTCCGGCAAATACTACTTGAAATATATGATACCCTTTTACTTAGTCCGTTGTTGTCACACTTGAAAACCTAAGTACAATATTTATATATAAGGTATAACTGTATACAGTAGCGCACCCAGGGGGCTTTGGGGTTGAAGTCCCCTAAAAGTATATTTTTCACTAAATTATACATTATTATAGTAGATGTTCACAAATATAGTACTACAATGATGATTAATTAAACATATAATGTAACATATAATAATAATAGTAAAAAAATTATCATTTATAATTTGTGGTAATTATTTACTTGTGTGTAAAGAAAATAGGAAAATTTTTAAGTCACCCCCCCCCCCCGCCCGCCAACAAAAATCCTGGGTGCGTGTCTGACTGTATACGATGAGAGATTGAAATTCGAGAAGTGGCGGCTATTGCATTGTTTTTGAAGTGTTATATTGGGACTTGGACGGATGTGGTGTTCTGGTAAAAAGATATAATAATAGTGTGAAATATGAATACATTGTTTCAACATTTAAACGTGATTAATAATTAATTGATAAGTACCGACCGAGAAGTGAGAGATGTTATATTGTAAGATGGGTATTGTATAAAACGCTTGCCTCGGACTTGCATATATACATCACCAGAACCGTTGGTAATAATGCGATGCCATATTAACAAGCGTATGTTTTATGTTTTTTGGAATTTATTATTCTTGTTGGCGTTCTGTACTCCTGTGAATAGTAACCGACAAAAAGTGCTCTATCGGAAAACACCCCCTGCAATGTACAGTTAGGTTATGACAGCGGTTTGGTGAACTGGGTCTTATCGCAATATAATCTTGGTAAACGTACTCGGTCATTTTATATAATACTATACTATCTATACGCCACATCCACATGGGCATGGACGCATGGGTATTTCATGTATTATGAACCCTGATTGATATATTATGTGTATACTGTATATTATGCACAAGTTCAGTACTTGAATTGGAAAAAGAAATAGAAGGGGGACTTGATGGATATTGGATGAACGAGCGTTCCACATAAAATTAACCATCACATTACTGTGGAGGTAAAGTTCCCCAGTTCCCCGCATAGTCACATTTTTCTTCAGTCTTCAGCCAAACCATCATACCAAAACAATAAAAATACTAATTAATAATTTTTTTTAAAAATAATTTAAAAAATAGTCTACAAAATTAAAAATCACTTTTCACCGGCCGGCAATCAACGTCGTTTTCACATACCCATCATGAACCATGGTTTCATTAACGATTTATATTAATAAAACAATTTATACATTGGTAATTGTAGATAAGTCGAGTTATAACATTATTGAATGTCATTATAATTTTTATTATGCTTAATAAAGATAAAATATAATTAAATTATATAATATAATTCATAAAATATAATGTTTTTGGCATAATAAATATATATATATATATATATATATATATATATATATGCTCATATATATTTTTTTATTTAAAGGTTTACAGGCTTCAACATCTAAGGTTATTAACCAAATGCTTATATTTCTGTGGACATAATACAATTTCTTATAAGTATAACTATCTTCTATGGTAAGGCATTTTAATAATTAATTTTTGTTTCTTATCAGGTCGATACAAATGCACGAATATTGTGGCTTATTATAGATAAATTTTGCATCAGCAAAACTGATGACTTACAAATGCACTAGTAAATGTTCCTAGCGTTCCATTTCAAATAAATAGAAGGGTACCCACGCTAAAAAAATTTCAAAAAGAAGTGGGACTCCCCCCCCGTCAACCCCTTAAATTAAGTACTGCATACGTGTTATTATAATAATATATTAATATTATATTACCTATGCTCTTTTAGATCGTATTACAGTGTGTGACATAAATTATTTTGTTTTATAATATTACTACATACTTACATAAAATTGATACATATAACATATTAATAACAAATAATAGTTATGTGCTATTATATATTTATTATAGGTACATATTTTATTATTTAGTCATTAAGTAATTCTTATATAGGCGCAATCAAAGCCCAAATATTGGGGGTGCTGAAATGATATATGGCTCAAAGATCCATGAGAACTACATAACCCTCACATCCCCAAATGCCATTCTTCAATTTATACAATATTAATACATAAGTTTGTCACAGTCACAGTTATATTTATGTACAGTAATTATTAGTTTAATAATGTGTAAGCCGTAAGTCTTCTCAAACAATTATTTAACAATACATCCCTGTAAATTATGAGTGATGACAATTAATATTTATTTCAGTATTTTACCGATAGTTATATCTTATATATAGCACTTCCAATGTTAATAAATTATTGTAATAATATTGGTATTTAGTATTTATGATTTTGCGATGCCCACATTTTCCGATAATAGTTACTGTTGTACGTCAAGATCGTCTAAAAGCAAATAATCTGTTATATATTTCTGAATAGCTATAAAACCAATTTGCTCAATATGATTTATATTTGTTCTGAAAATGAAAAAACGTGGTCGTACCAATAAACGGCAATCTTTAAAATATGAAAAATGTTGAAAATATTTTTTTTGTTTTATCTAAGATAAAAATATTGAATAAAAAAAATTAATTTATGGAATTTCATTTTCAATATTTTACATGATTTTTAAAACCTAATATGTCCTCGTGGGGTTACATCACCAAGGATAGCTGGAGCCTGGAAGTTCACTATTTAACCCTTATACATACAAAACAACTGGACAAAGTCTGTGGTAAATGGATAAAAGATATTATGCTCTCATTCGGTCGTTCGCTCCTCTCATGAATGCTACTAATACTCTATACGTCTACGTCGGCTTACTTCGACTGTCGCCGTCTAACTTGAATTATGTAAGTAACGGATATATTATATTTATTATTATGTAAGCTATATATTATGAGAGTTACATATGTGATCATCTTTATTTGTTATACAGACTTACTGTAGTTACTTCAAGCAGTGTAAATCAATAATCTTTAAACTATTTTAAATTTTAAATTTAAATAAATAACAATAAAATGTGAAATATATTTTTTATCATTATTCATTTCTAAATTCAAATTATTATTTTTTTTTCTTTTTTGGTATTAAATAGAAACCTTTTATGCCAAAACTAAAAGCAAACCTTGCAGAATCTCACGAAGCCCTTCTTATTTTTAATTAAGTAAATTTTATCTACATCATCAATAAGATATAATTCAAACTGTATTTATATTTATTAAATTTCTATGTTTTTTAATATATTAAATGTTATTAGTTCAAAAGTATCAATAAATAAAATTCTTGATGTATAAATATATCCGATTAAATCGACTATTCGGCCTACAAAGTTGGGGCTCTAAGCAGTATAAACGTATTGTTTGCCTATAATCGGAAATCCATCTCTATTTGCAAGAATCAAAAGAAACGTCCCCGATTTACATTTTTATTAATATTTTATGAGACTTTTTTTGATTTTGTATTCTATTGAGCCGGTAAGTGGTTAAATGATTTTGTCATGGAGAGGGGAATGTAGTTTGTCTTTTGACATTCATTTTTTTTAAATATACTTCATAAATATAAATATATAGAATACTGAAAAAAAGGTCATGGAGTATCTATTTCCCACCTCTCTTTTGATCGCCACTCAGTTTAGTTGAAACTATCAGAATTAAAATTAGGAGGGGAATACATTTTCTATCTTTTTCGATTACTGGTGCACAAGGCAATACATAAATATTAGTGTACCTTCTTAAAATATTTGTATAACGTCTGCAGACATTCAATATATTATGTATTATATACATTTTTTGATTCGTTATTATGCAGTATACGTGTGGATATTTGCCTTGTGAATGATTAAATGGATAGTTTCTTAACATGCCAATAATAAAACTTTGTCGTTTTTATATTATGCGATTAACAGTCAAGACGTCGAGTACTCATTTGCAATTGTAAGTGATATTGTAGACTGTAGTTTATGGTAATCAGGAGACAATAAATAAAACAATATATTACTAAATTTATACCTTATAGTTTATATCTTATAGTTTATATCATTGTCGTACGCGCATATTAATATATTATACATGCATAATCAGGATTTTTCAGTTTAATAATACCATTGATATTGATACAATTGATTATTGGTATTATGCTTTATTGTCAGCCGTAGGTAATGGGTACTACTTTATATTATTTATTAATTAACACTAATTTATTCTATATATTATAAATACAGTGATATACATCACTCTGAATTTTTAATACAAAACCCTTAATTTATAAGTTTAGTATGTAATAATGTATTTTTATAAAATTTGAAGTTCTACGTGCATTATTTTTGAAACAAATAATTTTAGTTTTAACTGTACTTGACAGTTGACATAAAAATATTAATAAGGAAACATAAATATATTATGTATATGCGTTATAGACTATAATAAATATAACTATAATCTATAGTTTTGTTTATTGCAGTCTTTATTTCATTGTAGCTATTTACTCAGTTCCGGTATATTATTATATTATTGTAATCGTCATCCAAATAATATTATCTAATATGAATAATATTAGATATTATAAAATATGTGGAAATGTAGTTAAGTAATTGGTATAATGTTACTATATGTCTATATATAATATATATATATATAATATAATTTATTTATGGTAGTTACGCACGATGAATGATCGTGGTGCTGAATAAAAACTTACTGCAATTAGTGGAATGATAGATTTATGCATATGGGATATTAGCAAAATTACTATTGCTTACTAGCTACTATAATACACACTCATATATATATATATATATATATATATATATGAAATATGTACTATAATTTGTTTGTGACTTTACAGTTACTATTTATGTTACTACTACTTATGTTTCATACTTTGTTATTGTGTTATACTGTTTTATTAGTGTACATTACTCTAATATGTGTTCACGAAACTTGCATTAGTGTAATATAGTATTTAGAATCTACTTTTGAATCGTTTTATGCACTTGGAAAGAAAATAATAGTTAACAATTTTTGAATTTTATGCCTAAATAATGGAAGCCGTCACAACAAAAAAATGGAGTTGGGATAATTTGGTAAAAAGTAAGAATGGTATTATATTATTTGAATTTCAAAACTTAAGTGAAATGACGATATTATGTTTATGATAAGGTGTATTCATACTTGTATATAGTTTCATCTAAACATTCTAAACGATGCGACTTGTGACTCGAACATTTTTAATGAATCCTATACAATTTCTGATCATGGGGTTTTGCTTTAGCAATTATCACTACTTTATACTAAATTAAAAACATCATAAAAATGGGTACCTCGAGTTGTATGTATGTATTTAGTATTCTGTTTCTCAATTCCTGAATCCTATATACATATTTTACATTATGGCCAAATTGAATTATAATATTACAAATGTTATGTATTATTTTTACAATCGAGAAAATTTCGCAACGGTCAATGATAAGACGTTATAAGCTGCCCAAAGGATATCGTACATCGTAGATCCATCGTATCGGGCCACATCGTAATCACCGTATCGAGTTCTACGTTTAAAAGTCTAATAGTTCTATTGCGAGGGACAATAAGTTTCTCAATATTATTATGTTCGTATTCCTACGTGCCGAGGCGGGTTATCGCCGCATAAGTCCTACGCATTTATGGAAATTTCAAAACGAGCCGATTATCGGTAAAAAAAATCGTTTAGTAACCGTACGAAACCGGCGGTGGTAAACCAGACGACCATGTTCGTATCATATCTGTATACACATAAGATCGGGACGAAACGGCCAAAGTGTGCAAATAGTGCAGTAAGGTCACGTGCGCCTAGAAATGGCCCTAATTGCGAACCAGTGTATTTATGTTTCGAAAATACGATTTTTATCCTCGTGTATTTTCAATCGAACGCGTCAAGTCCGACCTTCCGGTGATTAAAAATTATAGATTACGAAATGAATCGCGTACATCATATTATAGTATTATACAACTGTTCGTTACATTATTGTAGTATAATAATTCGATGCGAGTATCGTGTATCATTGTTGTATTCGTGGCCCTTTGCGGGTTATTCTGACGGATTTACTAATTGATGGAAAATGTAGACGTATAGATAATGATCGTTGACTTTTCTTTTTATTTGCTGCAACAAGTTGGACGCGTCACTGCGTCAGGATTACTCAATAATATGATTTCTAGGCCCGTGCGGTTTGATTACACGCGTAAGCGTATAAAATACCATTTATATAATATTTACACTTGATCATCACAAAAAATTGCAATTATTATTCGAAAAAAGCTTATAAATCATCGAACGTTATAATATAGTTGAACAATTAACCCGCGTGATTCTCACATTATACGATATAATACCTATTTAAGTGTTATTTAAAACGTAAATCGTTTACGCGTTAACCGACTTCCATGCACTCATCGTTAACCGGGCTATCGGTTTTATGTGTAATTTATAAAACATAATAGACACGGTACATGGCAGGATTTTTTTTTTTTTTTCGTGGATAATTAATCATTCAATTTATAATTTATCGTATGATTTATGCGTTATTATGGCGGTCTTATTGAACGAAAGTAATGCCCCCCCCCCATACATTAATCGTGCAGCGTGTTGAAATTTGAACGGTCGGACATTTAAATCGTTTTATTAACTAAAAAAACGATCACAGCTCGAAAAGTGAATATTATAGTGATGTTGGCGCGAAAATCAAATTAATCGCCGAGAGTTAACCGCGGGACACGGACGTTCCGCTGACCACGACTGCTGTCGCCGCACGCCTCGGAACACGACGTCTTCGGTCCCGGTTACCAAGGTGGAAAATCGTAAGGTGATCGCGTCAACATGAAGCTCACTACGACCACGAATACTGAAGGTAAACACATCGCGCGCACAGTGCGGCCACCACAAGGCGTTTCGAATATCCCTCTGGGGGGCCCCTCGGCCGCTATCCATCCGCCGGGAAACACGTATCGGAAAATGATTTCGAGGTTGGGTTCTTAACTCACCGTTCCGCCTGTGATGGATACATTTCCTTATCAATCCGTGTCCACGTTTGTTATCATCGCCAAAGGCATCAACCGTGCGCGATAATAAATATTATTATTAGGTGTAGGTATAGCGAAACAATTATTACCGTTTCAACAGGCGTTTTTTTTATAATTTTTCTCGTTTTCCGAACGTGTTCGGGGGTTTTTTTTCACTGTTCCACTCGTTCGTGCAACGGCATAGCCGCGTCTAGGTGGTATTATTGCTCCGGACGTATTTTGCTTGTTAAGCAACGACCGTCCTCGATGTCGTCCGTCTCGACGTCACAAGTGGCTTTGCGCGAGGCTCTTGCAGCAGTAGATTCCTAAGACTGGCGTACCTAGAGCATCGAATCGTCCGTAAAATCTAGCAATGTTTCACTTTGCGAAAAAAACGTCGCTCAGATAATAATACACCGGTCAAAGGTCGGCCGCGCAAAACATGTTACTAAAAATTATAGCTTTCGACGTTTTCGCGACGGTTTAGATGTACTGTGCCTCACACACCCAGACATGTCTTGGATACGTGACAACTCTATGACGTGGACACAACGGTTTTGCGCCCAAGTGCTAACGTATGGAGAGATACCGAAACATGTAGCGTTCATAATGGACGGGAACAGACGTTACGCTAGGAAAAATCACGTCGGGAAGAAAGATGGCCATGTTCGAGGGTGAGTTGCAATTTTCTTTAAGAAAAAAAAACAAAAACAAACACTCTATAATGTTATCAGCCTTTGCTAAGTCCTGGTGTCAATGTCAATGGTGTTTTGTTATTTTATCTAGTCAATTATATTTTACACTAAAAAGTTCAAATTTTCTTAACATTTAACTTATTATTATTATTATTATTATTATTACTAATAATACAGGTATTATTCTCATCATCAATGGGTGGTCCAAAAGTGTTTTTCGGTGATCAGTTCTGCTATCAGACTGATCAGTCTCGCGGTCATCAAAAGAGCCTATATAATAATGCTGTTTTCTTTAGTTATTTCCCAAATTTAGATGCTAGCATCAAGATGATAAATATTTAAATAGTCTCTTTACTAAAAGTTGTTAGGATTTTACATAACTAATATAGTTATATTTTATTACTTTAAGAATAGTCATAATAGTATAGTAATTTTTAGCAGTTTTTCAGTGAAATTAAATGTTAAGTCAATTCTTATTTATGCTTGTCTGTGTTATAATTCTGTTTTTATTAGATTTATTTTTCATGTTTTTATAAATTTCTATTATTTCTTTTGTAGGTTTGACAAACTGTCTGAAACTTTGCAATGGTGTTTACACTTAGGTATTAAAGAAGTTACCGTGTACGCTTTCAGTTTAGATAATTTTCGGAGAACACAAGAAGAAATTGATATCCTATTTGATCTTGCACGAGAAAAGTTTAAAAGACTTTTGGAAGAAAAGTAATGTATTAATTTAGTTATTAATAACACCATGTTAAATTTTAAACTAACCTAATTTAATGCATGTGTGTATAGATATATCTCATCTCAATGTTTTCATAATAATGTTTATAAATATATTATGATCTTATTTTGTTATTTATTTTATATTATATTTGTTATTTATATTTTGTTCAGTATATTTATTGCTTTAAACATTTAAAATAATTATCTCATTCAATCATCATATATTAGTAGTATTATCATGGTCTAAATTATGTTACAGGGATAAGTTGAACGAGCATGGTGTGTGTATTAATTTTGTTGGCAACTTCAAACAGCTTCCTGAAGATTTGGTTAAGTTAATAGCTGAATCAATGCTTATAACAAAGCATAATAATAAGACATTTTTAAATGTTGCATTTTCTTATACAGGTTAGTTAATATATTTGGATAAAAAAAAAAAATATATATCTATATTAAAGTATTTAAAATAATAATATATATCTTAATGAGGTAGGCTCTGTAATTGTAATTTTTGTACTTTCAATTCATTACTTATAATTTCGATTGAATTATAATCATTCATCACTGATAAAACTATTTTAATATTTATTACAGTTATGATTTATTCATTTATTAGGACTTAGGTCATACATATACTTTGATTATTAATATTTATACATTATTTATTGTAATCTTGATATAATATCATAAATAGTAAATATTTTTATAAATATATTTTTAACAAAATAACAATTATGCTTCATTGGATTTAACTTAATCTTGCATCACACAAGTTGAAAATCTGAAGTATAGTTATAAAATATTAATAAATGTAATACATTAATGTGAACTCACTATTTTTGATTTGATTTACTTTATAATATCAACTGATAACTTTATCCATGAAATAAATGTAATCCCATAAAATAGCGTATTATTTTTGTACTTATTGGCTATTAAGTAGATTGTAATGTACTTAAAGTAATCTTTTTTTTTGTGCATTAATATTTAATTGGTATAAAATATATTATAGTAATATACTTTTTTTATACGTTTAATTGTATATTTTTCTAGGCCATGATGAATTAACAAATGCATTCAATCAAATATCTAATGGTATTAAAAATAAGGATTTGGAGGAATCGGACTTATCTGTTGAAATAATTGATAATTGTCTGTACACATATCCGTCCCCTCCACCTGATTTATTAATACGCACATCTGGTGAGACTAGACTGAGTGATTTTATGATATGGCAGGTAAATTAATTGCTTTCAATAGTTGAAAATATATGTACTTATAATTCAGTATTATTTAATTTTTTTATGTTCCAGTGTTCTTACAGTTATATTTATTTTACACCAACATTATGGCCAGAATTTTCTGCGTGGGATTTTATGATTGCTATTTTTATGTATCAAAGAAATATTAGAGAATTTATGCGTTACAGATTACCATCTAGAAGATTGAGTTCAAGGGCTGAAAAATTTGTTGAAAATGTAAAACAAAAACGATTGAATAGTCTGTATACAATTGCGTGATAATATTGTTGTTATTTTTTTTTCTTCATTTATCAAAATAATTTATTTACATAATTCTATATTATGTGTGTATATATATACAATTGGTATATATATTTATATTTGAGAGTTATACATTATTTTTAAATATAATGTTTTTACGAAGTCCTTTTTTTTTTACAATTGAATACACCTTGGCGGTACATTTAATTCATCACTGTTTTCACTGTTGAAATTTCCACATAAGCCACAAGTGAATCCTCTCCATTCACTTTCGACCAACACAACCACTGTATGGCCATAGTGTTGAACAGTTATTCCAGTATTAATCTCTATATCAGTCATTTCTTTGTCCCATTTTTTTGCTCTATAAATGTTTGTAATTGTAAATAAATGTAATCTTAATTAAAATTAGAAACTATTACCTAAAAAGGAACCCATCATCTTTATTTTTTAGTGGGTATTCAACTCCAATTGGACTGACTTCAATCTCTGTACCATTTACATATATTTTTATATTTGAATTATCTTGAATGATGTCTATTATACTGTTCTGACTTGACACACGTACATTCTACAAATCCAAATGTATAACATTTCATATTACAAATTTATCATTAGGTATATTTGTGCAACAATTGATTAATATATTTCAACTCACCAAAGTGGAATTACTGGTGTTCATTTTGATACCAACTACAAAGCGTGCTGATGGTGAGCAGTCTGCTAAAGCTACTGTATAGCAGTCCTGATCTAACTTGAAATTATGCATTGTTGAGTTGTCCAAAGTCAATGCTGTTTTTGAATTAACTGCGCAAATTCCTTAAAAACAAAAATGTTTAGGTTATTTTTTAAGCTCTTTTTATATATATATATATATTATAAATAATAAGAATACCTCTCGTAGTCCAAGGAAGTTTGGTTGGAAAAGTAAATTTCACTGTGGTTTTATTACCATTGTCAATCACAAAATCCGGAAACAATGAATGCATTGTAATTATCATCCAACTCGGTAGCTAGAATAACAGAAAAATAACATTAATGCTGTAAATATTTTAAATGTATTTACTTATATTGATAGTTGTTGTATAATAACCCCTTATGGTTAACTATCTTTGCATTATTTTTATAACTTTGTTAATCAACCTTTCGGACCTGGATTTTACCATAATTATATAATTTAGTTTGTAAAATTCTCATAAAAACCATGGATTATGTTTGTATAAAATGTTCAATAAAGAGATAAAAGTAGTAATAATAAATGACTAGAAATTAGTGTGATTAATAAAATCTTTTAAGATTATGACATTATAGTAGATACCTAAAATGACAAGTAACCAATAACTATAATATAGTTCTTCTCTATTTATTAATATAATTATAATTTCCAAGGGTGAGTGGATAAAAGTTTAAAGTAATTTTTTTGTAATGCAGTGTTTAATTTAATGAATGAAAGTGTTATGACTTCAGACTTATGATGTATTACACAATTAGAAAACTATATTAATATGAGTGGTTGTTTAGAAATCAAACTAAATCCAAATTTCAGATTAAAAATTCAAAGGGTTTAAAGCATTTGAATAAATACTGACTAAAATGTTGACTGAAATTGTTAGTTAAAACCTATATGTTTCAATTGTTACAGTAATTTGAAATTCATCAATCAAAATTGAAATATTATTTTCTATTGGTAAAAATAGTCTAATTTCATTATTTATTAATTTAGGTAACAATAATAATATTATAGTCTGTTCTCTGTAGTTGAGTAGAATGTAAGTTTAAATTTTATATAATTATATAAGAATTAGTTAGCGTTACTGAGACAAATATTTCACCTATAATAGCTTTCATAAAGTAGGCAACAGTAATAATGTAGTATTGACTTTGATGTTTGGACTGTACAATCTAAATAAACTGTTTCCAACTAAACCGGTTCACAATATAGTATATAGTATATACCTACCTATTACATCATGATATTTGTACTGAACTTAATCTACGGCTTGTTGTTTTTCAAGAGACTAAATTTAAAAATAATTCTCATAAGTATCATATTATACTACGGTAATGGAATGGTTATCTACTATTAGTAAATAGTATAAGAACAGTATAAAAATGGTAGATTTTCTTAACAAACTGTGTTAACTGTTGTAATAATATTTAGAACTTCTTTATCTTATATTTGTAATTAATCGATTATTTTTTTTAATTAGGTATTTATTATTGATATGCAGGTTCGTATATGTTTTAGTAAGATACGTTGTTCGTCAAAACACGTCTAATTATTATTTATTAGTTATTTTCAAAAATAAACAAACTAAAATATTTTTATTTTTATTTTTCGAAAATTGGAAAACTGATTTTTAAAACGTACGATGAAGCCTAATAGTATTTAGTAGATACAACGTACTTATATTGTGTGGGCCACATAATTGTACACTTATGATTTATTAGTTAGTGTAATAAAAAATTGGAAAATTTTAGTCAAATTTTTTAAAAGCAAACTTATTCAAGAAAAAGATGCCAAAGCTGATGGTTTTTATAGAATGCTGACTAGCCTAAATACTTTAAAATTATTGTGCTATATAACAAATCTTGGTTACCTTTACTCAAGATTTCAAAAACAGATCCAGTCTGATTTAAATCAATTTAAAGAAGAATATTCATAATCTGTGTAGATTATTTGTTATAAACGTTTAATTAAAATATAATGTGTAGTACGAAAAATTTAAAATTTTACGCCCTGTTGGCTTGTATCTATAATATCATTGATTACCGGAATTACAATGTTCCTAGGTCCTAGCTACTGTAGGTCGGAGATCCCTATGATCATTAGGGGCTAAGGACCTGGGGTCACCCACCCCATTTCAGCTACTTGTTTTAACAAAACTTATGTTAATGGGGTTCGGCGCCACTGGACTAGGTACTCACGTTGACGAACTGCAGCGCTATGATTTGACTGGTGGATATGTCGCTGGCGGTCTGCAGGCACGTGGGCGAGTCGATGACGCACTGCTCGGGCCACGCCTCGTTCGGGTTGGCCGGCTCGATGGACATGACCATGGTGGTGGCCGAGTCGTGGTATCCCCAGGACACGGTGGCGTTACCGTGCAACGGCGGCGGCGCGTGCAGGGCGCCCGACTTGCGGGACGGCAGGATGAACGAGCCCTCGAACCGCAACAGGCGCCAGTAACCGTTGGTGACGGTGATGTTGCGTTCCCGGTCCGAGTGGACCAGCTTGAACGATATCTCCTGGTTGCCGTCGTCGATGCGGCTGTAACGCGCGTTCAGGCCCCACAGTATCTGGTCGTAGTGGTTCATCGTCACGTGCACGGTGTTGTTCTCTTGGATGAACACGGGCACGACCTGCGTACACAATGTGGGATCATCGCGATTAATCGGTGGTCGAATTTGTGAAGGGTCCGGGGGAGGGGGGGATAAGGACGAACTCTAATGAGGGCCGGTTTCACCGTGTATGAGTGCAGTCAGTGCAGATCAGATAGTCCTGAGTTATCGGACTAACTCATTGATGGTTACCGTTGTTTCAGTTTCACCATGAGTTATATTTTTTTATAGGAATTAGTTAAAGGGATTGTAAGCCATGATTTTCCGTCTCTGTTTATCACACGCACGACATAGGAATTTTACCGTTTTCTATTTCCAACGTGGCAACGTACCGATTGATCAATTAATGCAATAAGCATTTTGAAAACTGTTTCAAATTCCACGTTAAGTCTACTTTAGATCGAATTTCCCACTTTTTTGATTTTGACCCTTAACATTTCACAAAATAGAATCACACAAATTACAAACATAAAAATCAACAAAAATTCATTTTTGGGAATGCTAAGTACAAAATTAAAAAATGTGAGAAAGTCGATCTAAGAAGACGTCAGACCGAATTCAAATTAGTTTTCAATATTCTTTGATAGCTGTGGGGGGCGGGCTCAACGATTGGGTCTAGGCACCTAATACCCCTAATGCCTTTCCGTTGCTATATATACGGGTTGGAATCAATTGCCGCTAGACTTAATAATAATATTGTTGCGCAGATCACCCTCAATCGAATTTGCCAGTTCCGGGGGTTTACAATCAGTGGTGTCGCGTTCACTTAGATCTCACGGCACCGCCGTACGAATATATTCAACGTGAGCCATATGATTTTATATAATTAAATCAAACGTGTTACCCGTTGATCAACATAGGTACCTGTAATGGCGATATGGACAATATCAAACCGCAGCTGTCCTCTGGCGGGATGAAGGTGAAATAATTTGAAAGCGAATAAATGCCCAGAAAAGCAACTCCGCCGGGTATCGACCTGAAGAATGAAAACGGATCGTTTAATACATTTATATTGTAAAATTCAAGTGTAACGGATTAGGGCGAGTTTGTTCGATTGTTAAATTCAACGTTTAACCTAAATATCGCCTCGATCAACCCTCCATGCCATCGCCTCGATATTTATACAATTTTAGTTGTTTTTAAAAACCAATTAAAGCATTATTTTAATTCAAAGCTGGATAGTTTTCTGTTTATTTTTTCATAATTACCTATTGGTTATTGCATATTTAGATCCTAAAAAAAAACAAACTAAAATATTGTTGAATATGTCGGTGTAATTTATTTATGCATGATTTTCAAAGTGGAAAAGTACGCAATTGTAACAAAATTAAGTGAAACCAGATTATCTATATCTAAATTTTTAATTTACACAAACATATTTGGTGATAAAAATTGATTATAATATAGGGTTTTAAAAATCAAATATTATCGGTGTTTATAAAATTTCAATATGGTAGGTCCTTATTATAGTATATAAATTATAAAGAAAAGTACCTATCCGTAATCATTTATACATTTTACAAAAAATAGTGCATTGGAATTATCGGCCACATAATAGGCATTCAGACCAGAAGAACCTAACCGGGATGGTGGCGTTAACAGTTTTGAATCGTAAACAGATATTACATAATACTCACTGATAGTTTTTGTTACTGATTTGAAATGCTTCTTTGATGATCATTAATGAATTCGAAAACTTGCCCTCGTCTTGGCAATCGAAGACGGTTGTAGCGATTTTAGCTCCCAAATCTCTTGACTCGAAAGCCCAATCCTTTGTACATTAATAAAATCTTGTCAGCAAGCTGTATTACATGCATGTATGAGCATAGTGCATTTGTTTGCACTATTTGAAGGGCAATGGGATATAGGCGTGCGCAGACTTCGGCAGTATTCGATGAACTCGAAATAATTTCAAATCTTGGACAGGTTATTCAGTATATTCAGAAAAGTCTCAAATTATTCATATAATATATAAATAATAAATTATGTAATCTATACGTTGTACAATATGCGTGGATATTTTTGGTTCATCTAGCCTGTTCCCCACGCAATAATGTTAATTAAAAGATGCAAAAAAAGTATTTGGTCGTGGCCTAGTTAAGCTCGACCGCCTAGCTCCGTGCGCACGCCCGTGGTAATATAACTTATATAACCAATACATAGGTACATATATACGTGTGTACAAGTGTAATGAAGGTGAGTGTTTAAAATGATCAAAGAAAATAAGGTTACGTACGTCGGTGAGCGGCAATTCGTCTTTTTCAATGGTCGGAGGCGTAGTGTTTTCCACAGGAAACAGTTTAGTCGCGGAGTGCCACACGACTCCCAACCTTGAACCGTCCACGAATTTTTTGTACCTGTAAGCTGACGCTTTCACGTACGACCTGTAGAAATGCGTTATAATCTCGGTGGAAAACGGTATCCTCGCGTGTATGCAACGTAAACGGTCCGCCCCGCGCCAAGTATTACTTAGGGGGTTGAACGTTTTCAGACTGGTCACGGTGTTCATGGAATACCTGAAACCGTACGCACGTGGTTTAAATCAATACAATATACACAATGTTCAGTCGTAGTTTGTTTTCGACTATAAGCATATGATGAAGTATTTCTTATTTTCAAATCGTTCACCATCGAGTGAATATGAATGTCATTTATAAAATATTCAATATTTATACATTTAAACATATATATATATATATATATATATATATATATATATATATATATAATATAATATTTTGTACAACAGAACTTGGGTTTCGTAAAACAAGAATTGTTCCACTTCTACAAGATTAAATGCAGTAGTTTTAAGATTTATATTAGCGACTTCAAACTGCATAGTATAGACATTTTTTTGTCTGCAAGTGGTTACTAAAACTCCATATGTAATTAAAACTCGATCATGTATAGAAAACACTAATATAAACATTTGGTGAAAATTTCAAGTAATTACTGTTTTTTTTTTTTTTTTTTGAGTTAGAGCGTTTTAAGAAAATTTATTTCGTCAAAACGTGATTTTCCGTAAAAATTCCCGTTTTTGTAATTTTTTTTATGGGTTTCCCGACGCTTTTGAAAAGTATTGAAATTGTTTAATTTTTGACTTGCCCAAGTATTATTTACAATCAATTTCCTGTCAGAGAAAATATTGTGTATGGAAATCGAAGCATTTTTACTGCTCCAAAATGTGATGACAAACGAAAGAATATAAAAAAAACATACATCATTATAAAACCAATAAATTCATCATTTCGTTCAGAATCTACAATTTTATTTGAAACCGTATAATACTGGAACCCTAATCTTAACTCTTATTTTGTATTTTTCAAAAACTGAACCGGAACCAGAACCATTAATGAAATAATTGTGAACCGGTATTGGAATCGTAAAAACCCAAAGGTACCAGTCCCTGGGTAGGATGTCTTTCCCTAAATATACCAATGATCGCCATACATTTTGTTTTTAAGTCAAGGCCGTAAACATAGTACGCGTGTTTACCGGAAATCCAATTCCGCGTCCCTAGAATTGCCATTTTCCGTCTGTTTGATGCTCCCGCGCAACGACAGCAATGAAGCCGTTCTGAACTGAAGTAGAATCGGAGTGCCAAAATCGGTGAACTGTGTCTGTTGGAAACGCAACGGGAACGAGAGACGTTGGTAGTTCACACTGAATTGATAGTACAATGAACTCAGCTTTCTGAAATCTGCACAGACATAAAACAATATAGTAGTTAGTATTGTCGTATTGATACGCATGGACTTGATGTTATATACGCCATGACACGTTCATAATGATTGGGACTGATGCGGTGCACCATACTGCAATAATGGGTTAGGACAGTGTACATAGTTTGCTACCAAATCACGACTCGGCTGACGACGCGTATTGGTCACCGATTTATGGTAACTTAAAAATCAACGGCACCTACGTATAGGTATTTGTATTAAGTTTAACCGTTGGTGGCACAGTGTGACGACAGTAGTAGTTTGACGCTTTGACGAGCGAGCTACTTGAGGAATTCGATTATCCACACGTGCGGAGCATAATATTTTTAAATTTTTTATTGAATGAATTGTGACAAAATATGAATTGATCTCATTACACATTAATGCATGCGAAAATTATTCGACAGAATAAGTTTACGCGAGCGCGTATTAATTTGATAGGGGTATTAATATGTTTATGACGAGCATATCAATTCTACGTGCAGGACAACTCCCAATAAGACTGCGTATTATGCAGCATTTCGCGCAAGAATTTTGTATATTTTGTTCCGTATTTATTATTGTCAACTGGTCTGTAACCTATACGTGTAATGTCATGTCGATCTTACCCTCTGCAAATGTGTTGAACGTAGTCCTGTTCAGGTGGTGACAGTAAATGGTCTGCCCGTTGATTTTAATTATCGTCTCGAAGTGAAGGTCCTCGTCGTTCAGGATTTTAAACTTTGCCATTTTCAGCACCTCCAGCAGCTTGGGCACGTCAACCGATTCGTCCGACGGTTTCACCATCGCACCGATCAGTAATTTTTTCAAATCATCCGCGAATCCTTCGGCTTTCACGTGGACCTCGAACTCCGAGGACATGCCGAACGAATGTTGTTCGCCCGTCAGTCGGAATAAGGATGGCAGACCGGTGCGCTGATTGGCCACTAGCACGGTTTGCACGATTCCACCGTACCCTCGCAACGGATCCTCGTAGTCCAATAGATAGTTACCAGTGGCCCAATGGTGCCATTTGTGCTGCACAAACCTTACGATCTGTGAGGCTATTCTTCTGCTGCAATTAAAAACCAATCGTCAATAATAATAATTAATATATTAATATATTAACACGCATTATCGGGTATTTTATGTAGGTTAAAAATGAAACATTTGGTCATGAAAAATTCGTCCCAGATACTATAACGCACATATATAATCTACGTATTGAATTTTACTAAAAATATTCGCAAAAGAGTAGTCCGGGTTCAAATACAATGCACACCTAAACGCCTGAAAACTCAAGTGTTGTTCATATTTTCACCCGAGTCGAAGCACAAACTATGTTATGTTACGGTTAAATTATATACGATAATATCAGATTAGATACAACACGTGTTGTATTTCGTCTGCTAGTGTTAATTTTCACGTTTGACTTTCCTTTTGAATCCCTTCACCGTTTTTGGCAATCACGCATACGTCTCGGACACCTTATATGCACATACTGACATATTATACTACTATAAATATTACATGTTCACATATTTTTTCGGTTGTTTATCCTATAAACCCTTGCCCCGGCCATGCGAGTTTTATATACTTACTACTTGTTGTAGCACGGGTACTTGGAGTTGGCTATCGAGTTGATCGTCGTGTAGTAAAAGTTGTAGATCTGTTGGCTGGATTCCGTCTGCATAAACCAGTAAAGCGTCAAGAACCGTGACACAGTCGGCTGGGACATCATGAGCATATTCAACGCGGACGTTCGGATCTCGACCGGTTCGGAACGGTTCATCAATATGGGCCAAAAAACTTCAGCGACCTATAGCAGGTACAGGTGTTACAGGTGTTTACTCGGTTCGCATACATAATCATTACGGTACACGCTGACATAACAATATTGCCCTGTTGCACACTCGGTGTATATCACACGAGTATAGTAGCGTTGAAACCGAAAAAGCTTAGGGCATACTTATAGGAATTTATGAGATACCGTACCACTCCACAACTGGACCAAGAGGCTAACAATATATTTTGCGTAATACAGAAAATATTTCGAAGTAGATAAGACACGTCAAATAATAACCCACCGGAAAGTATAGTACTGACGATGGTTAATTGTCAACTCTAATCATCAGAAAGTAAATATTAACGAGTTAATTACTCTCATTCGTGATGAGTAACAAATCACTGACCCAACGTAATTGGATAATGATCATGACGTGGAAGGGCAGTTACGGATGGTCTGCTTGAATATATATTGGGTTCGGCACCACGCCACTGTCAAACTCTGTGAGTTGTGATGTACTGCAGTATTATTTATTTATTTAATTATATGGGTTGGGCCCTTTTTGAACATGCATCATTTGAAATAACAATAAATACAAAAAGTACAATAACTTATAACATAGAGTTTTACAATCGAATTATTAACAAAAAAATTTTTCAAAGGCAGGATATACATTTGCAATTGACGTCAGATGCCTTAAAGGTTCATTAGCCATATAATTGGTAGTATAGAATACGGGACATAAAAGGAGGCTAAGGAACGAGATGAATGTGAAGGAACTTTATAAATTCATAATAGGTAGTTATTATTCTGTGCGTACCTTTTCGGGATGATCCGTGGTAGCCGATTTCGTTGCCCAAATAGCTACTAGTCTGATGTGTCTATTGCGGCCATGGTCCGTAATAATCGGTTGCAAAAATTCCAAGATATTATTGATTTTCATGTTGCTAAACGCTTCAATGTACAACATTTGCTCGTTGTGCGTCGTGGATTCTAAGAACAAAATATTCATAAAATATTCATAAGTAGGTACATAATATACTTTGTGTTACAGCATCGCAAAAAACGATTATTACGAAACAAATTACATATTATAATAATTGTGCGAACTGTATGATATTACAACCTATAAGATCATCGTATTTCGTTCGAATGCCGATAATTCGATATTTGAACGTTACACCGCACCGGTGCAATTATCTAACGCGACAGGGGTGGTTATAAGGGAGTTAATAGGTGGACCAACTCCTACCCCCTTGGGCCATATTTTAATAAATTAATGAATAATATCGCTTTATAGCAAAGTATACTTTACGCAGTGCCGTCTTAAAAGGCATAAATCCCGACATTTTAAGGGCCCTAAATTCACGTAAATGTCATTATTTACGAAATATCATAATTTTATACTTCTTTTTTCTATGTTTTCAGTATAAATCTCGAACGAAAAACTATTAAAATTAGCTTTGTATACCTTTTTTTTTTTTTTTAATAAGAAAGACAATTTACAATCTGTACATAATAAGCAAATTAGATAAAAAACAGAATAAAGTAACATGAATATCGTATTGTTTACGCTTTTGTCTGTGTGGCGAATTTTTTGGAAGGGTGAGGGAGGACATGTGTAATATTAAAGTGTTGCTATGCGTGCTTAAATTTTAGTGGAAACGTTTGTACATTGTTCTGGCTAGTTCAGTGGTAGTTGTTATTTTTAAGTCGTAGTATAAGGTAGAATTTGAAATGTGCCAGGATGCTTTGGTTACTAACCTTAGCGCAATTGATTAAAAGGCCTAAATTGGCCTGATGTTCGAGGGCTTGGCTGGACCCCAGATTGCTATTTCATAAGACCAGAGGGGTCTTATGAATTTATGATTGACTTATGTAATATAATAAGTTTGTTTTGGAGTTAAGGAGTGGTCGGAGGAAGTGAAGTCTATCTTTGTATACCTAAAATTATTTTTATATTATATTAATTTATAATATATTATTACCTATTAAGATTATTATTTGGATATTTCTTCAATTTTAAAAATTTAGAAACAAAAGAAGTTCAAGTCCATTGCTAAATATTTGTGGAATTTTATCATGTAGAGGTAGACATTAATAAAAGTTAATTCATTTTAGAATGTATACATTTAACGATTTAACAACGTATCTAGGGGAACTTTCAATTTCTAAATTTAGTATTTTTAATATATGAAAATGTTTAAATTGAAATAAACTAGAAGATATTTTTCCAAACATAATAATATTTTTCAAAATTTATTTCATAAATTAGTTTTTAACTTTAAAACATTAATTTACGAATAATTAATGTATTTTTGGACCGTCTATTTTGAAATTATGATAAATAATAATAAACAAAAATAAGTAACAGAAATTCAAAAAAAAATGCGCTTTTTACTGAAAAGTATATTTAATAAATAAATAAATAATAATAATATGTTATATATTTATACATTAAAAATGTAAATATCATAATAAATATTATAAGGCCCCCAGAATATATTGAGCCCGGGGTCCCGTAAAACCTTAAGACGGCTGTATATATTAAAAAACGTATTTTTATTACAATTAAAAATGTGTGTTTTATTAGTTCAGAATATTGGAGATTGGATATAGGCTCTCCTATTCAATTGCACTAGGCATTTTTGTATATTGTATGTCAATTTCACCCTCTCGGACCTAGACGGACTTAAACGGACCTAGGTCCTATAACATTATAATATAAAGGTAAAGATAATACGATGTTAATTAAATGTAATGTAAGCTCATATAATCTATATATTATATAGTTTATATAGTCATACAGCAGTATGATATAGTATATATGTACGTTTCGTTTTAGGTATATTTAAATGTCTGTTATAAAGCATATAGATATTTGCATATAAAAATATTTTTGGAATTTGTTAATCCAATTAAAGTTTAAAATATAATGCACCAAGTTAAAATTATATAATGAAAAAGTTTCAAAATCAGCTAGAGATAGAGAGACCTTGACGAGTACTCGATTAGTAGACGGTATAAACCTCGAAACGGAAAAATATGAATTCGACTTGATACATTGTAGCCTAGAGGTACTTAAATTCTATGATTTGATACAATACAAATATTTAAAAATTCCGTTTGCCTACTTAGGTTACTAGAAAAATATAGAAAAAATCGATATTTGCTAAAATATATTAAATTGTTGAATTGCTGAAATCGGTTATTCGTGAAAAATTAATAAATCAACCAATGTATTTACTCATCCAGCAAAAGTTTTTAAATACTGCAGAAATGTTTTTGAGTGAATGGAAAATGTTTTGAAAAATTGTCACTAACGTTATGTTATTTAATTGTGCAAAGTGTTTTTTGATATTTTAAAATCAGGTTTTTTTTCCGTAAAAGTTTATCGTTACTTGATACAGGGTAGTATAGTAATAATTTTATAATGGCAATACCATTGTGCCAATGTGTGTTTTATATTTATGTTCAACTGCAGAAAATGACATACAACAACATTTAAAAAAAGTTTTCTTAAAATTTTGTATCCAACTTAAAAAAACGGGTGGGCCTCGCTTTGCTGTACAGTTGGGGGTGGAGTGTACCTCGTTTATAGGATAGGTCATTATTACAATGGATTTGTTAAATTTGAATGCAATGATAGATATCATTGTATACGAATAACGATTTTGAATGGAGTTAATATGTTTATCTAAAATGTGTATATAATATAATATAGTATTTTCTTATATTTAAATTGAATTATAATGAAATTTCGTAAAAATTTAAATTTAAAACAGTCATAAAATTTTTCCTCTTAAGTCTGGTAGAATTTTTTTATATATTTTTGAAGATAAGCTTATGGACAATCTAGTGTTAAAATTTTGAATCTTAAGTATAAATAGAAAAATTTTTATGAATTTTCAACTTACAAAATAACGCGATTTTAACATATTTTATATAAATTTGAACTTTATGGGCTTATAAAAAAAATTTGAGATAAACCATCTCCGATATTTATTAGTTACAATTAATATAACTTATAATTAATTCTTTAATACATTTTCAAGAGTTTTTGGACAGCCAAAAAAATTTTATAGTTATTTAAAAAAAAAAAACTTACAAAAAATTGAAAATTTAAATTGTCTATAAATAAGTCAAAATATGTTAAAATACTTTTAAAACTAAACCATGTATAGAGAACACCAATATAAAGATTTGGTGAAAATTTCATGTTGTTGCGGTTTTTCGTTTTAGAGTTAGAGCATTTTAAAAAAATGTAGTTTGTAAAAACGTGATTTTGCGTAAAATTTCCCGTTTTTTCGTAATTTTTTTATCGTTTTTTTCGATTTTTTCAAAAAGTATTAAAAAAGTTGGATTTTTGACATGCCCAAGTACCATCTAAATTCACTTTTATTTCAGAAAAGTTGCTGTTTAAGTAAATCGAAGCATTTTTACTGCAAAAAAAGTTGTCGTCAGACACAAAAAAAAAATAAAAAAAAACATACATCATTGTAAAATCAATAGATTCCATCACTCCGTTCAGAATCTAATATTTGAATAATTTATCTAATTTTACGTACTATCGACTTTCAATATAATTTATGAAACTTTATAATTTAGTTACGTCCTAATTATCCAATAAGGCGTTGGATGATTGGCCTTAATATTGTGTAGTCTCGACTGCGTGCTTAATTTACACTGTTGATTGTTTATAGTATTTCGTTTTATTTATTTCGTCATATTGTTGGCACAGGTGTATTTGTCTTGATTTAACTTAATCTCAAAAGATATTTTACTCTCACCTAACTTTTAAATCGTTTTTATATAACGTCGAATAAATTGCAAGTACCTATAACAGTTTCCAGTTGGCGAGTCATATACGTTGAGAAAAAGGTATCATTATTGTTATAATAAATTAGTGTATTCTAATCATTACCCGGGTCGAGTATATTGGTAATTTTTATATGGATTTTAAATTATTAATAGACGAATGAATAAATTTAAGATACCGACAAACATCACTTTATTTTTGTAGCCATTAGTTAATAATATTTCAATTAGGTACGTAAAAACATTTAGATTACTGACTTTTGAATCTGTCCAAGAATAATCTAATGAAATGGTTTTGCGTATCTTCCGAGCACATTCCGTGACTGCACGTTTTATGTACCAATGAAGCAAAACTTAAAATTGCTACTTTTCTTACTTCAATGATAGGCTTGTCGAGGTACAATAGTAATTCTGATTCCTTAAGAAGTTTTTCGTTTGGGTACCTAACGTGGTAAGGGAACGTTATCAGCAACCCAGTGGCC
This sequence comes from Chaitophorus viminalis, assembly GCA_025469195.1. Classification (NCBI taxonomy): domain Eukaryota; kingdom Metazoa; phylum Arthropoda; class Insecta; order Hemiptera; family Aphididae; genus Chaitophorus; species Chaitophorus viminalis. The sequence continues at coordinate 93,323 of JAIPRK010000501.1, forward strand.
AAAAAACCGGTGACTTCTTGTGTCTTAATCAGTTCTCGAATGAATGCCACCGAAGAAGCTGATCCAACTTGCGGTACTAGGTCCCAAAAAAACTGTCTGAAAACGAACGGTCGACACGTTATTATCATTTGATCCGATAGATAATCCGATCAAAGCATACAAATGTATACAAGAAAAAAATATAAAATAAATATATTATATGTTAGGTAATTTAATTAAAAACCACTTAATATGTATAAAACCAATTTAAGTATAAAAATGAATAAAATATTATATATTATGTTATTCAAACAAATAATATAGTGAAATAGATAAAAAAAATGCTTAGCCTAGAGCCTTATGAGATGTGTATTGTACAATCCGTTTCAAATTATAAAATCAATTTATAATCAGGTAGGTATTTGACGGTCAAAAAAAAAAAAATATAGCGACTTAATATTATACAATGCACAACTCATAATATTTCAGAATACGCATTTATTTATTTCTGTATATTATATATTTAAATACGTATTTTATGTACAATTTTTTTTTTTTTAATGAAATTATATATACTATTATTTTATTCATTTTAATAATTAAACGTCTTAAATTAATTATATATATTTAGGAAAATGTGAGTTGAGTCCCTGGATATTTACAATAAATGCTACAATAAACACGAGTTGGGCCCGTGGTGTAATAAGATAATACTCGAATTGGGTCCGTGGTAATATTTTAACCGACGAGACAGAAGGCCCATACCCGTAATTATTAACTCAATTTTTGTTTTCATCTCCGTTTTTAAAATGTTAAAGTATATCGATTTTATTTTTTAAAAAAAATACGAAAATTTAGGGTGTCCAGTAAAGTAGAAAAGTTCCAGAAATATTAAAATTTGTATTAGTTTATTAATTTTACGCAGGTTACTCTAGCACGAACATATACCGGGATCCAACTTATGTATTCAATAAAATACACCTGCATCCAATTCGTATGATTAAACTCGGGAACGAACTCAAGGTTATCCATATATTTATATATTAGATGGTTTTTAATTTAATTACATAATATATATTTTCATGTTATACTTTTTTTTTTCTTATATACATTTATAAATATTAACCATTTATAATTTTTATTTCTATTTTATTATATAAATATAGATACGAACTGTATGGTTTCTTGCGAGTAACTAGTTCCGAATTTTATAGTATCGTACAACGTTTTCCAATCGGAAGTGTCCAACCACCACATGAGTTCTAAAGCTCGAAACTCAGTTTGGTTATCCAAGTCAGTCGTCCCAAGTTCCCAGCTCAAGCTCTCTGTTAGCTGACCAAGTATGTCATGAATCTGTGAATAAAATAAACGCAATTCATATCACCGACATTTCGATCGCACGCGAATCTTAAATGATAAAAAATTTACTTCTGTCAAAAGTTGAGATTTATTAGACGATTTGTAACCTAATGTGGGGTCTTCGTAGTGATTAAAATCGTATTCGATCGAGTCATCCAACTTGGCTTCCAACGTAATAGCATCGGTGATGGGAAACATTTCTTCCAGGTCAATTGTTTGACTGTGGAACGTATATTTTGTGTTAGTGGGATTGTTGTTTTTGTATTATCCGCTAACGACTTACTTGACAAATATATGATGCGATTCTGCTAATGCTTGAAATGGCTGAAACTCTACTGTGCCGATAACATTCAAGTACTGAATTGTATTGGCTTCGTCCAAAATATAAGTGCGAACACTATGACTCATACTTCCATTCTGAAAAATTCAAATTTATATCATTAGAAATTATAGCAATAAATTACAATATCTAAATAAATAACAAATTTTCGAAAGAACATCATTAGCTTCGAAGAAAGAACTTTTTCAAAATGTATTTTTTCTATGCTGATATGTTGAAAAATTCAGTTGAATTTTATAAATTTGGCACCAACTTATTTTACGTAAAATACATTTTTAGGAAAAACCTATAATAACCGTTTGGAAATCATTCAATAATCAATTGTTTTTATTATGAACGACTATAGTCTGAAAAATTTACTTAATAATAATAAATAAAATTTTTATATTTATTGTTATATATCAAAATAATTTGTTTCGTATGAATTTACTTGATAGTTCGATGGGCACGTGAATGCCGGCGTGTTACTCCACTGCTGCCCGAGTTTATTGTCACAAGCCGAAAAGTTGACTATTTTTTTTACGTTTGTGTTGTTGTTTTCTTTGGTTACCAAGTATTGGACATTGCATTTTCCGTAAACGCCAGCCTGTGAAATTCAGTTTTAATCATTACGTAGCGTGTAACCGTAATATATAACGTCTTATGTGCAGATAGACATCAAAAGACAGAAAAAAACTTTTTTTTTTACATTTTATTTATCCTTTATTAAAAAAAAAGAATCTTGTACAGAATCTATATACATTTCGATGTTTTATCTGATTGTACAAGGGCCGATTGTGTATTATTATTTTTATAATGGTTTAATTCAGGCCGTAATGAACATAATTTGAATGATAAAACCGATAAGATAACATAATTTTAATTCACAAATGTATAACAATTTTTATATTGTGTATGGTATCTAAAAACAAGAGTTAATAGAAACTTTTTCATAAAAAAATATTATGTAGTTACTTTAGGGGGTTGGAGGCCATGATTTTCTGTCTCTGTCTATCACACATGCAACAGGAATTTAGACGTTTTCTATTTTCAACGTACCCATAGATCAATTAATGCGACAAGAATTTTAAAAACTGATTTAAATTCTTGGTTAAGTCTACTTTAGATTGATTAATTCCCATTTTTTTTTTTATTCTTCCAAACTTTCACAAAGTAGAGTTAAACAAATTGTAAATATAAAATTCAACAAAAGTTAATTTTTGGGAATGCTAAGTACAAAATTAAAAAATATGAGAAAGTCGATCTAAGAAGACGTCACAACGATTTCAATTTAGTTTTCAAAACATTAAAGTCCTATGTTGCGCGCGTAATAGACAGAGACAGAAAATTATGGCTCACAATCCTCTCAACGCGACGGAAAAAATACAATTCCTTGATTATTTTTGTGTCGATACGTATCGACTATCTACTAGAATAAAAAATGTAGAATCACACTTTTTTCAAAAAAATAAAATAAAAATAAACTACACAATACATGAATGTTTTCTTATAAATCCTACAAATATTTGTATTTTGTATCACTATTTTAAAATATTCAAAAATTAGGTAATTTTCCATCCAGGTTAGAGTTTTTTCATGTCGATTTCATCAGATTCGAATTTCCAACTATTTCGTCGAAAGATGCCCATTAACCACTGACATAAAAATCACATTTTACGATACGCAAAAATACAAGTCGTCATAAAAACAACGATACATACCAGCATATTTAATAATATATTACGGTACGCGTAACTCAATAAAAGCTATATTAATTATGTATATAAATGTAATATGTTGTGTATACTGTGTTTTTATTTACTCATACTGGCCATCGCCGTTGTATCGAACTATACGGCATAGAAATGTAGTTGTTTCCACAATTTTGTAGGAACAACTATATTATTATCGGTACTTCACGGCGGACTCGGGCGACGGGATGAGATTTTTGTTAGTTTTTTTTTTTTTTTAATAAAAACAATAATTTTTTCTCCCCTACAATATTTTGATTGCGGAAACATCTGACGTGTGCGTAAAACTAAATCAAGTTTATATATTAATAAGTTTATATATATACATAGTATATACATTATTACAATGTAATGGGTGAACGTGTTTCAAAACATAGTATTTACCTCTTCCGTGATAAACGACGACCGCCACGGAGAACCCAACTTCAGCTGGAGCATTCCGGCGAGCGCGCGTTTTATGTTCAACGATCCCAGTACGTCCGCGCTTTCTCTCTCGAACGTTTGTACTTCTCCGTCCTTGTACGAGCAACGGAACGGCAACGTGATCCACGGGAATTCTAGTTGCACCTCGGTCGTTTTGAACTCTTTGATCTATTATTCGCAGCACATCCATAGCATATTATATCATATTATATACGAGTATGGTTTATAAGCGATGAGTTCGTTTCGGCGGCCGCGAGTTACATCCGTATAGGCGGAGAGTAAAATGTGTAATTTCTTTTTGGGGGGTTTTTTTTCCATGGAGGGGGAAGGGGACATCTACTGGTGATACTTAATACAATTTTCATCGGTTTTCACTCGATGAATCGTGTTAGAGGTTTCTCGTGGCCTAGCGCATATTATATTATGTACCAGCGCTGATGGTTCCAAGAACTCCGTGCACAGGGTTTGCAGCACCCTCCTCCACCTAATGTAGTTACCACGGCCGCCGCGGTTGCAAAAATACGTACTTGAAACGTGGTGACATTTTGATAGGTTTGAACGGAAAAATACGCATCCAACGAGTATTTGGTCAGGTGCTCTGAAGGGAACACGGTGCCCACATGCGTCGTGGCTCTCCATCTGTAGCCGAGCTGAAAGCCTTCGGGAAATAGGTCACGATCGCAAAAGCCACATTGGACCAGATAACCTGTAGGTACATATAAAGTGTAAATTACGTTGAGCTTAATAATCGATGCATAAACAATGGTGGTTCGCGCGCACGTTGAATATTATACGTGTTGTGATGTTTTAAGATTATATTATTGTTATAAATATAATATTGTATTTTGAATTCACGTCTGATGATCGAATACTGTGTATAATATTACCACCTAAATACATACTGATTTAGTGCGTCTCTTATAATGTAACACTGCACGATGCGAAGGAAATATTAATTAACATCGTAAAACGATAACTAATTACTCATTATAATTTATAGGCATAATATTATATACGTATGCATGCAGTGAATGCTTAACAAGAGATAATATTGCGCGTGCCATCGCATTACTGCATGAATGCATATATATTGATGAATAATGAAATCGGCATATTGGTCATATAGGCCAATATGCCTAATGAGTGATGTACGGAGATAATATATATCTCATTCCGTACACGATTGTGCATGGACGTTGTTAACATTGTTTGGAGGAAAAAATTGTCGAACATTTGTTGCTTTTGTAGGTATACACTATACTTACATTTATATACATGTAATATTATGATAATATGATGTATTATAAATGTAACATTATTCAAGACTATTCATTACTTTGTGTAAACTCAATGTCATTCATGAACTTTTAGTGTAATTATTGTGCACCACAAGTAATTATATAACTTATTAATTATTCAGATACCTGGCTACTATTAATTTTCACATGAGCATATCATACAAACATTTTCGGTAAATCTCAATGTTGCTTAAAGATAACTTTCTTTCAAAAAGTTTTGTCGTATTTTATTATTTTGACTTTTGACAATTTGCATGTAAATAAATTATTATAAGCTTACTTTTATCGGCTAAGAGATCTATGCCAGTAGCGTCAGAATTTAAAATCTAAGGTAGGATAAAGATTTATTTATTTACAATTTAGTGACACCATTCCATACAAAATGTAGATATAGATATCTAATAATGTGGCAAAATTCTGGTAAAACTAAGAAAGGATAAAACTTGACTTAAATAATGTTAAATAATAATTATGTTTAATAATGTTTCGAGATAGGTTAGGTTAGGACCCGCGTATTTAGGTTCGACACTCTTGTCCACAATTTCACATACATACACTTTTCAAAGCAAAATTAATAATATTTTTTATCTCATATATAGGTGTTGTGAAAATATTAGGGACCAAAAACTGTTACACTAAGTATTTATATTGTTACGATCTAAAATTGACGACACACGAAGAGTTAAAAAGTATAGTAGAAAATAACTAAAACTATAGAAATTTTGAAAATTATAGGGTACGGTTGATATTCAGTTGAAAGATACGCGATCTGACATTCTGACCGTTGTAGACCATTGCAACTGTATCTAAAATAACAGTTCCAAATAAACATTAATACAAAACCATATTATAACGTAATATGTTATAATATCCATGTTATGGTAGGTTAAGTATTTATTTAATACACAAAAAATCAGTTTAACTCAAATCGGACTAGGCTTTTTTCGATTGATCATGAGAAATAGTTCAACACAATAAGAAAATATATTGGCGATAAAATATCGAAGAAACATAACAATCAATAAAATTTTCAAAGCACGATAGTAGTAACAATTATAATTTTAAATAAAAAAAGTAACACTGCATTAACGGTAACAATCATATTTATTTTAAATCCATTGGTTCTCATTAAAACGATTGGTGGAAAGGGTACTGTCGGTATGTTATGCTTACACATGATATATGTATATAAGTATTATATTCACGTGATTTGTTTAGATTTAAAAAAAAAAACGAACAGACTAATATTTAATTTTTATCTTAATTCTTTTGATTATAGTTTATGTCTAAAATGCGATATTTTGTTACGACATACATATTTAACACTTATTGTAATCCAGTTGTGGAGAGAAAAAATTAAATTAATGAATAATATTAAGTACCTACAGATTAAAATGCATTAAAAATTATGTGTTCAAATAATTAATGTATCAGCTTACATAAGTGATATAATGATATACGTACACGTGAATAGCAACAGTGGTTTATTTCATTTACCTAGAGAACGTTATCTGATTTTAGCAAAACTACTAATTTTTCGTTACCTACACAAATTTTCTGTTTGTGATAATTATGTGTTTTGTTTTAATTTGAATCCGTTTAACCGCAACATGGTTCAACTATTTGACCAAGGAAACAATATTTTTCGGAATAATATTTATTTTATTATAGTATACATTTTGTGATATCAAGTTAGTTCAGTTTATTTCTATTTTATATTGATTCTGTGAATTCTATAGTGTCTTATAAAATATACTCATTTACAAGAGATGACGATAATTTGATGTGTTACTTTATATAGTTTATTTTGTAATAATCATCACAATATTATTAATTTGCAACTTTACTTACATAATACTAATTAGAGTAGAGTAAGATCACACTATTTATGTTGAAAGAGTTTGTATATTATACTTGATGTGAACTATTAACGAGTTTCGTTAATTTAATTCAATTGTTTCCAATCCAATCATGTCAGAACTCAATAGTTCTCTTTGGATATTCTATACTTATATATTATCAATTATTTATTTGTTATTAGTCATTACATTTGAAATACTAATTAAAAAGTAATAATAATGAAATTTAAATAAATCTGTAGTCACTCTACAGCTTATTGCAAGAAATCTCTCCCTCTTGTTCGTTTCTGCCATATTATTTTCCAATAGATATTGACTATTATTGTTATTTTTCAATAATAATTCGACATAAATGTCGAGAAACAATATGTTCCAATACGTGTGTGAACATATTGTTTTAATTAAACTACAATTATTTAATATTATTTAGAAATACTGTATAATGAAAACATTTTTTTTATGTATACGATACCTATATACCTATGTATGTACAATGTACATATATTAATGTTTATTGGATATCGTGTTTGTGTTGCAATGTGACCTAATCCCACCATCGGCGGAGAAACATTAAACTAATTAAATTCAATTTTCGTTTTAGAAGAAACTTCTTTACCAATGCAAATGTTATTAAAAACATCGCTGAACGCATAATATAACAACATTAAGGTAATTTCAGCGAATTTATTTCGTCTCGCACAAGAATAATAAAATATCCGAAACACAAATAATATTACTTGTCATCGTAAACACCTTAAGTTGAGGTATTCGAAATGTTTTACATCGAATTGAAACGTTTGAATTAATTTTTTTTTTTTTTTTTGCAATGGAGAAAACTCGATTTTGGGACGTATTATAAGTAATATAATTGTTCGGCGATATCAGTTAAATTTAAAAATAAACCAACTTAACTATAAATGTGAGTATAAAAGTATATATTATAATATATATACATATAAATAAATGCGGAAGAAAAGAAAGTATCGCTTAATACGTTCATTTCACTTATAATATAGACTATTGTGGTGTAAACGAACGTAGGAATACAATTAGATAATCCATAAGATGCCTGGTGTACGGGCCTGTAGACTTAAATATGAGATGTGAAATGTTTTTTTATTATATAGTACGTTTACTCCATGTTCTAATAAAGTGATAAGTCACATATTGTAAACTAATAGTGTTTAGTAAATGTGTTAAAGTGTATTATAGTAAAATATTTTAAGCAGAAAAAATGTTCTTTTTTATATTCTAATAAGTAAAACCATAATACATCATAATTTTAGTATTTTTATTTTATTTGTCTATATACACGATTTCCATCAGAAAAATTGTTCAAATCATTAAAGGAATGGATAGTTTCTGTAGAAAATGTTGTCTTATGGGTGATAATTCCTTGAAATTCTGAATGGGTTTCCAAATAATTCAGAAAAACTAACGAAGAATTTACAAAATAAAATTTTGAGATCTCCTATAGAAATTTTAGTATATTTGGGATTCGTTGTTTCTTAGTTTTCATTTAATAAAATATACTACGATTTTTATTTTGAAAATATAAAAATTTATATTGTTAAGAACCCCTTGTTGAGGTATAAGTGATAATAGCTAATAACTATAATGAATGTATAATTAACGCTTAATTAGCACATTCGGACGACGGTTATTAATGAGTTATCGTACCCGACGTTAACCTAACCGGACAAGTACAACAATATCATGAGTTCCTGAATTAACTATATAGTCAACATGCTATACATATTTATTATTATATTTCATTATTTAGTTCATTATATAATCATAAAATCTTTCTCTCGTACAGTTTGTGTTTGTAAACGTACTTATTCTATTATATCTACCTTTTCAGTAGCAATGAAACATGTTCACTTTAGAACGAAAGTAATTTAATTTTCATTTTTATAACAACTATGTTTTTCAAAGTTATACTTGATGATTTTGTGGATTTACATCAATTTAATTTTTAGTTTTGAGTGTGTAGCACAATAGCACTTCACTAAACTTTAAAACAATAGGTAGGTAGGTATATATATAATTTGTAATTATATTTTTGTTTTATAAGTATTTATAATATGGCAAACGTCCGATGAACAAAATTATTATCGTAACCGTAAACTTTGCTCAAATATAATTTTACCATTATTACAATCAAATGTTTACTGAAATCTAAATTTGTGGGTAATTGTATAATAACTACTCTTTTTGTTTGTGTCAAGTTATATTTCTATGATACAAAAGTAAATTCATAATTTACTAAAAAAAATTATCGTTATTTAAATTGAATACTTTTTACCGTTGTATTACAGAGTCTAATATTACTAGTTTCAATCTAGGATTCATATTTATATCGTTCATAAAAGTATACTAACTTTCTATTAAAAAAAACCGACTTGGCACAAACTGGAATCACAATTCTTCTGGATGTTGAAGAAATTTATCTTTCGGATTTTCAAATAAAGCATTATGAGTTTATAACAGTATTACACATACACATACTATATAATATATATATATATATATATATATATATATTGTAAATTCTTAAGTTATTTTGCCTAAAAATCAAAATTATTTAAAATTACAAATTTAAATTTTTACAAAATTGCATATAACAACGATTTTAAACATCTTTCATTATTTAAAAAGTATAAGTTGCAGAAACCTGAAACTTTTTTCAGTTGTTTAGATTGGTATTTTCTTTAAATTATTATCGAAATAGATTGGCACAATTATTTTTTATAAGCATTTGAAAAACAAGTATTGACATAACATTACAATTTAAATATAATATCATATATTATACGAGTGTACACTGTACAGTGTACACCTATTCTAGTCTAACAATTATCTCCGTTCAGAATCGTTTCTCGTATGTAATGATACCTATAGCATTGCATTCAAATTTAATGCATCAATTATAATGACCTATCCTATTTGGGGGGTTATCGTTTCCACCATAACGAAAAAGGTTCAATTTTCATTTCCGCCAAATCTATTTCTACCGATATCATTGAGCCCCTAGTTTAAGAATCCCTAGTCTGTATAGTGCTGTCGACCATCGATTTGGCCGTCAACTAATCTTATTGACTACCGTTTCCATTTAACCCAAGCGTGGTATCGTAAAATTCAAGAATTAGGACTTAGTACAGAATATAAAGAAAATGGGTGGCTAAGGACTATATTTGGATTAACATTTTTAGATCCTCAAGAAGTTTCAGAATCATTTGTAGAAGATTTTATGTCTATAATATCAGAAGAGTCAGCATACTATAAATTTGCTGATTATTTAACTGACAACTACATCTTTGAAAATAGTGTGTTTCCCTCAACAATATGGTCTAATTGTAGTGCGAGTTGATCCAGAACAACAAATAATTGTGAATCTTTTCACACACATTTTAATGAACAATTTTATAAATCACATCGACATATAAATACATTTTTAAAAATTTTAATTTCGAATGTTCAAAACAATGTGATGAACTGCAGATGTCGGATACTATGATACTATGGATGCACTATGGTTTATGAATTAGTAATAGTAGGTATATTTAACATGATAAAAATATATAATATACAGTATCTCATATTTTCATACTAAGACCTATTAAAATTTTCATTTTTCAATAACCGAACTCATGGTGTTTACGGGCTACTCACCATCCATACCTATTTCGACAAATTTCTGAATCTCTAATTTGAGTACCACCAAAGTTATTTTTCAATAGAACTTTTCTATTTAAAATCTGCGTTATGTTAATCGACAGTTAAACATTATTTCTAATGAAACTATAATTTCATTATACACGTGGTATTTTGTATTTTTTTTATAAAACATTTTTTCCTTATCTATTGAATATAATTTAAATTTAAATACAACACATAATTTCTTTATGTGAATGATACCTGTTTTTTTTTACATTTCACTAATCTAAAAAAATTTTTTTTATATTCTTGTGATACCTAACGATAAATTTATAAACGCCATTCTCTTTATCTTTGACAAATTTTTACTTTTTTACCAACCATGCATACTTATTTTTATTATTATAATTTGAATTATATTTCTATGACATAGATATTAAGACACTAATAATACCTATTATAAGTTTATAAAATGTTTATATATTTTCATTCATACTACAGTTTCTGTACATAAGATATATTTTTATAAGAATTGCTTAACCTACTTTTAATGAATATGATTGTTCAATAACATGTTATTCAGTTTAATCCTTTGAATATTTATATGGTCATTTTATTCAAAAGAATAAACATGTGTATGATTGATTGTGGTCAATAAAAGTTTTGCTTATTTTGTGACCACTTAGTTAACATTATTATGTTTTCATTTGTCTTTTTGGAAATATATCTTACTCAATAATGTGAAACTAAAAATATTTATTTATGTTAGTGTAATAAGTGTGTATTATTAATCATGATGTGAATCGGTATGACGGTGTAAAAAATTGTATTTATCGCAAAAATATTGCGTAACTATATTATTATTATATGAACTGTGTTTACTCTAAGTATAATGACTGTTGACGTTCAAACAATAATCGTAGATACACACTTGAAAATAGTACGTAAAATACCGATCGGACGGCTATTTATTAATTAAACCGCGGTCTTTGGTCAACATTTCTGGACAATAGGTGTGCGCGCGTTGATTATTGAGTCGTTATAGTATTGTGAAAAACGTACACGTATACATTTAGAAAACAATTACTTAATATAGTATATTGCTACTGTCAAAACAGTTTTTATATAGGTCGGTCGACGACACGGTGATATCCCGAATTTAAGAAAAGTTCTATAAAACAAACAAGCAGTAGCATCACGTATTGCATAGAGTCTATATAGGTATTATTTTGTAAACGTTCAATTGTTTTTACTTTTTACGTATCGTTTATTGCTTCGGAACATGTATATATATATATATTAGCACACCGTAATTTTCCCCTTTAATCTGAAATAAAATACTAATACAAGTGGGTGGTGCACTGGTACTATAGAACTATAAAAGTTTAATTTGTTTTATATTAATTGTACATTATATCGACGACGTTATAAAATCATCAGGGTCGTATTATTTGTTGTTAATTTTAAATAGTTTTATTAGTGGTACGCCGTATTGTGAGGGTTTTATCATCGTTTGTTAGTTATATCACAGATATTTACTGATTATATGAATATAATATATTCACATAATCTGTGGTTATATTCTATATGCGTTAAAAATACTTCATACAACATTTATATGTATACATTTCTTAGTACTATGTACTATTTATACTTTGAAGATTCGACTACAGTATGGTTTAAATTTTTATTTGAAAAATAAAACGAGAGGAATCAATTTCTAATCACTATTCTTTATAGATAATTATTTTAATTTTCATATACTATCAACAGAGTATATACTAGTTTTCTTTATTTTATTACACTTGTTTAATGTAAAATTTGACTTTTTTTTATTTAAAACTTCATTGTTGACGCATTGTTGTTCATTGTTGAGTCGATTATTAGAAGTGTATTGCTCAGTATCATAATTTTATTTTCATTTATAAATTTCACTCATTTCGTATATTTTTAGTGTTAATTTAACGTAGAAGAAGAAATGTACAAATTTTGTGCGTTTAATATTTGCTGCATATTTTGTAAACCCTGTCATAGATGCAGATAAAGAGATCTTAGTATTTTAAGTATAAAATTCACAACTTAGGTTGTTAATACGGAATAGTTGTATGGCTATCTGTAGACTATTTTTATGACGTTTCACGTTTGATTTAAAATATTATTTAAGTACGCGACTTTATGTATATATACTATGTAGATGCTATTACCTATCCTAGATATTTGTAACAGTTTACTGAAATAAAATGATTAGTATTTTCTGATAGCAAATAAATATTGAATTGGGTTTCTGCTAATTGCATTGTTTTTTTTTTTTAAATATTCGTCAGTCTTTTAAATTAAATTTCTTACAGGTACCTTATAGCGAGACAATTTTTTTATTTGAATGATTTTTAGCATAGGTACCACAAAGTTAGAACTTTTTTTTCCAAAAGTGGTTTCAGGTGGCATATCTGCAGTCCTGCAGATTTGTAGATTTCAAGTTAAGCCGTAATTACAATGTATTTAATACTTATCCCCCCTCCCTCAACCAACCCATTGTTTTGGTACTTAACTGGAATTTGGTATTCTATCGGCATAATATTTATATCGTTTTTCTTAACGATAATTTAACTTAAAATGTTAATATGAATTATGTAATATGCAACACTAGTGAATAAGTTCTTCCACCTCGATGATTTGTCGTTGCTTTCCAACTCATGCTCGTTCCACTAATATCACATCTCATCCTTTTTATCAGTGGCGGATATAAGAGGGGTCGTGACAGCTCAAGCCCCTCTCCCCTTAGGTACATACAATATTTAATAGATTATTTTTATTTTCAATTTATTTCACTAATTAATAAAACAGAAAATCTTCTATACATCTTATAACATTATAATTTATAATATTACTTACATAGTTTATACTATATTGCTTATTACTTAGTCAATCACTACAGCGGCAATAGGTTTGTCATTTGTTGTCATAAATCGTGTTTTCGTACTATTGAACAAAAGTTGTTTTGACCATAATTTATATATTCTGGTAATAATGATTACTTAAGGTTTTGGTGTTCGAACGGATTGGCATTTGGCAATTTTAATATTCGTAACGGAATATCTGTTAATATTGAGAAAGTAATAAATATATTTTCAGTATCGTCTAGTAGTATAAAGACTCAGAATTGCTGAAATCAATTTATTATTTTACTGTTAAACTATTTATTTATTTTTATTTAACTACCTATTTTTAAATGTTATATTAATATTTTGAACTTTCTTCTGGGTACCTAATATCTATATAGTTATCTCAGCAATACAAATGTATTTTTATGTTTATTATGAATATTATTTTAAAATCATGTATGATATTATGATTTACTTTTTATTTAGTAAAAAAAATTAGTGCCAGTGCCTTTTTGTACTCGAAGTAAATATCTTCTTTAAGTCTCCTCCCATTTTTTTATTCATGAAGCCCTGACTTCTTATTTTATTGAACTTAGAAATATCTTCAGTTTTTAAAAATGCTTTATTTTTATATTTATTAGGTAGGTACCACACACTTTCGCAACTATTACTCTGCAATAAGTGTACACAAAAACGGTTAGGTTCTTTATTTCCATCGAGTTGTTATAAATTACATTTAAACATTATAATATTTGGATTTAAAATATTGTATTATAATTATTGTTTTAAAAGAAATAATTGAATAAATAGAAATTGTGACTTTTACTTTCTTACTGTAATTGAATTAAATTTCAATTATATTACAGATTTGAGACTTGAATATTTCAATTCTAAATATTTTTCATTAACTAGAAAGTAATAAAAGTTTATCTATTTCTGAAATAATAATAATTAACTGTATTATGAACTATTGTACGGCATATTCGCTTAAAACATACATTTTAATACAATAAAATCATTTGTGTACTTTTCCTTAAAAAAACATACGTAAAATATTATTCAATCCGAACTATTGAATCGGATTAAAACTACAAACTTCCGGTATCAAACTGTAATGTAATATTGCAGGCTGTGCTACTGTAGCCGTTCGCGAAAGGTTATTCAAAGCAATTTGCAATTCTACGGTATGTTTACATTGCACCAGCAGAACGAAAACGAACGTACAAATCATTATATCACAATAATATACGTATTATTGTTATAATGTTGAACTGTACATTCTGTAACATTGACGATTGTATTCATGCGCATTGTGTTTATTGTTAATAACCTCTAGTATTTGTTTAAAGATCAATCGTTGTTGGCGACGATGACGCAAGACTTATTATAGGAACACTTTTACAGGATGCCCAAACGGGTAACGTATTGCGCGGGGAAAGTTTCCGAGCTTTTTCAACATTCTGTATACCAATAATGTACGCATACCGAGAATATTGACATATATCGCGAGACTGGTTGTGTACATTTTATACATTATTTGTTGATGGTATTTATAGAATAATAGAATAATTGTATAGGTATACGCATTGACCCTTGTTTATTTGTTCTTCGACGACGAAAACATTCACGGAAAAGCACTATATATATAATCGAATATTTAGTTTTGTACGCGCGCGCGCGCTCGATTTGCATTTAACACAATTTCATTCGGAATAATGCGCGAGTAAATAATATACAATACTACACGTAAATAATACGATACACACCGGATATTGACGGCCAAAAAATTGTTGTGCGATGGATAACCTTTTTTTTTTCGCCAACGTTTCACTGACATTGACCCGTATTCCAAATCTAGAGGACCTAATGACCCAAATGTTACTCTTATGTCCGTCATAATATAATAACAGCGTCTTAAAATAATAACAATCGTATATGTTTTCGTATTATATGTATCTATTATGCCGTATTACGGTAAAATATTGACGGTTCAAGACTATTAAGAATCCCATGAAACCATCAAAATATTAGTATGATGGCTCAAACTATTACCGCCGCCACCCCATCCCAATTGACAGCGAGTTAAGACGTTTTAAAATTTTGGAAACCCTAAACGTACCCACGTACGTATACTGATGTTTCGGTGAGGATCACGCGCGTAAATAATCGTGGAACACAAGTATACTTATCGATACCTCGATAATATTAAGTATATAATATACTCGCACCTCACAATTTGAAATATTACATTTTTATTTTCATTTGTATATTATTGCTATGCGTACCTATGTATACCTGTATTGTAAATTGATTACATTTAATTGAATCTATCTCATTGACCGTTGCGCTCATTATCTGTGTACACCAAAATACGCTCGAATTGAGTGTTTCCAAAGTTCTTAGACGCGTTGTTTTCTCATAACGTGTAATGAACAAAGAATAGCCCTATCCTCACCCTGCAATGGAAAATCCTTTCGGTATTTTCATAGACCCAAGAATCCTGCACATCAAATGCTACGGTTCGTGTCGAGACTAAATTATTGAAACATAATTCTCGCAACGCGTAGTTCCCGCCGGATATATATAGTCATGAAAATCTTATCAAACCGATAAGATTTTTCCACCACGGGCTGTTTTAAATATTACAGACATTTTCATAAATAAATATCTGATAAGGTATAGAAGTATTCAATTTCTGCAATGTATTCAGTAGCCCCACGTTCAAATAATGTTCAGGAGAATCTACTAAAAAAAAAAAAAACTATATGATTCTCATTCACAGAATAGATCTTTTCTGCTTAACGATGACCATAAGCAAAGGCTATTTCCCGAAGAGTCAACTGTTAGAAAATCTGAATAGTTATAAAAACTTGCCCCTTATGCAAATCCTATCATCCGTATTTGACTGTCATGACAATCGTATTCACGTGATTTTAATCGGTCACCACAGAAATATCCACTGCACCCCTACTTGCTACTTACCTGCTCCTACTTTGATACTATTCGGCTCAGTTTCGTATACTTTATCAGCTATAAAATAAAACTGTAGGCACACACAGGTGCTATTACAGATCGAGCACTTTATGTAGATAGTTCATGGATGGTTTTTTTTATTTATTCGATGATATAATATGATTTTATACGTGTATATAATATGACTGATCGGGAACGGTATGGACCCTTTTCCCGGGATACAATACAGACCACAAAAGATTAATAGATTATAATATAATACATATTATACTCACATGATACGACAGCGACTATAATGCCCAGCCGGTCGTGCATGGCGTCGTGAAATTCGGCGGAGGCTGTACCGAGAGTGTTGTGTGTTGTGTGTTGCAGAAGATTTGGAAAATTTCTAACCCAACCGGTGGCTTATCTGTTTATCAGGTTTTTGTTGCGTTCTTCGTTTTTTGTAGATCACATGTCAGTAACGACGGTCTGCGAGACGACGGATGAGCGCTCTCGGACCGGAAACGAACCGTCCGCCGCGTGAAAAACGACCGGAAACGCGTGAAAATCACACTGACTTGTTTTAATCGATTGATTCCTATACAATATTATTATTTCAAGCGGTGTGGTCAACTATAATTATAATATACGCATCGATGATGATACACAACGATTTCGTTCTCGGGACGCGCGCACTCGTGTTTTTCTCATCCGTCTCGCTTATCACACAATGACGACTGCAGGCAAGTTGGTGGTTTTCGTTGAAATGGGTCCGTCGATTTGATCGGTATATTATTATTATTTCAGATGAGCAAGACCTATGGACCCGATCGGTCGGATTCTCTTATCGGGTTTTTACTAGCCTCGTCAATCCCCACTGATTGAGATATTGTACGTGTGTACTTACGAGCTTGTATCAATATACTATTATAATGTTACAATATTGTATTGTGTGTACGCGCTTTCGACGTCGCCTATGTAAATCAGACAGTGTGTTTTACATTGTGTTTTACATTGTGTTTCTGGGGCCCGAAAACGTTCATTATCGCGAGAAATTTGAAAAATGTACCGAAGCGTTATTATCGGTCACGGTGTTTCGTATTGAACTATTATATAGGTACTACTGGACGGGAAACAGAAAGTAGAATTAATAGTGTAGATGAAAACGTCAATATTTTTATCCTTCCGAAAATCACATCGTAATAACTTGTATTACCGTTCCTGCGTGTGCGTTTACCGTTTATCGTTTTGTTATAGCACACACAGTACCGCGGTCTTCGTCGTCGTCATCACCATTACTATTATTGGAATTATTATCATCATCGTTTAATAATGGTTCGCGTGTGCTCATAGTGTGGAGGAAACACCGCACACGCGTTAATGCGATTTTACTAACGGAAAATGAAATAATTATTTTCACGTACACGACGACGGTCAACCAAAACAAATCGTAACGGCCGACGACGACGACGACGAGACGAGCATTGTGTACTTGCATATTTTTGATTTCCGTGTCAGTGAGATGCCGTTGCGGCGGCGGCACTGTTTCCGTAAAGGCCGACGTCGTTTTCCCCATGCTCAGATGCTCTCGTCACACTTATGATGTACAAAATCCACGCGATACGCATTATTCGTGACGTATGGAGTGCGCTTACCACGTACTTCGGTAATACTCGTGTATAATGTACATGGGTGATGGCCGCGAAAAATACGTGCGCGTGTTAGTTTACTCGTGCCGCCCCCATTCGCCGGCACGCGATGTCCATGGCACAGCAGTAACTTATTTGTCTTGGGTTCGGGACTTATTGCACGCAAGTTATAGGAAATATATGCATGCAAATATGCATTTAAAATAACCGAAACATGTACAAAAATATGCAACCTAATATTTTCATAATGGCAATTAGAAGTTTGATTTATTCATTTAAATTAGGTACAATTTTTAATTAGTAATTTTAATAAACATTTAATTAGGTACTGTGTATGTTCGATTTCATTTTTTTCGTCTTCTCCTACAATAAAAAAAAAAGGTTTGGTATTTTAATTAAATTTAAATTTAAAAATAATATCATTTTCTGATATTATCAAATTTAAATGTTCGGTGGTTGTTGATAAGTATATTTTTATAAATTGAAAACGAACGTTCCACATCTACTGAAGTTATCGGCATATATTTAAAATATACCAAGTCATTTGATTTTAAACTTTCAGGTAAACCCTCGAAACTTTCTTGGTCCCCAGATAAAATATTTGAAATTTTAGCCATCAATTAATTGTAATCCTTATTTTTCTCCAACACAGTCTCTATTTTTGTTTTTATCGTTTTTCCTTGTTTTTCGCCTATTTGTTAAATTTAAATTGTTAAATCATTAATATTATAATCTCACTTCAAGCATAATCAATTTAATCAATTTATACGGAGAAAAAATTAGATATTTTCCTTGTTGCCCTGTTCTAATTCATTCTATAGTTAGGTATATATTGACCAACGCATGAAAGTAAAAAAATAATGTTACCTTTTAAAATAAATTTGCTTATAAAATGAAAACTGTGTAAATATGCTATAAATAACAATTAAATTGCTAAAATTTGTCAAATATGCGTTTTGCTTAAAAAGGCAAAATATACAACAATATGCAATAAAAATGTTTGTATTTCAATTCGTTATGTCTTAAAACAAATTTATATCTTAAATTATTATGGAGTCATTATTAAAGAATATGCAAATGCAATAAGTCTCGAACCCTACTTATTACTTATATATACATAGAGCGTAAAATGTACACTGAAATTATTATATATTGCTTGTATAGAACGGCGGAAACCATGCCCTCACATCCCCCAAATGCCAAGCCTCGATATTTATATGTAATAACGTAAGTATAACAACACAGAACGATAACATAAAACTATATTTAAACTTAAATAATTAAAAATCTAATATTGCATGTCAATTCTCGTTATTATTGTTATTGAAATGTATACAATTTGAGTTGTATTTTAACATGGACAACGAATAAGGCAGTATAACTATTATACTTGTGCCAACATTTTAGGAGGATCAATTAAAATATTTACGATTACAAGAACATGTGGGTAATGCATGTAACTAAATCGATCGTATAAAAATTTTAAAAATATTAGGTACACATTATATCCTAAAAAATATTATTGAACGTATTTGAGTATATTTTCGTAATTTTCAGACTCAAGTAACTGCTCTTTTAACAGAAATAAAGAGATCCTTCAAAATGTCGTAAGTTATTTTATTTCCGATAGATATCGAATAAATTTCGATATTGTCATGATGGCAAACGAAACAAAAATATAGTGTCAATGATAATATAACATAAACTCAAAATTAAATTTTTTGAGTTCCTGCTTTATTCGTTACGCATATCAATTTATTTTTGTTATTAAACAATTTTTTTTTCACTTAAATCAAATTACTTTGAGAGCTAGGCCACTAGAGCTTATTTGACTATATATTATAGCATTTTAAGCATCTAATTTTAAATATCAACAATATTTGTAATAATTTGAATTTTACTTATGAATATTTAACTTTTATTTTTGTTTTAAATATTTAGTTTTAATTTTTAAAACTACTAACAATAATGTTATCTCTTATATTTTAAATAAAACTAAATATAACTTCTATTAGTTTTCATTCATTCATTTGTAACGATGGTTATATTTTAACATCCTATATATAATTAATAAGTTATATGATACACCTACGTAATATATTACCTAAGTTAAATTTATTCAATAACCAGAAACCACTAATTTTTTAATTAATTTTTTTTTTAAATCACATTTTAAGTATCAAATATAGTAATAGTTACGATAATTACAATTGTGTTTATGTTTCTTGAACTTTTTATGACACTTGAATGTGAGTGTTTAATATATTTTTCGACATCTTCATTGATATAATCGCCATGAAGTTTTTTTTAAACTTTTAACTGAATCTAAGTAATGAAAAATATAGTTCAACATGCAAATATAATAAGAATTATTCATGGTCGCCATAAAATAAAAATGATGATTCATTGAAAACAAGTATCCAAACTAATGTTTTATGATTATGAAAACCTTACAAAGGATAAATAATTTAGATAATTCATTTGATGATGAACTTTTCTTACTTTTATTTTATCAACGGTTTAAGCTTGGGTTAATTTCGTCATTTTCGATAATGTTCACAAATATTAACCATTCTTTTTAGATACAAGAATATTGAAAAAATTACTGAATATTGAGATTGAAGACATGTGATTTTTATAATTTTATTATTTTTATAATTATAGTACTATCTGTTATTAATGATGAACATTTTATTAAGAAAAATAGTTAACTATGGTTTTTTTTTTCATTTTTATTAAGAAAACACAATAACACATGTATTACAATATAATATTTTATACAGTGTACCAAAATATTCTCATTGAAAGGAAGTGATCGTTGATCATTCCATTATTATTACGTGACAAATCAAAAGATGTATAATCTTTATTTGTTAACTAATGCAGTAGGTACATATACTGTCGAGTACCTAAGTACAATTATACATTTTGGGAAAGGTTTTACGTTTTTCGATGATAATATTTTAAAAATTTATAGATATTATATATCAAGAATACATATTAATAATAGTATAATAATTCCTACTATTCTTCACGGCGTAATTTACTTTTGATATCAGCTAACTAGCTCATGGTATGCATAATCAATAATGATATATATATATATATATATATATAATATTATATTATAATGACTCATTATAATATTTTATATTCGCAAAAAAAAAAAAAAATAATAAACGCTTACTATTAACACTGTCGTACATAATAATATGCGGTGATAACATTCGATTAATGACGAACAATAAATCATATATTATATTGATATCCGTTCAAATTTATCTCCATAACATTATCAAAATATTTACAAAGCATTTTTGTACTTACGTTAATCCTGTAAAATGTTTAATTATCCATATTGGTTGCCGTTCCTTCGATTATTTATTATTTAATGTGCAAGAGATCAAAAACATTAAAGATCAAACCCATGGTGTATAAATGTATATTAATTATTATTCATTGTATTAGCATTAATTGTAATTTCTTATTTATAATGAAAAATGTACTTCGATAGAAACTAATTCGCGTAATTAATTTGCAACAAAATAAAATTGTTGGTTCAAATTTTTGTATTTCGGCGCGTGATTGGGGACAGGTTTATACTATTCAATTTTAACTTGCAATATATCTAAATGAATTAAAGTACTTGTTGAGGGTCATTGGTGGACATCTGAGTGGAGGACTTTAAGAAGCTTAATCCACTCCCCAAAAAAGCTTTCATAAATTGTTCCCAAATTTTAAAAACATTGTATACCTAGTTTAATGGATATTTTCTCATAGAAACTTTTTTAATACACTTAAAATGTTTAGATATATATTTTTACATATATATATATATATATATATATATATATATATATATATATTAGGTGCCACTAATAAGACTCGACATCTTCCGAGAAAGTCTGAATACACTATTAAAAAAAATATTGGTTATAAGATTCCGTTGTATAAGATTCAAATTATTCTCAGGTACAATTTCAATTTCGCAAAATATGTTGAAGTTGTTGGTAAAATGTCCAAATAAATTACTTTAAAAGAACTATTTGAGGTGTAGACCACAGTAGTAATTTAATTTCATGCCTTATAATATAAGTTCAATCACATTTTAAATTCACCACAATTAACATTATTATATTAATAAGTACGAGCAGTAATCTGATGAAATGGTTTGAAGTAATAAAACGCAAACTAAAATAATAAATGAATTGATAAATAAATAATAAGTGATATCTAAAATCCAAATTCTTTTTAAATCTATTTTTTATTCACATATAGAGGGTTGTACACAACGGTTATACTGAACCCCTCTCAACTACGTATACACCTTGATCAATGTGAACGTGTATCGTATGCGTTTCGAAATGATCAATTTTCAATTTATATCGTTTTTGTATTGTCCTTCCGGAAAGCTACTAGTTTCTATATATTTATATATATATATCCGAATGAATAATATACTTACACGCAAATAAAATGAGCCGAGCATCGGAGCACATTTAGAGAGTTTGTCGTCGAAACATTCAGCGTTGTCGGTCGATTTTTGCCGTCGTACATCCGTGCATATACGCGCTGCACTCACCATGCGACCTTCTACGTAAATTCATACGTGTTGGCAGGACATAATTTAAGTATTTCAAAATATGCAAACATTATTGTAGTTGTCAATTTTTTTCTCCCCTAGGCGATTTTTAAAACATTGATTGCATGTCTAACCTTTAAGGTGTTCTTCAAGTCTACTTTTTTTTTTTTTATTTTTCATTTATAGGATATAGGTAATTTTTAGGTTATGAATAAGAAGTTGAAAACAAAATGTTGACCTAATACTCGTTAGAATTTTGCACATAATGATTAATGTCTATATATGTCTATATAATGTCTATATATTACTGCATTGTAATATCTATGAATCCTATACTTTTTAAAATATTTAAAAGTCTGCGCATTCATATTATATGACATACCTATAAGTCAATACCATAAACAAAATATATGGATGTAAAAGTATTGTTTGAATCTCTTAAATAATTTTCATTTAAAATGTTATTAGAGTAAAAGAGTATCTTTATTATAGCATTTCTAAAATTCTGCATTACGGTTTTAACTAATCACTTTAGATTACTCTTACTCGTCTGCTAAAAGTAATTTTAAAAATATGAATAAATCATCTTAAAATTTGGTTTAAATGTTAGGTACTAATTATAATTTATTTTTAAAGGTTTCGTTGAAGTATTTTGTGGACTTAACTTAAAAGTTGGAATATTAAAATTTTTAGGTACTAGAATTCCTTATTTTAAAGCGACTTTATTCTTCAACTTTAAGAACGCTCGAAAAAATAACAGGAAAATAATTTTATGTAATATCGAATCATTCATGTATAATGATAATAAAATGAGATTTTATATGTAAAATAAGTTATTTGTGAATTGATTTTTTTTTTTACCATCTGCATTTATTTATATAATTTATTGTGTTTTCTTTTCTTTTAAAATCATTATGCGAATAATTATAATAAGGTAGAAAAAAAACATATACATTTCACAATAAATTGTATATATAACATTGAACAATTAAAAAAATCATCGCCCATTGTTCTGTCCAAACTTCCGAGTGCGAATACTATAAAACTACTGTCCCCAGAGCATTATTTTCTTTAATAACTGTAGTTTTTTTTAAGCTTTTATAATATATTTTTATGTAACATTGAAACCGAAACGTTGTATATTTTCAGTGGAAGTAAATATTTCGTACCAAAATTGTTTTCAATTAGTGTAGAAAACGTAGGTAGAAAGAACGTAGACTGGTCACAGTCGGCAAACGTCATTAGGTTTCGTCGAACATTTCGTAACATGATATTTAATGAATTCCAAATAAACATTAAATAAATATAATATAATATTAATAATAGCATTAAGTCTCTATGTATGTATCCAATCTACGCACGCTATATAATATATTATCGTATTTTATAGGTAAATTATAAATTATAATTATTATATTATGTAATAATTAATAAGTAATATAATGTACGTCTCCTGCTACTCTCAAGCGTTGAACTGGGTGGCTACACGAGCGCCGGACGGTGACGAAGACATGATTACGGTGTTGCCGTCCTTGTTCCTTTTCATGGTCTCGAATCCGCCGAAGCCGGTGAAGGATTCGCCATCGAAACCGTTCGCGTCCATCTCAGGTCTGCGTTTCATCGTGTCGAACCGGTCGAAACCACCGGTGAACGATTCACCGTGGAACCCGTTGGCGTCCATCTCGGGCCGACGCTTGTTCACCGACTGGCGCTGTCTGACGCTGTTGTTCGGAGATATGCGTCGTAACATGTTGATCACGGACGGAGACGTCCTCGACAGCGACCTGAAAACCGCGACCAGAACCGTTTAGAGACACTTGGTTCTCAAACTTATTTCATCCACCGCCCACTTTGAGCATTAAACATTTTTCAGACCCCCCCCCCAAATATTTTTAAGCTCACCATCTGTAGTGTATCTTAAAAACAGTAGTTATTGCAAATATATATTTCAACTCGCCCAACATTTCTTCGGGTCTTATACCACCACCCTGAAGACTATCAACGTCCACAAAGGGGCGCTATCGCCCACTTTGAGAATGACTGGTTTAGGAGCACTTTGTTTGACAGGGGTAGGGGAATATTTGCCCTGAGTATGTGAGGTATGGTTGGTACGCCTAGAGGGTAATAGGTTATAGAGCCAAGGAATATTTACAATGTTTTTTTTTAAAAAAATTATTTTTAAGCTTCGGCAACTAAGGCTATTACAGCTGTAAGATATAATAAAGGTTGATTCGGGAACGGGAGGTTTTGTGTGGAACGCGCATGTGTATATTTGGGTCTCGGCTTGGTCGCTAAAAACCCGGGTGGTCACCCATCCGGGAGGTAGTGACGCCCGACGGTGTTTAACCGCAGCACTGATCAGTGACCAGCGACTGCTGCAAACTAGTTAGTACGTTTGTATTCGATCGCGAGGTATCTTGATATTATTAGTAATTATATCATATTATTGTTTAGTATGACTTTCCTGTGCGACCAACGTATGACAGGTTTATGTATAGTTACGAGTATGAGTCTTTAGGCCGGGCTCACACCACTTCATATTGAATAATATCACTTGATCAGTTATTGAAATTATACGATGTTCTGATGATATTTTGAATAAAAATTCTTAATTAATTCTCATTAGTATCTAAATTAATAGGCTAGAATTAATTAACCTAAAGGTTTACCGAAAATATTGTTGACTGTGATGCGGTAGTAATAAACGGATACGCGTAACAGTTTGAAATGGAATAAAAAAGGTAAAATTTTTGGAAGAGAGATATTTTAAAAAATATAAATATATTCATATTAGATTTAAAACCCATTTTGATACAGAACAGTCCATATCTGTACCTGCGTTTGTTTAAATAAAACGCAGACAGGCTGACATCCTTTCTTGGCTTATTAAAAATGGCGAGTATTAAAAAAAAAATTGGAAACCATTGCGTTGCAATATATTATTATGTTTGTTTTAGTGTCTATACGTCAATATAACAATATAATATTATAAGTCCTGTATCGAACGCGTGCATATACAGTGTGTCCCTCGTGGACTTGTTAACCCGCACGTATATATTATCAATACGAATTTAAATAAATTTAATGTAAATCATAACCGGTAAGATACACGTTAAATCCTCGTGGGATATCATATATTTATATTGTATGAGTATGACGCATTCGTCACAGGTCTACCGCGGAAATCACGTCAGTAATTCCACAAGGAAAAAATACTATATATCTTGAATTATCATTTTATGATTTGTACATTATCATTGTTTTTATCTAACTCCTCCATAGTTCTAACCATATTGGGCAATGTAGCTGTAACTAGCTAGTAAATATGTATATCGAATATCAAATTAGTCATTAAGTTTTAAATTTTACATGAGCGGAGTGGTGTCTCAAGGGATATTCCTCAAAATATCTGTTCATTAGTTCACTAATTTCAACTCTTGTAATATTTTCTTTTGGTTGTAAATGTACATGATTCGATGAACCAACATAAAATATTACATTCATATCAATAATTTGCTTTATTTTTTTTTAAGAAACGTTACTTAAAAATAGTCTTAAGATAGTATCTATTCTAATCATTTTGTTTAGTAGTCGTAATGTTTTAAAATTGCATAATTTATATTTCTTCAAACCTGAATTAATCGATAAAATTAGCACTTGGCCATAAAACAATCGTTTTGCATACATATACCTCTAATACACGTGAATTTGATTCATTTGAAATTTGAAAATTGGCTTTCGAGTATAAAAATATTGAATTTTCGGGCTTTAAGCCGGCAGGGAAGAAAAACGTGAATAGTATATACAACGTAGGATTAGGTCTCAATGTGCATGATATTTTTCGGTGTTGGTGGAGTTATTTATACTTGGAAGTATTTGAGTCTTGAGAACTTTTTTCATAAAGGTATTTTAACATTTTTAATTTTTAATCACAAAACAAAAAAATCGAGCACTTTCTTAGTTTTATAGAAAACGTATTTGTACAAATATACAATTATTCGTAATATATTGTATTATAATTTATAATTTTTAAGACTTTTAAAACATTTAAAGTATTATCAATCATCGTCAAATTATAATCGCTACAAAGAAATTTGTACGAACATAATAATGCGATAAGATATTATACTATTTACTTAATATACATAATATACATATTATATACAGTACAATTTTACTGCACGCATTTCTCGTTTGATTTCACAATAGGTCAACGTGTCTCGATTTATAGTAAAACGAAAAATTATTATTGTTTTTTTCCCGCTTATTATATTATACTGTTACCGTTATACGAGATGTAATCGCGCAATCTAAATGATCTCGAGTTTTCTCATGGAAATATGGTGAAAAATGTGCGCATCTATAATACGAGTGTGCAATGTGCGTAGGTCATATGATATGTGTGTACGTATAAGAAACGGTATAACCTATATTTCAAGAGACAAGATGATTTATGAAAATAATTGTTTCACTTCGGGATTGTGAACGCACGCTCGATCTTGCCTCATTGTAAATGTGTTGAAATTAAAAAAAAAAAATACAATTGTTTGAATATAATTCTTTACACGGGAGACTTGACGTAAATTTTACATGTAATAACTAATATTTTACAACATTAATTTGTTGCTGAGGATTGTAAATCACGATTTTCTGTTTCTGTCTATTTTATGCGCATCATAGGGATTTAGACGTTTTCTATTTCCAACGTACAGATGGTTCAATTCATGCGTTAAAAATTTTAAAAACTGATTTAAAATGGTTGTTAAGTCTATTTTAATTAGACTTTTCCACTTTTTTGATTTTGTTTCCTAAAAATTCACAAAATAGAATTAAACAAATCAAAATATAAAAATAAATAAAAGTTAATTTTTGGGTATGTTATGTACAACATTTTTAAAAAATGTGAAAATCGATCTAAAGAAGACTTCACAACAAATTTAAATCAATTTTCAAAATTCCTATCGCATTAATTGATCGATCTGTACGTTGGAAATAGAAAACGTCTAAATTTCTATGACGCGCTTATAATAGACAGAAACAAAAAATCGTGGCTTGCAATCCTCTTAACTCTTAATGTACATATTTTTCAGCATGACGTATCGCGGCATATTTAAAATTTGTGAAGGACAGTTATAGAACAAAAACGTCAAAAATATTTTTATTTTTGTATCGTTATTGAAATATGCTTTCTAGTCTTGTAACACGTGCAATAATTTTTACTTAAATAATGATTGCAATAGATTATTTTAATATGTAATATTATAAATTATAATAATATAATATTAGTTACAATATATTATAATATCATTTTTATCCGTGATATGCCATTTGCATAACATTTAAGTAATTTTGCTGATAATATTCTGTCTAAATACTATGTCATTTATCAAATAACTTTCACATAGTAGCCGGAAAGTTGTATAAAATAAATATTTGCTATCCTGGAAAATTGTGTTCTTCTGCAGTAATCAATATTATTTAGTATTTAATAACTTTTTTGATTGACTTACATACAGTTGTATGCACGTAAACATATTATTTTGTGTAAAATTTATAATAATTTTATATAATAGTCTTATACGGTACATCGAATTTTTAGAATTATTGAGAAAAAAATGTTGATATTTATTGTTTAAAATTTAAGCCATACAATTAGAACTTTTTTACAAGTAACTGCAAAAGAAAACCATATTAACTGTTTACATATATTATTGGCCCCTGATTACGCTACTGAAGGAAAATGTACCAATAAGTATGAATGTTAAAATTAATATACAGAAAATATGAAGATTTGCCCGTTAACACTCATTGAATATTGAAATAGCATTTTTTTTTCGGAAATCTTAAAGCATACAAATTGTAAAGAGATTGCTACACAAGGCATAAGCTATAAAATAGGATGATGGATAATTTATAATTTGTTGTTTGATATTCCATTACAAATTTGTATTTTAAATCTATGAGCTTAATTAAGTATTCACTTTATCTTTACACGTATTTAATTTTATTTTATTATCATAATATTTATAAACTATTTTAATTGTATTGCTATATAACACAATTTATAAATTATATTATTTAAATGTTAACTTCACTATTTTACTATTGCATAACTGTCAATGTTATATTACGGTTATTACCGTTGTTTAATTGTTGTTAATTTAACTGCCAAGTTTAATAGTTTTCACTGAAAGCTCTATAAAAAAAAAAAAAAATGTCTATGAATTATTAATAGGAAATAATAAAGATAAAGTGCGTCCTTAGTATTACTATTTTTGTAACTTGTATCATTTTTGACGAATATAATTTCAGCTAGGTATTCAGCGATTAGATTTCATTGTTATATTTGCTCAGAGGAAAGATAATTGCTTTATTTATGAATTATAAAAATAAATAATACTGCTTGTTTGGTTCAAGAGTGTAGTAATTACAAAATAATCATATCCATAAAATTAGGGAAAATTAAAGAAAGAAATTATAGAAATGTAAATCATAACTACTCATAAGTAACGTATAATTATATGGTAGAATGATGGAATATTTCGCGTTCGAGTGATTTTAACTAATTTTCATTCGATTTCTCGTATACATTATTCTCGATTAAGCATATAACTATTATAATAAAACAGTTAAAATATTAAATTTTAAAATTAATCTACATATTCGGTAAGTATCCCCAAAACTTGTTTGTTTATTTTTACGTGTAAGCATGGCAGTGTGTTTGTCACGCCTGTGTAATTGGATGATACACCCGAGCTCGGTTTCAAAAGACAATCGTAATCGGACTTACGGCCTATATATTTTATCTATAGGTGCATGGTCCAGCAAGTAAACACAAATATCAATCTTATTTTTTATTTTTTTATATTATTGATACTGCGTATGGATTCAGAAATACAATGTAAATTACTTGTATTTTTATTTGAGAAGAAATGTGAAAAATTAAGATCTTCCGCTCTTTAGTGTTTAAGCACGTTTTCGCGTTTCGTTGTTGTACACGTAATAATATAGTGATTACAACAATATTATTTATTACTGTTATAACCTGTTATAACTTTAACGAGTTCTCAACATTCGTATTATTCGTGAAAAATAAAGTTCTGTTATTCTATAATTCTATATCATCAGTAATAATTACTATGGTGCGTGTAAAATTTAATAAGTAAATACATTATGAGTCACAATATTGCAAACACGAAACACATAGTTGTGTTTAAAAATAAGTTAATAATTTGGAAGACACTGACAATGTTGCACAAGAAGACACGTCTGGACGCGTCGTCATGACATGAATTAAGTAATATGCATTTAATTGGCAAAAATTCAATTTGGCCCTGGGCGCTTTTGTCACTAAGTAGATGTTGGATATCAGAATTTAGAGGTATTGTACTCGAGGACATACTCTTCCATAGTTCCACGTACCAATTGAAGCACTTTTCTATGCTATGTTTAAAATATCTTATAACTACTGATTTCCGAATAGTTTATTTCGGTTTACTTCGTGTGGTCCATATAATTATTACATCCTATGACGTTTGTATACGTATTATACAAAAATATGTCGCATTCATAATTGTATTAATCTTTTTATACATCATACATCATTCTGTACATTGGATTTTATTGACTAGAAAAATTAATAATATATTGAAAGAAAAAGATAAAATAAAAAAAAAACTATACGCCGAAGTATGGTGAACAAATGTTGAAACTAGTCGTTATACATAAAACTTTAAATACTCTTGACAAATATTTCATTTTATTTTTATTTCATAATATTTTTTTCTTTCAATATATTATTAATTTTTCTATATAATATATACCTGATTTTTTTAAACAATTTATAATTATAATTTTAATAATTTGAAATTATCGAAACTATATTTATTAATGTATTGTACTGATTCATAGACCTATAGTTTATATTCACAACGAATTTCAATAAACCCTTTTTAAAAATAATAATTTTAATAACTAATAATATCTATAAAAATTCAGTATTAATTGATGGTAAATTTTTTATGGAATCATCAAGATCTATAATATAGGAAGAAGGAAAAACAATTTAAAACTTGATAAAAGGCTGTATTTTTCTCTGAATATTTCTGCTGTCTAATCGAAAGAAATCGCCATTTCCCACTCTGCCACTCATATAAGAGATTTGGAGAAAACGGAAAATCTCGCAGGGGAGGCAGCTGTTTTCCACGTGCGCATGTTTATGAATGTAAATGAGATGTATAGTACCTTCTACGATATTATGTGACAGTATTTTTTTTTTTTTGTCACGACGATTTTATCAGTGTTTTCATCGGGGATCAATGATCTGCCTTTTTCTCAGTCTTTGTATTTCTGTGTAATCGTGTAAATTAAATATACTCACAAATTTTATGTTTCTGCAGTTGTAAATATTAATAACACAATATTATTATAAATCGCCTAATTTTTGATCACTAATGCGTATATTATAATGTAATCAGTAATCACGTATTATACAGTATTTTTAACCAGTAGGTGTGCCGTCCTATAAATAAACTAATCATTATACGCAATAGAATGTAAATATAGACATACACGTGTTAAAAATATAAAAATTCACCGAATTATATTTCACCTAATATATATATATATATATATATATATATAAATACCAGTTACCTTCGTAGTCACTTTAGTAACAATGCATTGTACGTTTATTATTTAGATAGTGTTAAAATTGTTATAAATTATAATTATACTATTGTAATTAATTATCATTCATCATTATTACGGTCAAATTTCATGTAAACGTAAAACATTCGTGGCGCATCCCATACATGTAGGTATTGATAAACAATATTAAAACAATAATCATAAATTGGAGTAATATTGTTATGAAAATATTTACTTATCATGACGTAAGAGTATAAAAATCAACATTGAAAAAATGTAACTATTTTTAGATTCTGAACGGAATGATGGAATCTATTAGTTTTACAATGATGTGTGTTTTTTTTATTTTTTTATTTTTTTTTATGTCTGAGGACACGATATTTGGTAGTAAAAATGCTTCGATTTTCTCAAATAGCAACTTTTCTGAAAGGAAAGTGAATGTAGATGGTACTTGGGCAAGTTAAAAATCCAATTTTTTCAATACCTTTTTTAAAAAAATCGAAAAAAACGATAAAAAAATTACGAAAAAACGGGAAATTTTACGAAAAATCACGTTTTTACAAAATACATTTTTTTAAAATGCTCTAACTCAAAAACGAAAAACCGCAACAACTTGAAATTTTCACAAAATCTTTATATTGGTATTATCTATACATACTTAAGTTTTCAAAGTATTTTGAAATATTTTGACTTCTTTATAGACAATTTAAATTTTCGTTTTTTGTAAGTTTTTTTTTAAATGTCTATAAAAATTTTTTGGCTTTCCGTAAACTCTTGAAAATGTATTAAAGGATTAATTATAAATTATACTAATTGTAACTAAAAAATTTCGGAGATTGTTTCACTCAAATTTTTTTTATAAACCCATAAAGCTCAAATTTGTATAAAATATGTTAAAATCGCGATAATTTGCAAGTTATTTTGTAGTTGAAAATTCATAAAATTTTTTCTGTCTATAACCAAAGTTCCAAATTTTAGCACTATGTTATTCATAAGCTACTCATCATAAATCTATAAAAAAATTTCTACCAGACTTAAAGGAAAAAATTTTATGACTGTTTGAAACTTAAATTTTTATGAAATTGCATTATAATTCAATTTAAATATAAATTACTTTATTATTATATACACATTTTAGACAAACATATTAACTCCGTTCAGAATTGTTATTCGTATACAATGATATCTATCATTGCATTCAAATTTAACAAATCCATTGTAATAATGACCTATCCTATAAACGAGGTGCACTTCACCCCCAACTGTACAGCAAAGTGATGCCCATCTGTTTTTTTTTTTGATATATATTTTTTTTGACCGATCTAATGTCAGCTTAATGATTCAAATTTCATTGGGGATAAAATGTCAAAACAATGAATATTTTAACTATAAAATATCTCTTTTATGAAAACTTTTTCACCGTTGAAACATAAATATTTATGTTTATATTATATATTTTGAATTGTACATAATTGTTTTTAAGCTTCAATTCACATCATTACCAACTTTTAAATCATACGAACAATATATAACTTAAGACTGTCTAGAGAGTCTCCATTCCCTTAAATACTTCATAAAATTATGTTTGTTTTATTATTGTAATAACGAGTATAATTCGATTCAATTTTTACATGTTATTTGCATTACGCAATATTATTTTATTTTATATATTTTAGTTTATCTGTTATCATTTACGGAGATGTTTTAGTAGATGCATCATTATAATACGTAAATATATAGTATACTAACTTTGGAAAATGAACTTGTTTGCAAAATGGTAGAGAGACGTAATAGTTATAATTATAAGTTAAACCAAGCTGACAGTTTTTTCCCCATTAAATTGAATTGTATTTAATTAAGTCGTATTTATATATTTTTTAAATACATATACAATTTTTAACTATCATATAATATACATTATAATATCATTAAAAAATTAAAATATTATAACATTAAAATTAAATTTTACACAGTATATATTTCTTCCATATAAACATTTACCCTTTATGAATTTGAAAATTCTACCTCTTTTGAATAGAAAGATACTTTCAAAAATATGGAGACAATTTCGATGGTTAAGAATATTTTCTATATATAATATATTATATTTACTTATATTGTATATACAACAGACAGAACGATTTAGGTTTAGAACGAAAAACGCTCAAATTGATATACCTAGTCCACGTGTAATACTTAATTATTTTTTCGTGATATAATTATCATATATATATATCATATATATAATCATGATTAATTGGATATATTAAATTTTTTTTAAAAATCACAAATTTATGCTTGTTGTTTATTGTATTTTAAAACGTACCTTACCATTAGTTGATTTTAATACCTACTATAATATTATACTGGTACATGTTAAAATATATTTAAAAGTTTTAATAGAAAATTCATTCAACTGAAACGAGTTTCACGCATTAAAGGGATCTCTGGTTTTGGTATAACAGTCTTTTCTTTAATCTTAAGCCCTATGAGATTTTTTTTTGGTCCACAGGACAGATTTACTGAAAAATCTAATCTCCCGGTCCCAATTAGTCTAATCCGGGTTCGAATAATATTCTGTCATCACTGAAAATTAATATATGGTCCGGAGTAGTTTTTTATGCGGTTACCGTTTGTATAGCAAGGATAGTCTAGGGAACGATTTTATTTGTCGCAGTATTTTCAAAACAGCCATTTAAAAATAAACTTTAGGTACCTATAAATGATTAAGATATTTTTGTATTGCCTTAAATTTAAGCATACTTTTTTCGATATATTCCATGAACATAAAGCTCAAGTTCCGTCCGCAATCGCTTCTTAGATATCTGAGGTAACTTATTTTCAAACTGAGATATCTATCGAGAGGATGCTATAACGGCATGTGTTGTTTCCGTTATACAAACATATAATATAGCAAATTTACGTTCAGTAGTTCAAATGCAGTGTTGTTCCCTTTAATACGTAAAATGACCTATTATCAAATATCATGAGAAGAACATCATTTGTCTATGTCTATATCGGTTTATTACGATATTTTAATTTTTTAACGAGCAACGAGTTTTTTTTAAATTGTAATTTTTCATATACTTATAATTTGCTCAAAAACTAAAATACCGTAAAAAAACCGACATAAAACACAGATAATATTCAAACATTATGATGTTTGATAATAGGTCTGTTTACACTAATACTAAAACGTCTAAAAATAACTACACAGCATTTGAACTCCTAAATGCAAATTTGCCATATTTACGTTTACGTTTGTAAAACGGACAAAATACATGCGGGTGTAGCGGCGTCTTAATGTAATATATAGCGATGTAGTATGTACATTGCGCATGTGTTCCAATAGAAAATAATTAATAATAAAATGAAGGATTTTCAAGGTTTTTAAAGTGGGACTTTTAGCCAGCTAACTATCGGTTTCATCCCACTGTATGCCGTGTTCACATTTGTAGCTGGTCGGTAAAAACTTTGTCGAGTAGTAGGAGCTCTAAAAGTTTCATACAACCCTAGATAAGAAATTAGTAGATTTTAAATTGACCACAAATGGTACATTAAAGTGGTAATTTGTTCAACAAAAATTAATTGTACATCGGTAGGCCGTAGATACTATTTTAAAGTTAACTGATATAAGACAGAATCAATGAACTCAAATACATTTTCAATTCTTATCGCATTGGTGAGAAATTCAAACATAATAATTATAACTTAATTCCAAATTAATGTTCAATGTTGGTGATGACTTAGTCTTAGATGACCTAGTCAAATGTTTCAGTGTTTCAGTGCACATTTTTTTATTCATCAGGGTTGACGTTTTTTTTTTGCCATAATGTATGCAAGGTCATTTTTAATCATTTTCCATGGATTAATAAGAAAATAATTTTTCTAACTCATCGAATGTAGACTTTGAGTTATTTCAAAATGTGTTATATTCAGTATTATAATTTTATTACATTTATATTTTGTATTTTTAGGTCGTATTTCATTTCCAAGTGAATTTATGTAATTTTTTAGGTTATCAACATTCGGTTCCTAATATTACAATATTCTACACCTTAAGCTGAATTTTGAATGGAGAAGGATGTACATTTATTCCTTATCTTTGTATATATATATATTTTTTTTTTTTTGTTAATTTAATATACTTCACTATATTTGGCTATTTTCGTACCTTTTCAAAGGCTCAAACATTCCAAAGCTTTGGTGAAAAATATCATCGCTGAACCCTCGAGATGTTATTCCTTGCGGATAGTAGTTCCTTTTAAATTTGATTGACGGCCACTGAAAATCTGGTTGTAATCCGTCAAAAACGTATTCGTGAAAACCTCTAGCATCCATTTCTGTAACATAAATATATATATATATATATATATATATATACACTTATAACAATCAAATTTATCTAACGAAACGTATACGGTATTTTATTGTATTGCATGAATTGTCAGTTATCTACAGTAGGTAGTCTATTTTATGAAATCAACATTTTGATAACTCAACTAACAAAAAAAAATTAATATTAAGAATATTATTTGAATTATTTAAAAGATTAATAAATTATTATTATTATGAGTAATAACTTAAAACTTCTACTAACTCGTTGAGTATTAGATTGGTAAATGTTTAATTGAACCTATTACCAAGTAAATACTAAATAAACAGTTGAATTAGTTTTTAAAAATTCGCGACCGATTTAATTTTCAACAGTGTCAAACATATATTCTTGGTATTTTTTTAATGCACGTAAAATAAAATAAGTTTCAAACTGGAGTTTTAAAAGTTGAATACTTTTTTACTACACTAAGTTATTCTGAGATGAGTCAAAAATTCGGTTAAAAATATTTATTTTAAATTTAATTGTTGACAAAAACAATAAACCCTTCAGAGGTGGAGTCAAATTATTGAGATGGTTGATAAACAATAAGCACATAATTCAGGAAGTTATCAGAGATATTATTATATTGTAATCAGAATTGCATTGTCAAGATGGCTCAATTTATTGCACAAAGCACTAATGTCTAATTGAGCTGTTGGATAGTTCGATACGTAATAAAGATCATTTTTTTTCTTTTTATTCATTGTTTTTACATATTTTTTACTATCAGTTAGATCAAATTATTTTATTCAAACAAATAAACTACCCATATAGTTATAAAATATTTTGTAACTTGATTGGATAATACTCTTAAAGCAACAACTTATAAATATAATAGTGTTAAGAGTAATTACTTTTGCAATGTGTGTGTGTTCATATGTTAGAATGGGAAGCGGGAGTCGACTGATATTTTATATGATATAAATGTCACAAAGGATGAATTGCAAATAATGTCATTCTTTAAGATAATTTTTGTGTAATATTAATGTAGTATCTTTGTGACAATTAAATTTCTTATAACGATTGACTATTCAATTAAATATAATTTTGAGAAGCTTTGACTAAAATTAACTATTGAGTCTTCCATATTTTCTATGTTTTGTTTTAATACGTAAAAATTAGTAATTATTTATTATTTTAAGTGGTGCGTAAAAAAGATTATTGAAAATTAAAAACTATTCACTTATCTAGATATTATTTTATATGAATTTTATTCAAGTATCTATTTAATAATATGCAATAAAAATAAAAATTTGTAGTTATCTAGTTTATGTAATATTATTATTATTATTATTATTA
Source organism: Chaitophorus viminalis (assembly GCA_025469195.1). Classification (NCBI taxonomy): domain Eukaryota; kingdom Metazoa; phylum Arthropoda; class Insecta; order Hemiptera; family Aphididae; genus Chaitophorus; species Chaitophorus viminalis. The sequence continues at coordinate 130,365 of JAIPRK010000501.1, forward strand.
TTATTAATATGTCAATATGAAAAACGAACATTTTGTAAAACTTCTAAAATTATTAAATTTAAATTACCTTGTAATAACTATGTATTATATTAAAACATATTAAATAAAAAAATAAAATTGCTATACAACGTTGTATAAGTTGTACAGGCGTACAGTTATAACTTATATGTAAAATAATAATTAGCTGTGCATAGTAATAAGATGTAAACACAAGTCTTAAAAAATTCTATACAGTGTTAAGAAAGTTAACAAAGTAAAAATAAAAGATTTGAAAAAAAAAGTACTAAACCGGAATATTTTATCGAGGTGATGAATGATTCGGTGAAATGGCCGGGACAAGAATGTCTAGGGAACGAGTTATGGTGGATGGGGAAGAATTTTTAGAATGAAGGCGCATGTATAACTAAAAATTCACCCTGCTCAATACAGAGTTGATCACAAACAAAATATGGATGTCATATAAGTACACCCCATGGCAGCGTCGTGTTACAAAATCGAACTGACTTGGGATAAAGTAATTTAATGTAAATATTTCCTTAGTGGGTTAGTCCTTTTTCTTCGTATTTATGACTCATATAATTTAATTTTATCGTTTACGTTGGTACTGGTTAAATTTAATTAATTGTCAACGTTTAGCTTAAAATATACATCTATATATTATTACGTCTCGCGTGCATGTACTTTTGATATTATTTTTCAATTATTATGTCGGTATAAAAAATACTCTAGATATTAAAATATTTATTATGTACTTGTAGCGTTCGAAAAATGATTGCATCTAATTGAGGATGTTACGATAAAGTTCAATTACAAGAATTACCGAATACCAGTGTCTGTTTTAAGAAAATTTGTAATTATAACTGAGCTTGTAATTATAATATTTTTCAAATAGAGGTTTCATTACCCTCCTAAATGCTACAAATGCATCCATAATTATGTAGTACTATTATTTTTATTATAATTAACCTAATTATAAAGAAGTAACAGGTGACCAATAAATACCTGGAAATACGGAAGTGACGAAATGTTTGTTTCCTCCTCTGATGGCGTATGTCTTCAACGCGTTATCATTTGGATAGCTAACAGCATCTTCTGGTTTGATTTCCTCCCAGTAACGTTGATTCTTTGTCGAATCCAAAATGGCAGTGACCGTGGTCAAAGACCAGGCCATCAGTAGCACTGCGTTCCAATACATTAGGAACCGTCTCTAGAATGGTTAATATAAATAAAGTTGTAAATTTAATTTCACGTATTATATGTTGATTGCGAATGTTGTTTTAAAAACACCAGCTCAGGTTTAATTTAACAGGTAAGCACAATATTATTCATTAAGACCTTTGGTCAAGATTTCTGTACATTAGTATTTATATTTCCAAGTACACTTAAAATGCAGAACTCGGCTTGAAGAAGAATGTCGACTATTTATTCATCTATAATAATTTGTGACAAACGATTTTAAATTTTTGTTTACTTAAATATCACTTGTAGTGGTGAAATATGAAGTACGTGCATTTTTTGCTTGTATAGACTATTGCACAGTGAATGTTCGTTGGTTAACACTTTTTATTAGAAATCATATTTAAAAAGAATTTCAATGATGGAAATCAAGAACGTGATCAATAAATCAAAAGATTATTTGGTTGAATACCATAATCATTTAGCTGATTGCCGTTTTATTTTAACAGTTAAAATATATCCTTACAAGATAAGTGTTTTGTATAGAAGAAGAATTTGCAATATTCACTGTGTTTTTAGTTATCGTTAAAATGTTCCAGGTAGGTCGCCGGAGCAGAAAAAGAAGTGGGAGACAATTCCACTTATTGGGATTCTGAAAACGACAAGAACCGTTATATAATTTCGTTATGCCGAACAGTTATATTTTATTCTTATCGAGTTATTAAACAATTAAAGTCGTATAAAAAGTCCTTATGAACTCTCGGTTCGTTTACTACAACTGCGTTACGGAATACCTATTCGATACTTTGTTCTCGATTAATTAGACTGTGCTGGGCCGAAATTTCGTGAAATTTAAATGTGACATAACGTTTTATATAGTTATTATATTGTTATTATGATGTAATATTCGATTACGTTTAACGATCGCGGGTTTCCAAGTATTTTGACACTGAGAGAAATGAAACATTTTGGTCAAATATTATTTTTCTCGAACGCGCGAAGATTTATGTTACTATCGTGCCCAAATGTGGGTATACGTATCGAATAATATGTGCACTCGCTCATACAAAAGTGTAAGTACCTCGGGATTTTAGGATTTAAAATTATGTCATCGAAATCGTGCCAAGCGACAACGGTATAGCTTTTGACAGCACAGGTATAAATTAGTATTATATTATATCCCGCTTTGTTTACGCTCGTCATTATACAATGTACTTTAAATTCGTCAGACAACGACAGTGTCGGCGGAAGGGATATAAGTACACGAGTAAGTGGAAAAAAAAAATCTCTTGAACACCGTATATATTCTCGGTTCAACCGTCACGTGGTGGTATCAAAGGATATATTATTTTTCACGTTTCGTTTAATTACGACCGGACGACGTATTATATATAGCAGAATATAACCATTGTAGCATATATAATATCTTCAATGTGATCATCGATTGTTAAACAAAACGTACGATACGAATATAATTTATCGATTTAATTATAATTAGGTTGTATTCGAAAAAATCTACCGAGAATTATATTTATTACATGCATATAACAATCAAAAATAAACAAATTCCGTTCTTATTTTAATTAAATTATGAAAACATGAAGTATAATATTATATTAATGATTATTGACTTTTGGATTTAAAGTTATTTGCGATCTACGATGACATGCATTGACTAGCAACGTGTTAATTAATATTATTCTAGGAATACACGTTTTTCCTACAAAACTTTTAAAATAAAATAAAAAATTCATTGCACAATATATGTAGTCTAATTATTAAATTTCTGACTAAACTATGAATATTCATAGCTTGAGAAAAAGTCTGTTATATTTTATGATCGTTTTATGTCATTTACGGAATGGATTTAGATTGTTTACAATTGAATGCAATCCATATCTACTTTCTTCATTTTGTTGAAGTACTTAATGAATAATATTATTCAGATGCATTTGATACTATATCATCAGAATATTCAGTACTTATATCATTTGATACTTAAAATCGTATTAAACAGTTCTTATAGTATAAAAATATGCTACAAAATACTGTGAAAAACGTACACGTATTACACCATTATAATTATTTTCAACCACATTATATGCAATTTCAATGACGACTATACTCGCCCGAGTTGTACCAATAATTGTTTTTCTTCGTACGTATAGAAACGGGATATGCTCAAAATAAAAGAGGGGATAAAATGAATAATACCATTTATAAAATAATCCCGGGAAGGCGAACGTCATACGAGTTTTTGTATTATTCATGAAGTCATGTTTTTATATAGGTTTTTTATTTATGAAAAAAGCGTTTTTTTTACGATGAGCCACGCACGCTTAATGTGTATAATGCTCCGAACAGTTTATATCTATATAATGCATATATGTATTATATTAGTGTAAAAAAAGCTGTGGCTTGCGTTAGCTTTATTCATATACCTACGCATCTTGTTTAACCAAGATCAGCGGAAATGTGCGCGAAGGCATTTCGTGAGTCCCGTGGAATTATGTACCAAAAGTACATATTATATATTTATAATTTTCTACTTGCCATATTAGAATATTTCTGCGATAGCAAAACGAATTTATAACACTCTGCGATAACACACATTTTCATATACAATATAAAGTACATACGTTTATAATTATTTGATTCTAAGAAACATAGGTTTATAAAACAACTTATTATAGTTCATATTTAACGAAGAATTTATCGGTTTTTCGTATACGTTGAACTGCTTTCAAAACATAATATTACTGTTTGCAAACACTCGCTTATTTTATTGTACAGATATAAATAAACACTGAACACATTGATCCAAAAATTTGGATAATTATTATTACTGTAGTGTGTAGACGAATGTATGTTAGACTTAGACAAATGTAAACGTCTTTAATACGCAAACTGTCCAATATCATTAGTGAGTGGTTTGCGTAGCGGTTTAAATGGGATAATGACGGGACTTTAATACTATCGCTTTTTCTTTCTCTCATCTCTATCTCTTTCACTCGACAATCGAATCAACTAAACGTTAATTTTAAAACATTAAACCGTGCAGAAACCTTAATGGCATTTAAAAGTTTGAACTTGTCGTCTTTGACCAGAGAATAGCGTATACATTTATATGTATTTATTTATTTTCATTCGAAAAGTTGTTTTAACCGTTACGAATCGAAAGAAATTTTCAATTTAACGTATATAGATCGGACGTGTGATAGATAATAATACAATTATTGTAATGCGTGTAATGGCCCCGTACAAATGGCCTGACGGAGAGACGACCGTACCACCGTTCCCTTTTTGATTATTATTATTATTATCATCATCATCATTTGTTCGTTTTCAAAAACTTTGAGATTACACTGAGGCGCAACGAGAGAGATATTTTTGGTATATCTTTTGAACACTATTTGCTTTTGTTCATTAATAGGTACTTACTGAATCGTGTCTTTAAATACGATGGCAGATTCAATGTATTAATTTCTTTGACAATAAACATTAAACCCATATCTATTGATGGAAGTCTTATTATGTACTATTGTTTCATTTCACTAAAATTTGATATCAATGACTACATGTTGTTAGTTACTATTCGACTGAATTGATCTGTATTCAACATAATAGTATAGAATTCTTACTTTTTTTAATTACAAGTAAATTTTGATTTAAAAATTTCCATGTTATCTAATTATTATTTATTCATTACCTAATTTTGAGTCGCAACACATCTCTGATCCTTTGTCGGTTTTTCTTTTAACGAGTCGGATGCTATCCCGGCTGTTGATAGCACAAACCCACGGGTGGCCCATCTGATAAGATTCGATATGGAGCCACAGAGGTTATTACCGTTAATTAAACCTATCCTATATTAATAATCTATTTTTATTTTCGTGGCTTAATATTAATTTTTTTCTTTGAATTAAAAAAATATTGTTTTTTTTTATTTTTTATTAAAAATGTAAAATTTACAACCTGAATTTAAAATATAATTACAAAGATAAGATAGTATAGTATTATGATTATATTTATAAATTTACTATAAATAACAATTTTGTAATAAGATAATGTAATTAAACATTTTAATTTATAAAATTATTATGGAAACATATTTTGATGAGAATAAAATGACATTGAAATATCATAGAGCTTATGTAGTATTTATCAGATCACATCATGGTAATGAAATAAAATAGTTGAGATTGACATCTTATTTTATATTGTATAAACTACAAATGTAGATAGTATTATTAATTGTTACAATCGAATTATTGGGGGTTTTTTTCAGGTGACATAATACAGTTCGTCATCATTGCTTTATTAAATAACACTATTTTTAATATTGAAATAATGCGTATAGGTTGAAGTTATCTCCTTGGGTTCCAGCAGTTGAATTAATATCGTCAAACGATTTTTGAAAATAACCTTATAATGCTGAACCACTAGAAAATATAACGCTTTGATAATGTATTTACGTATATTTTAATCATTAAATTATAATTTGTCTTTGTAACTCGTTGAAATTGCCTTTATTAATCCTCTCAAAAGCTGGTGTGCAGCAGTCAAGGGTACAATATTATTATATAGAAAAAATCATAACGTTTTAGTTCAAAATTACTGTATTTTTTAATGAGATATACAACATAAAGGGGTTAGCGGAAAAATGTAAATGAAGCGCAAAGGTCGAAAAAAATCTCCGTTTAGAAAAAGGTCAACCACAAATGATTTTTGTGACGACATACGACGCATAAATTAAGCCAATCGGAGATAACATAAAAGTTAAACAAGCCATGCGTTCTTATATATATATATATATATATACACAATATAAACCATGTGAGAGAGATCTCAGATTAAGGTTGGATATATTTTATTTTTTTACATTCATTGCAGGATCGGTTGAAGGAAAAAAGTACTGAGAACGCAAAAAGCAAAAAAAAAAAACATTAATATGTATATAGTGAACCCATACACGCCGACGAAACATATTTGAACTAATCGCGTGTGTATAACGCGTATAATATAATATAAGATATTAATGACTGGAAATTTGGGATGAAACTTTCTTAATTTTTTCTTTCCACTCCAAAAGCTCGGATAATCATAAATACGGGCCGCCGCCACGAATTGAATAGAAAGTGTCTGGAGGTGTGTGTGTGTATATAAGCGTCCACGTAATAAGGGTCGAGAAGCGGAATTTCGTAGGTAAACGATAAATTATATGACGATAAAATAAACGGAAAATAATCGTTGCACATGCTATTTATGAAATCATGCGAGGAACGTGCGCGGCGGCGGGAAAAGAAAATATCATGTAGTCCGCAGCATCAAAGCGATAGTCGCTTTACCCGGTTTTCTTCTTTAATAACGCGTAGTCTTGTAAAAAGTAATTTTATTACGTGAAAAGTTTTTTTTTTCCTTTTTTTTTTCACCCCTGTAGGTACCTACTATACGTCAACGTTTGCCATCTTTTTGTACGGTTCAAAGCACAAAAGCGAAGCTTGCATTTTTTCACAACATCCGTATAATCTTATTCAACCTTAGCAATTATTTTCAGTGGTATAGTCGCGCGACCGTGTTCGTATACCTACAGTGGCCTGGGGTCCATTGTCTCTTGAAAATTACGCCGACGGACGCGACGGGATGGGTGCGCAAATCGAGCGGGTGGATATTGGATTACAAACGGCTGCAGGAATATAACGATCCGTCATTCTTGTCTCTTGTTCGCAGCTAATACAAACAACGTATTATGCGATGCATCGTCGGCTAGTACTGCAGTGTCCTCGTTTAACATACGACACCCTTCGCGCGGATTACACATATGTCAACGTGCAATATTTGAGTTCGCTCCCCGAGAAGCCAAATTTCGTCGAATAAATTTGACACTGTCATCGCGGTTCCTGCCTGCCCTACCCCCTCCCCCTTTACATTATTATACTACACGAAACGTTCCTTGAACGTTGCACGCTGCAGCGAGAACTCGAGTTTACGAAAAATCGACCGACCCGTGCACAGGACCGTATTTAGAATTTCGCCTCCCGGGGGCAACAAAATTGAGTCGCCCCTCCAGCCCATAAGGAATGTTATATACATTGTTACATAATATAATATACATAGAGTTAGTTTTAAAATTTGCCGCCGCTAAAAAGTTGCCACTAGGGGCAACACGGGACCGTTGCTCCGCCTAAATTCAGCTCTGCCCGTGCATAGCCCAATTATTGTTAACAGTTTCCTAATAAGACCGGTTTGTCTGAACAGTTGTACTTACTATATTTAAAATTTGTTGCAGTCTAAAGTTGTAACCTTTTTTGAAAAATCATAGTAATCCATGTTCAGTAGAACTAATTTTGTACTGTCGGATTTAAAATAAGAGTGATCGGACCTATCTGAACTTAAAGTTATAAAGTAATATTTAAAATTATCATCACACGCTTTAAAATAAAACTTTGTGAAAAACATCCGTGAAGTCACAGAAAATATTCTTAACTTTAAGTTCAGATAGGACAGATCACTCTTATTTTAAATCCGACAGCACAAATTGAGTTTTAGTAAACGCAGATTTGCTTTGTTCTGCGTTTGTAAGGTGGAAACAACACATGTCACATGCAGATCCTCACAGCTATAGATACGCATTTGAAACTATTTTTACGTAGGTATCTATACAATATATATTCTATGACTATAAGTAATTTTTTAAAAAAAAGTAAAAACTTGGTTGATACTGCACTTAGCCCCACTACTATATGTCATAAATGTATAAAACAGCATTCATAAATGAGTATAATAAAAATCACACGTTGAAAAAAATGTTTTTAATTTAAAAATATTTATTTTGTGAAGTTTTAATTTTTATAATCGAGTTATGAGTTTTTTCAATAATGATATTTTACACAATCATACTTTGTTTAAAAATTAAAATATCGTGAAAATTTGCGACAATACCTGCGTAGATAATGTTCTCCTCTTTGAGTTAGTACTTAGATAATAGGTCAATTCAATATAGTATTAATTTAGCTGATCACACAAACTTGATTTTACCAACGCAGATTTTGATATATTGTATATGGTTTAAAACGAAGACAACATATGCGGGCGTAGTCACGTCTTACGAACAAATATGAACAAGTTCTGAAAACTAATGGTCTTAGATGTTAAAAGCTTTTTGAAGATCGATAATAAAAATAAGAAAATGCTGAAACCACATAATTTACTACTCGCGATGATCAGTGTCAGATTCGCCGGAAACTGGGTTTTTATGTCTTATTGATTCATTATACATCTCAAATGTTGCGATGAAAATATTTCATGAAACATAAAATATAAAAGGTTATTACTTAAATAAACTTTAATACGATCAGTGAAAGATGAAAGACAAATGTTTTTTTGATTTTACTGTTGGTAAATATTACAAATTTACACTTATTTAAGTTGAAATATTTATTGGAAAATGTTGACTGTTTAAAATACCTATATTTTCAAATAGATATTTCGTGCGATCGTCGAAACAAATAAAGAATTATACGAAAAGTTTTAATTGATAACAGGTTGAATAGATAACTGATATTTTCCAATTATATAAGGTTGTTCGTATTATAATTTCTTTGCAGACTTGTATTATCTTTTTCACTTAAAAAAAACTTCTTGTTGAATAAACGAATTTATGGACGTATAATATTAATTACGTGTTAATGTGTTATAAGAAATGACTAAACAGTTTAAAAAAACTTGTGAAGTAAAATATTATGTTCGATATAAATTTTATTTCGTTTAGACATAAAATTCTTTCCACGCAATTTTATTCAAAAATCACATATTTACATCACATACGTGATCTATACGAACTATAGCATGAATACAATTAACATTGGCTACTATTTCAATGCTATATTGTTGGCGATTTATACGTACTGAGAAAACCTTAGGTGTATGTATCTTACGGTAATTTGTAACTTCAAAAATCTTATATCGGTAACAACCATATTTTTTCAACTTTCAACGACTGTTTCCTACACACGTACAAGGCACAAGGTATAACAGAAAAATATGGATCTCACTTAACATGGATTTGGCGAGAACCTAAGATAAAAACCCAAATCGTTGAGTGAGTAGTCTTTGGAGAGCTAGGTGGTAAGTCTTTTTTATTTATTATTTCTGTGTAGTTATTAGTTTGTTCTTTGGACCTATTGTTATGTGTTATTGTGAAAATTCTAAATCATGTACTTGAAATGAGTTTGTAAGTTTTTCCTCCGTAAGCAATGCATTAACATTTCTTTCGATTTTTTTGTTGTGAATAGAAAATAAAACATAGACACCGAATAAATCACATTAAAAATAAAAAAAAATAGATTCCTGAATATAGTAATAGGAATATACCGGATACAATAATTAATATTTTTACCGACGTACATTATTGAACAAAATGATGTGCCTATGTCTAGTTATGTTAAGTTGTGTTACGAAAATGGCTTATAAAAATTATACCGAAAGCCAATAAGCCTTAAATGTAAAATGTACTATTCTATTTTGAATTTATAAACTAACAAAGTCGTATTTATGCGATTAAATTTAATAATATAGTACTTAAATGTTTCTATCTTGTATTGTAATATACAATGTACATTTTATACGTTTTAATAATTATAGCAATATTCTTAAATACCATAATATGTATTAATTTGGACTATTCTAAATTTCTAATATAGATTATGATTAATTTTATGTAATATGTATAATGCGTATGGAGTACTTGTTGAGTACTTCATTGAGTACTTGTGTATACAATTTTATAAACAATTTTTTATGCATAAGTTTGTATACATAAGTTGTAATATTTGATTACTGATCAACACGTTGATCAACATATTTATACGCTGTAACAATTTGTATTATTTAAATTACTTAGATTTGGTTATTGTAATAATAAGTTAATGGTTAAGTATTTGAATAAATTGTTATTTAATATCAAGCGTTTAAATTATTTAGGTAGACGAAAGTTTAAATTATGAATACAAGTTAAATAATCTTTATGTACACAAGCTATGCATGGTTATTTTCTCATAATAAAAAGTAAACTTTATAGAAAAAAAAACTAGCAAAGCTTTTGTTGTAACCTATAATAAATATTACTGTATATAATGTTTAATTCCAAGTGTAAATATTACTATATGATATTGAAACTATTTTTATTTTTCCTTTGACTTTTTATGACATTTATGATTAAAAGATTAATTTGAGAGTTATTTTATTTTTCTATAGATATCTATAAGAGATAAGACCCACAAAAAGACAAATATTAACGTTTTATCATTTCTAATAACTAATAAACTAAACTACATTCAACGACATGCTCGACTTTGTCCATAACTCTAAACCACAACAGATCGACTACAACTATCATATTTTATATATTGTCACGACATTTGTAGAACACGCATGACCTTTTTCTTTTTTATTACCGTTCTAAAATATATCTTTTTTAACTATTTAAAATAAAAATGTTATTTGTTTTTTAGTATCATAAATAAATTATTTATCTTTATTTCTCTATTGATTATTTGTCCAGTTATAATTTTTAGATTCAGAACATAGTGGTGAATGTATTTTCATTTTATAATGTGCAGTCTATGTAAAATATTGAATCGCTTTTATATTAATAACAATATGTTATGCAATACTTTCTTGTTCTTCAAAATAATTTAAATTTATAACGAGAATTTTTTTGCAACTATTAGATTTTTGGATTCAAAAGTACATTTTAATATAAAGCATTTTATTTACATAACCCTCTTAAAAACATCATATTAAAACCATTAATATTCAAAGGAATGCGGTTTATTTTAACCATTCCACCATAATGTCCTATACAATAACCAAAATCATTCTCCCTCTTCCTTATTTTTTTGTTTTATAACATAAAATTACTGTTATTTTATTTATTATACACATAAAAAAAATTAGCATCACGCTGAACATTAAAATATTTTAATATTCTAATTCAAGTCACTCGTGGTATATACACATGAGGTTGTAATGTATTTGTTTGGTTGATAATGATTTTCGTGAAATCAAATCAACTGGTTAAACTGCTCCAAAAGTATTTTCAATAAATATTTTATCCCAATCTTTCCTCAGAATCGATATTCAAAGAAGTAATTCATTATTGCTTATACATTTAATTTATAAAACACTTATGTATGAAAAAACGAAAATTGGGAAAATCAATAGCAATAAATGTGGTTTTATAAAAAGCGAAATGATGATATAACGAATAAATAAATAAATTATAGGTAATAAAAATATATGATTGTGGCGTCATTAAAAATCTATTATGATTAAATAATGGAAATATCCACCGGTAATTAGGTCAATAATCTAGCTATTGCAATTACATAATAAGTAAACCTATTATTATTACTTATTTGTTTAAATTAATAGTTTTGATATTAATTAGCTCAACAATAATAATTTTTTTTTATAACAATATACAATTTTCTCATTATAATGCGATTTCTAATTTTTAAATGATAGTAGGTAAATTAGAGCAAACAGTAGACAAAAGAGTGATAATATAATATACATATGCATAATGATAATAAAACTTATTTGAATTACCAATGAGAGAACATATTATCAGTTACGCATTATGAGTTAATAAATAATAATGTATTACATTACTATTTACTATATTATGTTTTTTAATCCAAAAATGTATTTATTTTATTCGCTATTCTTGGAAAATGTATTGGATAAGTGATATGGAATGGTTACAGGTGGTACCTCATAAAAAGCTATGTTTATGTTATTAGTTATTACAATACATTCAAACTTCACAAATAATTATCTATACCTACATGGGTCGATTTTCAGATATGTATCGAAATAATTAAATATGTCTACTTTGTAATATGGGATACGAAATAAAAAATATTTATAGTTGCAGTTACAAAGAATAAAATAATATTTACGTGGATTTAAAATGTTCTCTTAAAATCGTTTAAAATAAATACGTACACATAATAATGTATAATATATTATAATATTGTGATTTTCGTACATTTTGAAATGTCGACAACAAAAGCGTTTCTATTCCATTTTTGTTTACTACAATTGAGTGGCTATATTTGCATAGCATTACAAACTATCTCTGACACAACATGAACTGTACTATATTATCTATTAATGGAAATCTTTTGTCATTGGTAGAATTTCTTAGGCATAATGCATAAAGATATAGGTTTGTTTAGTGGAAATTAATCATAACACTATTTGATTCAAAACGTTTTATTTTGAATTTCTGTATTAAAATAAATGAGTATGTAACTATGAAAACTTAACATAAATGTAAAAAAGAAAATAATATACTCGAAATGTTTAATATAAAATGCAGAGACACCTGTCTTATATACAAACTACTCGAGACCAACAAATATGTCCTTTTTATATTAATACCTTAGTTATTCAGTTCATGAAAATGTTATAGTGGCTGTCAAGTTAGAATTTTATCTGGTAAAATTGTGAACATTTCAGAATATTAAGTTAAAGAATAATAATATATTTAGAGAGAACTGAATGAGTGCGGAATACTTAAAACAACCACGTTATTTAAAAATATATGCTCGAATTAGTCTCATAGGTCTGAAACGATATTTCCTGGTAATAGTAATGTTGGTATTCATTGTCCAATACATAAAAGTTATGACCTTTGTAAAACTTAACAAAAATCATTGATTTTCACTTTTTTTTATTACACGTAGGTATTATGCTTCTAGAAATATTCTAAATATTATATTTATGCATGGTATAAAATACATTTACAGTATTTACACATATAAAAAGAACGGATAGGCCTCGCTTTGCTGTACAGTTGGAGTGAAGTTTATAGGATAGGTCATAATTACAATGGATTTGTTAAATTTGAATGCAATGATAGATATCATTGTATAAGAATAACGATTCTGCATGGAGTTGAATGTGTATATAATAATATAGTATTTTATATTTAAATTGAATTATAGTGCAATTTCGTAAACATTTAAATTTCAAACGGTCATAAAATTTTTTCCTTTTGGTCCGGTAAAATTTTTTTCATATATTTTTGAAGATTAGCTTATGGACAACCTAGTGTTAAAATGTTGAACCTTAAGTATAAACAGAAACATTTTTATGAATTTTTATCTACAAAATAACTTGCAAATTATAGTGATTTTGACACATTTTATACAAATTTGAGCTTTATGAGCTTATAAAAGAAATTTGAGTGAAACGATCTCCAATATTTTTTAGTGACAATAAGTTGAGCTTATTATAAACCTTGTATTAAATTTTCGAGAGTGTTCGACCAGCAAATTAAATTTTATAGATGTTTAAAAAAAAAAATTTACAAAAATCGAAAATTTAAATTGTCTATAAATAAGTCAAAATATATCAAAATACTTTGAAAACTAAACCATATATAGAGAACACCAATATAAAGATTTGGTAAAAATTTCAAGTTGCTGCGGTTTTTCGTTTTTGAGTTAGAGCATTTTTTAAAATTGTAGTTTGTAAAAACGTGATTTTGCGTATAATTTCCCATTTTTTCGTAATTTTTTTATCGTTATTTTTGATTTTTTCAAAAAGTATTAAAGAAGTTGGATTTTTGACCTGCTTAAGTACCATCTGCATTCACTTTTCTTTCAGAAAAGTTGCTGTTTAAGAAAATCGAAACATTTTTACTGCCCCCAAAACGTGATGACAGTCACAAAAATAAAAAATTAAAAAATATAAAAACACATCATTGTAAAATTAATAGATTCCATCACTCCATTCAGAATCTGAAATGATTTATTTCAATACACTAGTATGATTGTTTTTATAGCTGATGATTTAATTTAAAACTTACGGTATGATAAGTTTGAGAATACCTACCTCTTGAGTTTTTTCTGGTCCGACAAAGCTTAAGATAGTTTTGCATCCACGATAATCATTCACCACCACTCTAACTACACACTAATGACTTATCAATCATTTTTAAATTTAAATTTTACCTTTAGCCTTTTAATTATCATTGTATAGTTGCTTGGGTTAAGAGAAGTATATAATTTTTAATTATCACTTTGAAGTGTCGAAACATTTATTTGTAAAAATATAAAAAAATCGCTTTTGAAATGTTATGCCTAATCGTTGAATTCAGACAATGAAATAATTAATAACTGTTTCTGTGAATTTATGAAATTATAGTAGGTCTATGAAAAATAACATTTCCGAAGTTTCAAAACCTACCGATTCGGTCCGGTATTCACAAAAAATTACAGTCAAACTACAATATGTATCAATATACGCTGATAATATCATCATCATTATTTCTGTCATTGAACTGACTTGCTCTTTTAAGATAAAAAAATAACTATAAGAATTTTAGAATTATAAAAATAAAAACACTTATATTTAGCCCAATGGAACCATTACTTAAATGGATTTTGATTTCACGTGGGGCGGTTTCCGTTTTATGATCATCGAATTCGCTAAGTGCATTTTAAATTTATCACTGACTTGTCGAGAAGGACGAAAATATTGTCCGGTAACTATGAGATTCCGAGTTGTCAATAACTGTTTGGAGACGAAATTTAACTCACGAGTGGTCTAAAACTTTACATGATTAATTTCGGAAAACCAGTGATTTTTAGAACTTATAATTTTTGAGTAATAATGTGTGCTGCGCTGTCGGAAAAAAGAAAAATTAAACCGTAATACTTTGAAGTGAATAGTGTTCGTAAAAATCGCGAAACCGATTAATCTTAAATTTCCATTATTACAATATGCATTGTAAAGTTTTGCTTTTGTTTACAATAAAGTTTGAAGTAGAAAATTGAACAACCATCAAAACTATAAGCAAAAATAAATCCTTTGTAGCCGAAAAATCAATTTTTGATTATTAATAAATAATAATACGTGAAAAAAAAATGTTTTCTTCTCTCGCTTCGACAATATTTATATTATATTATTTTAACCAGTAATAAAATACATAATATACTATTCGATATTGTTTAATATTGTCATATACAATTTTCGCACCCCTTAAAATTTGTCTTGAACCACGTCCGACTGTATGTAATTGACTGAAAAAAATATCAGCAACGCGTGTTCACTGAAGTGTAAGCCCGTACACGTATCGTGCTCTTTTTCATTTACTATGAACGTGTACCCAGAGATGATGACTAACGGATAATGCAAGGGTATGTATTCAGAAAAAAAACAATTATCAAGGTAAAATTGGAGATACCCGCGGCGGACGGAAACTTGCGGATTTGGTATCTTTTCGACTCGATGCAATAATTACTGTATACATATAGCGCGGTATAAAATGATTTACAACGTTGATTCCGTAAGCAATAAAATTAATATAATATCTGCGATGGACACGTTATCATTGCCGCAAAATCGTACGGCTACAGTGATGTAACTGTAGTGATGATTGTTCAAAATATTAATCAAGTGATTCCTGGTCTACCACGTGGGGACTCAGCATCATCGGTACAGTCGCTGCTTGTTCGAATAAATTATCATTTTAGTCCCTAATAGTTTTAACATTTTATTGTGCAACGTGGATTTATGAAATTGTTTTAGATTCAATCGGACATTTTCGTGTTCGATCACGGTTTTTACGACGTAGTAATGGTATATAATAATACGATATATGGTGATTCTTCTTGGATCGTTTCCACATGATAATATTACATTGTTCTTTGATGACGTATAATACGATGGTCTTAAAGGTAATTTTTTGCTTCGGTATCGTCGTATTTTATGATGCCCGAAATAGGCGTAGGTAAGCAACACAAGAATACAAGTACTCATGTCACGTTTAACTCAGTAAACTGCAGTAGATTCTCTGATCAAATTTAACGACAGAATTATTGTGTCACAAAATCGTTCTTTGTTTGGAATATAAGTATTACCCAATTGATGAGTAATTTTCTAACAGTGAAGTTTTAATTTCATCATCAATTTTACATATTTTACAATAATCCAGAAAACGCATCAAAATTTTAAAATTCGTTTTAGCTTGCGGCATGCGATTTTCGTGCGTATTTAACTACATAAATCGGGTAAAATAAACGGAATTTGTTTCGTCTCAAATAGATGTATCAACGATGTGTGCTGTTCAACTCATCGGTGCCGATGGCATGCATTTTCTTGCGTAAACTTTTCGAGTAAATGTTTGAACGGGTTTTGTAAACACGAACATTATTTTTTTTTTCGCATGTGCACGGTAAAAATTCAACTTTCTAACATAGGAATAAAAATAATCCTGTGTTTAATATACGTGGTAGACTCCACGAGTCTCAAAACAGTTGAAGCTAGTTTAACTTTTAAGGGTCCCATCCCTAGTCAATATAAGATGTGATGTCATAATAACATGGTTTACACATATTATATAACGACAAAAATCCACAAAGCGTTGAACAACCTCATCAATTTTATACTTGGTATTTTATTTTGATTTTTAATTCAGTGTTGGCTAATGAAAAACTATACACATCCAAATATTCAATACGCATGACGTTTCGATTATAATATAATAGTATCAACTATTTGTTTCCGTGTTCATAAACAATAGGCTTAAAGAGCACTAAGTTCACGTTTTTTCTTGTATTTTATTTTACAAAAGTTTTATCATTTTTTGATAAATCAACTTAATTATATTGTCTTAAATACTAAAGCGATTCTATTGATGGTATAATGTTCTTCAAACAATTACGAAAATCACGCAGTCTTATAACAATAATTACCTTCTAATAATAATTTATTATTTAAAGCTCTTGTATACGTTTTTTTAGTGTATTTTTCCTATTAATTATTATCGACGGAATTTAAATACTAAAAAAAGTTCTATATTGTTTAAAACACGTTATAACGATAAACTAATAGATAGACTATAAGTATGGAGTTTTTTATTTTATAATTCTTGCACACAGATGATTTATTATTGTATGGAATAAATAACTTTTCATAATACGTCTTGGATATCCTCTTATAGTAATTATAAACGAGCGTAATATATTACGTTAACTACATTTACTCTAATTCAAAAATATAGTTATAATAATTACATTTTTATTCCTTATCTTCATAACAGTGTCTGTAATTTAACACATTTATTAAGATATCTAATTTAAAAACTATAAACATCATTTTGTTGTAACACGGGTTGTGCACCGTAATGCTGCAATGCGAAAACCACAAGACTGAAAAATGAACTATTCTCAGGTGTTTTTGTAGTAATTTATGGCTCACTGTAGTGTTATATTCGAGTAGAACGCGTATCAAGATACTCGTCATTAAAATTAATTTAAATAATAAAATATACAATGGAGCTGAAATTGTTGACGACTCTCAAAGTTCTCTACATTTTTAGTATTGCCACAATGTTATACAATGAATGTATTATTTTATAACCTCATCTTTATCTCAAAACGAAAAATAACAACATTTCGACTTCGTGAATGATGTGTACTTTAAGTAAAATTTCATTCTTATGCCTAGTTAGTAGTTAAACAATAAAATAAACAAAAGTCAAAGCAATAATATGCACCCAAATACGTACCAATTTTATTTTTAAACATATTAAAAAGGTTAGCAAAAATTATTTACTTCTTTACGAGGAAACGAGTGAGGCTTCATTATTTGTTTACATGGTTTGATTATCATTCTATCCATCAAACAACATAGTCTATGGCAGTCATAAGTTTTGTGGGGAGATGTATGAAAGGACTTAAAAAAATATATAAAAAACTCTATTTATATATTTACTGATTGTACGTAATTTGACTAATTTTCAATCATGTATTATAATTTAAGATAATTTAAAATAATTACAATTATTACATAGTGGTATAGGTTCATTTTTCATTTAGCTCATTATTTTTTTGCTGTTCTACGCCGAATAGATTGAATATAAATATTATAACGATAAAACTTTTAGGTCTCAACCAAATGAAAGTCAAATATTTAATTTATAGTAATTGGTACATACAATAATTATATTATTGCAGATTAATTTCAAGAGTCATTTCTATATTTTAATCTCTTTTGGTCTTACATTTAGGATTCTTGTTTCACTTGAAATCACCTGATATATCTATATACATACGATATTACACGATATTAGATGTACCTACATTTATTTCTTCTATTATACTCGATTCTCTTCATTTAGATATTACTTTTGGATGTGATTTTCATTCACTTATTATGTATACTTGTCAGCGTATGGTATATAACTATCTAAATAGAATATCACTTCAAAACTCAGATATTCGACAAACAAGACCAAATCATTCGCAGACTCAAGTTTGCTGATACAAGACTCTCGTACCACTTTTCACTCACTAATATACTAACCACTCCTATACACTCTATGTGTTCATATACCAAACAAAATATATCAAACATTCCCGCGTTCGATCAACGTTTCTCAAAGTTTCGGTAGAGTTTAACTAATCATTATTGTGATCCATCGTTAGATTTCTGTAAAAAAATATAGAAGAATAATCCTTGTTACGTTTAGATAATGGAAAATCTTAAAGTGTAAATAGTATTATTAAAACGATATGATAATTATATTGATATTATAATTAATAAAATTGTTATAATATTAATTCAACCCGTAAAGAGTATTTGCCGATGTAGATATAACTTAGTAGATATAAGTAGCTAAGATATAAAAACTGAATACGCCTTTGCCTAATTCACTTTTTGGAGCAAGTTAGTATTCTATATGGTTATCAATTGGAATTGATCAATATCAATTGGCGTTTATTTTCGATATTTCTCGACAAATTATATAATAAAAAGTTACTACTACAAATATTGTATATTATATTTTTTCGAAAAGCACAAAATTTATGGAAAATAAAATAAATTTAGTTTTTAAATATTTATACGAAATTATCAATTTTTTTGGTTATTTAATTAATCAGGGTAGGTTAAAATGTCAAACATTTAAAATTCTAAAATATATATTTAACCAAAGCATGCTATAAATAATATCTTTACCTAACTTATACCCAATATTGTAA
Source organism: Chaitophorus viminalis (assembly GCA_025469195.1). NCBI lineage: Eukaryota > Metazoa > Arthropoda > Insecta > Hemiptera > Aphididae > Chaitophorus > Chaitophorus viminalis. Next base: position 149,600 of record JAIPRK010000501.1, read on the forward strand.
TTTATGCAATTTATGGATGAATTTAACCAATTACAAATTATTCTTAAACATTCACATAAACGTTTCGGACTGAGGGTTTTTAAAACACATGCAGTAAAACTAGAGTATACAACGCTTAATTTTCTATTAATTACATGTTTTTAGGTTTTATAATGGACAATTTTCTGAAATCGAAACGAAAAAATCAATTTTCATAATATTGTATATTGATGCAGAAATAGAGTTTAGCTCTCGATCTATAATACAACAAAAGTGTTCAAAAATTCAATAACTTATACAACGTTAAATATCTGAAATTAATTAATAATTATATGCATTATGTAATGGGTAAAATAATTGAAGGGGATTTTTAGTAACCAATAGTTAAAACAATTTTCCAGCAAAAAAAAAAAAACACTTGAAAATTCTAAAAATTATCTTTTTAAACTACTTTGTCGAATTTCCAATTCGATGTATTATATATGTTATACATAAGACTATACGGAACTTTAGAAGCATTCTTCATAGGTACCCGAAAGTATTTATCGACGTATATATAAAAAAAACACATTAATAAAAAACCTATAAATTCTGATCCACACGTGCCGATTGTTTTATAGAAACCATCCATACCCACTTATATCATCCCGATCAAAAGCTATTTTAATTCTTAAGGAGGATCATTGTAGTAAATTTTTACTTGTATCCTCAAAAGCACCGTTTATGTTCTCGAAAAAATCAACAACCGAAGAGTGAGACCTAGTATCTATACTAAGGTACCAAACCTAATCATCACGCGAAATCATTACTAAAAGTTTCATGATACCGTGTCCACATTATTTAATAAATCGTAAACAATTAGTAATAACTTTAACATATTATACATGGTATATTATACTTTGCAAACATTATAATAAAAAATAAACTAATTGTGATTACTTCACAACGATAAACCGTTCACAAATAATGATTATTGTTATTAAAACTCAGTTTTTTATTTCTCGCGTATATTATATGAAACCGATCACGTCATCGTCACAGTGGTTGTTGGTTTGTTGTTCGATTGTAAACAATTGAAAAATATATGTTTTAGGTAAATCGAAGTTATAGGTATTTACGTATTGTTATCTAAGTAACCATACTTTTATTTTAATTATTCAACTATATTCCAATATTTTTTTAAAAAAAAAAAACATTCTAGTATTAATTTTTTGTCTCTTAACTATCACATTTGTTTAAGTTTAAGTTAAATACCTATTGTGTATTATTCATTGTTATTTTTAAAATTGTCCACGTACCATTCTAAATTTATTTTAACATCATGTGTTGTTTATTAACGAAGGAATAAATTGACGTAAAACAACTGCGAAGCATTAAAATTCCATTTCGAGTAACTAATTGGTTTGAGAGTGAAATATAGTTTCGAAAATATTTCAACAATTTAAAATTCGTTTTGTTTAATGTTAAGTATATAAATTATTCGATTAGAGTCATTGTCAAATATTTATGTGTTATTATTATTGTTGTTCGAAAATGTATTTTGAAAACAACTTTAGACACATTAATCTATTGTCAAATTGGTCGATTTATTTTATAAAAATAAATACTTCATTTGGCATGTTAACACCAACATTATAATACCAAAAAGACATTGTGTTGGTTAAAAAATCAAATTTGATATTTTTGTTTTTTCACTTTTTATTCTCTTAAAGATATATAAACACAGGCAACGCAGACTATAAATAGTATGCGCTTGAATGTTTTTATTTGTTCAAAATTATATTGTTATATTTTGTTTATGAAATCAATAAGTAGACTAATGTTATTATGAATAGGAAAATAACGCAATAATATCGGCTTCGGTAATTTGAATGTACTTCCACAAACTCTTTCGGTGAATCCAGATACCGATAGAAACTTAGAATATTGTTTACAATATTATTCAATTGCATTGTTTCTATACATCTACATTAAGGGTAGCGAATATTTTTCGGATAAAGCGCTAAATTTTTCCAATCAAAGGTTTTAAAATTGTTCACGTGTCTAAAAAAAAAAGTTCCATTTTCTTAGAAAGAAAACAATAAGTAACTGATATAACATTATTAAAGTATGATATATAATATATATTATAAAGTACATTTTGTAAATTATTATTGTAATTTAATTTATTAAATAATACATCCTCAACTAGTTGTCAAATTGTTAAATATTCAATTTAGGTATTTAAAATATTCATTACATTTTATTTTATTTTTGCATGCCATTGGAAATTTGGCCAAAAATATGTTCGCCACGTCTGATCCATAATAAACGTCTATACGTCTATACACTAGTGCGTATTATTTTACTATTGCAGTATACGAACACAATGCGTAATAATGCACACGCGTTTAAACGTGTTTTAGATGTTTAAGGCGCGCACGGGACGAGAACGCACTACTGAGCAAAAGGAAATCGTCTATATATCATGGTTATTGCTGTTAGGATGTGAATCATTGATACAGATTAAATCGTTTCTAATTGTCAGCAACACCTATAGACAACGGACGGTATTCAGTTAACGCGAATGCGCAGTAATCCGTTATTGACTTGTTCATTTATCTTATGGTAATATCTATGTGATACGATTCCGACGTATTTCCCGTAACGGCCGCACCTAACGTGTACAGATGAGGATGACCATCACAATTAATCAGTACCGTTTAACAGTATAATTCCCTGGGCGTTTGTTGGCTTAGCACTCTCTCGTTATAACGAAGCGCGTGGAAATAATGCGGAAACCTGGAAACGTGTACAACATGATGTTAACAAGCTCAATTATTTATATTATTATTATTATTACTGTTTGCATATTCTACACTATTTTGAGTTTTACGTCTCAAATAAGTTAATCGTATTGCACGAATCGACGAAAAAAAAATTGTAGGCAATTCCAATGCATTGAAATGTCCCTAGTTTTATAAAATACCTTGTACTTAATAAACGCGAACACCTACTACTGCAATCCATTCATCTTTAATTAATTACTCAGAATACTAAAGAATTATTAACTTAATAATTAACTTGATTTATTTCTTTTGAACGGATAATATAATGAGCTGTTAAAACACTTTTTTCCACTTGTATTTTATAGTTTTCTTATACTCAGCAATTTTTTATTCTAATTATACGTAAATATATTATATATTTAAATGGGTCCGATAAATTTTATAAAATACTAAGACCATTTTTCGTTTTAAATTGCATGTTTTAATAGAATTTTTTCATTTTATTAAATAAAAATTGCGCTCTAGGTTATTGATCGAGACTCAGGAGAAATTGAAATTCTAATTAATTAATATTTTACAATAAACGGTCGACACTTGAAATCACAACTTTTTTAAGTCAGCGTTTATACTTGTGAATAAATTAAACGTAAACTACTATCGCAATGTAATTACCTTCTCGAAAATATAATGCACAGTTGTCTTAATAACTTTTGTTATTCCATATTAATATTCATGAATATAAATATAAAATAATAATGTTATACGCATTAAATATGCAATGTTGATCTTAAATTTACTACTAATATACCTAGTCTGTATGTATACTAATTTGAATGTAAATTTTCACCATGTATAACTTAAAAATTAAACTTCTAGAACTGAGTATATCAGTTCAAACAGAATTATTGTTAATACTTAATAACATTAATTTCATAATATTTACTGTAATATACTAATGTACTACATGGTCTATTTGCTACTCATATTGTAATGAGATATTATAGGGTAGCTAATTTTTAAAACGTTTGAAATGTTAATTTTAATCGCAAGAACTTCTGAAATACATAATTCCCGTGGCTACGAGGTGAGACTGAAACTATGTTTAAACACAAACATAATATTATAATTAATCAAATGAGCTGTATAAGAATTTTAGCTACCGTGACCATTTAAGTACAATAATTAATCGGCTGTATGCATTTGGATATTTGTAGACAAAATATGCGTCTCAGCTTAATTAATTTACACAACCATTGTGGTTTTTAGTTAAATATACTAAAATAATACATATTATATTATTAATTAATATACATATACCTAATGTTTTGTGAAATATTAATTCAAAATAATATTTATGAATGTTAATATATTATAGGATTTACATAAATGAAGAATAATTTAATATAGATCCCATACAATATTGATGTATATATTTATTCTTCAATATTAAATATATATATGTTTTGATAGAATTAAAATACTAATAATTATGTAAATATTATTTAAATTCATCACAAAATTAATTCTATATCCTTCCATTTTTGATAAATAAAAATAAAAAAAGTCAACAAGTTTTGACACTAATTATTTAAATGATAAGCTATCCAGTACCAGTCGAAGATTTTATTAATTTATTTACATTGAGTGATTGGTCCGTGATTTACTTATAACATTAATTAAATTAAAATAATTTTATGAAAAAATATCTGAAATAAAAATAAAACTTTTTCCTATTAAAAACGTTCTTTCGTCCAAAATCATCTGACTTTTTGTTTTTATGAAACTTTATATTTTATAAAAATAAAAACGTATATTTTTTTCAAACTACAATCTAAAAATGTAATCAATATATAGATAAAAAGGGTGGCAAAAAATCATACACGTAACAGTGAATAACTATTAGTTTACTGAACATGGAGTTATACCCAGTAGTAATATCCAAAACTAGTAGAAACCTGATAAAAAATTGTACTTTGAATAAAATATTTTATTTGACAAAAATTAATTATTACTTATTAAATTTTTATTTTGTAAATAAATAACTTATATTCTAATATCTTTATAAGTACTTGATTAGTTATCAATTGGTTTAAACTATTATGTCTGCTGAATATTTATCTATAGCTCATAGAATAATGTGGTAAATGATAATTAATTATAAATCAATCATCATGGAATCGATACCTAATTAAATAAAACAATATACTGGTTTTAGCAGAAAGATCTGAAAAATTCATGACAGAAATGATAGTGGCCCTACTCCTTGTTTTAACGTGTAATATTTTTATTTTAAATATTCGTAAATTTGGAATTAGTTGGTTACAAATATGAAAATGGAGTAGTGTGTACTCATATATGTGAATCATTGATTTTTTTGATTTTTTTATTAGACATCCAATTAATATAATTGTGAATTGAATTATGTTAAAAAACTATAAAAGACATTTCAGCAATAGTTATGCTTTTATTCTTTATTGTTTTCTTGGAAATATATCCCCAGTGGAGGTACAGTAAAAATGTTCAGTAACGTATTATTATTTGTATAAATTTAATGATATTATACTTATAATGATCATGTACGTACAGCCAATTTTTGGTAACACGATATTTCTCTTTAATTGTCTCAGTTTTTGGTTATAATAGTAACATAATTCTTATTTTACTTGACTAATTTTCCATGCGAGTTTATCATATTATTATGATCTAGCTGCTAGACATACCTACTCCCTTAAATCACACTGTATATTATTTTGCCATCATTCCTTCTCCCGATAAACACTGACAGATTAGCGCTATAACTCCCTTATAGCTCAAATTATAACTTTACCGTGCTAGTATACCGTAACGCTAACAAATTATACTTTTATGTCGTAATACCAATAAACTTTTCTTTATAATTTAGTAGCCACAAAGTATAGATAATTTGATGGATAATTTCTATGAGTGTAGATGTAATATTTCTCCAAAATGTCGGTAGAAACGTATGGCCAGACACAGTCACACAGATGTGTAGCTAATATATTTTTCTAAATGATAGTGTAAGTGGGAAACATATTACCATTGCCCATTCAGTATATCCCATGGTCGCAAAGGGGCAAAGGGAAACCATATTCCCACCATTTTTTCAACCATGCAAATCAAGTAAAAAAATTTCCAACATTTTTTCAAAAATCAAAATACTCCATAGTGAATGTATTTGTTTATGGACTAATTTTCAGAACATTCTGATGATTTTTTTCGTTCTGCCCTATAAAGGATTAAACATTCGAAATTCCAATTTAAATATTGGGTTATAATATAATTATCAGTATCTTTATTAATTTTAAGTTATATTTGGAGTTTTAACCATTTTTCTCTCTGATAACATTACAATTTATTTACAACCTAAGAACACTAGGTATTTATTGTCCCAGAAAATAGAAAACCTTTACTTTTTCAATGAACTGTTAAAATGCAAAACATATTCTAACCTATAATACAATCAACAGTCTTGAAAAGTATATATATGTAGGTACAATGCATAGGTACTTACAATACACCATTAGAATCATTTACATTATTTTGTTCATAAAGAATTTTAATATCGTTTACAATTTTGAATTATTTCTATAGTACATATATGCTTTTTTTAAAATTACTATTATTATTTAAAAAGAAAAATATGTATATTTTTATTACATTTTTTTAACTTATTCACTTAATTAAATTGTATATTATTCGTTTTACTTCTTATGTACCTGATTGATATTTTATTTTTATTTATTTATAGTAAAATATAATTCTTAATAGTTTATTTGGCAAAATATATATTGATTTGTACTTATAATATTTAAATTATGTTTTTAACAAATCACAAGTATACAGTTATCACTGGCTATATAATATTAGTCTGTTAAATATTATCACTATTTAGAGTTCAACAAAGAAAAAATATTATAACTCTCACTAAACAAAAATTGTAAATGGAAAAATGTTGATAGTTTAAAGTAAACAAAAACAAATCGTATTGCATTAACTTTACTTTTTTTTCAAAAACTGCTCCAATAACTAATATTAATGTACACGTTTTTCGAATTTTGAAAACTAAATATCGTACTTGTTAGGGACAAACATCTCGCTTGGACATATCATATCTATTCCAATAACGTAACTCTGCAGACCGTACTCGCAGAGCTATATCCGAAACTCCCGCTGAACAAACTAATCTTAAAGATTACATTGACATATATGTGGTATTGAATTCTCCAATACCCGACTCAAAAACAAATAGATGAAAGTTTTTCAATCCAAATGGAACATTGTGTACTACCAAAAATGTTCTTCGGTACCTATGTATAAAATTGAATACTCCATGCTTAGCCTCAATTTCAGTTCACTATCATGTAGTAAACAAAGTAACGCAATATTAATATTCAACAAGTTACCAATCTAATAAAAAAATTATCAAAACCAGTTTTTTTCCTTCCAGCTCCCAAACAGTTTCCGTAAGCATTTCAAACAAACGAGGAGCAGAAATATTTTATCATAACAGTTGCATGACAACTGTAATCGACACGATTTTCCCATCGGAATAATTCTTTGTACCATTGCTACTTTAAATTAGGGCTTGCACTTGAAAAAAAAGTTTTGTTTTACGTTATCTACAATCAAAACGTTATACAAATTTTGAGTTTATCGTTATTCAAAATTTAAACGTTATTCAACTTTTGTGTTTATCGTTATTCAGAATTAAAACGTTATAACTACAATTTTTGCGTTTATCGTTATTTAAAATTCAAAAGCATTTAGATATCTGTTTGAAAAGTACACAGGCCGCAATTTAAAAGTGACAATGACCTTTTTTGGGGACATAATTTCCCTATTCTGAGTTTTATGTAGGTTTTGTATAATTTTATTTATTTTATTATTTATCGTTTTTATTATTTCGTTTAAAGGATACAATATATACCGTTTTGCGTTATGTATTGTTTAATGATATATCATATTATATTTTGTTCATCGTTTACCGTTATAATTACGTTTACAAATTTCAATCGTTTTTTATCAAATATAACGTTATAATAGCGTTTGCAAGCCCTGCTTTAAATACTTAGATTTTTCATCACATACGCGATATACTTACTTCGCGCATTGTACATAGCAATATATACGGTGATTTTTTTAATAAACCTCTTTTTATTTATATGATATTAAATGAAAATAGATTACGAATAAATAATATAATTAAAATTGTAAACTAAATTAGATTTTATTTTAGTGAATTTGACCAGTTAAAAGGGTTCTTTGCAACATTTAAAACTTGTATTATATTATAAAACTTTTTGAATTAAATTATATTATGAATGGCTTCACACCTTAGTTCGTTTATAATGTAATACAATATGTGTAACAATTTTAGTATTAATTTAAAACTTCGTTTTTATTTTTTATGTATTATAATGATCACTGGGACTACAGGGAAATTGATGATTTGTTTTTAACTTAACAACTTTACTATTTGCGTAATTTCATTATGAATTCGACTTAGAATATTAATTATTATATGACACCTATGGACTTATTTTATATATTTTAAATAAAAACCAATTAAAACATAATAAATAAATAATCCATTTTTTAAAATGTGATTGTAATTTAAGTTTTTTAAAATATATATTTCAGGCTTTCATCGACATATTTTGAAAAATTTAAATGCATTAAACTGATAAAATTTAAACCATAAAAAATATTAATCAATAAACGCATTTATATTGAAAGTAATAAAATAGATAGTATAATATTATACGTAGTAATAAAATAATAGAATAATACAAATGATATGATTTCACTGATGTGTAATGTTTTACAACATATAATTTTAAAAAGTATATAAAAACTTTAATATAATATTATAATAAATTTCTTACTGTTGAATAATGGATGAGACATATATCGTGTTAGTTTAGAATCAAAATAAAAATAAAAACTTATAAAAAAGCTAATAAAGTCAAATTAGAACTAGAAATAAGGGCATAATATTTTACTAAACTTCTAAAATTGTATTGAATTTTAAAAATAAAAAAAGCATTTTACAAGAAGTATTTTTTTATTCTTATACCTATACTATAAGTAATTAAATAGTATAATTTTTAACCGTATTGTGCCTTAAGCATCTTAAGTACCTCCACACGTGACACGTTAATAAAAACTAAATTAATTATAGTTTGTAAAAAAATATTATGATAATTGTTTGTAAAAACCTAGCACGAATGTTTTATGTTTTTAAAATCTAACATTTTTTAATAAAGATTTTGGTAGTTTCATTGTCTTTTATAGTATTTAGTACTTAATTGGAAGAACACAATTGAACAAAAAATGAATTCTTTCTTTTTAACATCATATTACACAAGTTAAGCAAGGTTTTTCGTAAATAATTATGTTTTATGAATCAACGCTTTTTTGAAAGTTACCAAATCGTAGGTAAAAACAATGGCAATTTTTACTTTAATGAACACACTATGGGATATGAAAAATCATTTCCTCTGTGTTATGAAAAAAGTAATATAAGACAGACACTTTGACCGAAATATAATTGTCAAGTAATATGGTTTATATATTAAATCCTTTTTGGTCAATATTTGTTTAAAAACTTTTCGATAGCTGGTCAGTCAAAAATTATAGTATTTCAATCTCCAACATATGAATAATATTATTAGGTTATTGTATAAAACAATTAACGAAAAATCAATAATAAACGTTTAATCTGAAAATGTACATGTGCAATGAGTATTACTCACTTGGTTTATTCTAGTGTAAAATCATGGTTTTTATTTGCAAAACAAATCATAAAACAGATCAATGTAGAATTATTTACAATGTACAGCTTAAAAAACTCTAAACTTGATTTTTATTTTTTATTTTTATTTTACAGTCATGATTTCAACTTAGATAATATAAATAATTATAAATAAAATAAGGAAAATTAGAAATTATATTAAAAACACTTTTTTATAGTTTAGTGCTTTTATCGAGGTTTCTTTTAAAATATTTCAATATTTTAATAATATCATAAATGCACTGTTTATAAATTATTTTAATTTTATTTTAAGATTCTATACTTTAAATTATGTGTCCATTCATAATGCTCTTTAAAAAATTAAAAGTACTTAATAGACCTAATAGACTATTTGAGGCATGATGCATAAAATAAATATTTACGATTAAAAAATGTATATTAAGTATAAATATTATGTATGTAATATATCTCCTATCAGAAAAATGTAGAAATTATTTTATTAATATTTAAAATTTATAGCATTTAACTGACTAAAAATAAAAACTAAAAACTTTTTTATTGATTTTGATTTTTGACTTTTAAAATATTTTTATTGTAAAGGGTAATGTTTAGTTTTTTATTAAAGTGTTTATTTTAGTTATATTTTCTAAATTGAAATAATATTCCAAACAAAAAAGTTTTAATTTTATATTTTCGTATTAAACTACATTTTTCTAAAAAATTTTGTTATAAAAATGTATGTATTTACCAACTATTTTTGTTGAATTTATTTCCTCAGCAAAAATTTAAATTTTATTGAAACACGAATGAAACGAGAACAATATTTTGAGCTGAAGTCTTAACTTTGTGAAATATCGATCAACATTTTATTGAATATTATGATTTGTTTTTCGTGGATGTTAACAATTAAAATTTATGTCAATAAAATAATAATAAAAAAAAGGTAATTGTTTAAAACGTGAAAACGTAAAAATGATTTAACTGCGACACTTACCTGTACCCGAAAGCGCGACCAGTTTGGTACAAATGAAGATACTGTACAGAGTGGAATCTACTTTCCCATTTATATATATAGGTACGTGCTACGTTGTTACACTGTTTGAACACTACGCATCCGTACGGGTGGATCGGTCCGAGAGGGTAATATTCCGTGCTACTCTATTCAGCGTGCGCAACAAGTCCCACCTCCCTTTGGGGGTTTGTCAAAAATTCGCAACAGTTGTATCATCGCTCCTGAAAAAAAAAAAAAAAAAATGAATATCAAATCATGAAAATCCAATATATTCTTCTACAAATTGTCCACGCCGCCGCACCGTCGGTACATTTATGTTATTATTATTCAATTTATTTGTTATCTCAATTTTTTATTTATTTCATACTTGAAAAAATATTAAAATCAAATCACAAAAATGTGTGGAAATTTGTTTTTTACGAACTAAGTTTTTTCATCAAGAATTTAATGGAATAACTATCATGTTTATAATTTAAATCGTACTTATATGATACTAGCTGAAAATAATAATAACTTATTTTTTTTATCTAATTTTTTTAATTTTTTAATTGATTATTTTTAACATTTATTATATTTATTATTAATTGATTTACTATACTTATAATGGCTCAAAATATGATTCGAAATAAATTCAAGACAAATCATTTTATTCTGTACGCTATTACAAATTTAATATTGTTAAATAATAAATACCATACATACTTATATTTAGTAGTATTTAATACTTAACTAAGACAAACCTTAATAATGTTCTTATGATCAACATAATCGCCTCGTTTAGTTTATTTTAAAACGAAAAATTGATGTATTTATTTTTATTTTGAAACATAGTAATTATTTTGCTTGAAAAATATTTAACTTAGCTAAAAATTTATATTTTATCATAAGTAAAACAAGTATTTTGTAATACCTACTAAGCGTTTTCCTACTTTTAAATACTGAACAATTGAACAGTAACTTCTGCATGAAAAATTATATTGACTATAACTGTTTTATTCTACTTATAGCAAATGTAATAATATAAAGTAATGTTTTACATTTATCAAATCTTATAACTTATAAGAATGACTAGTTAAATAATATTAGTTTAAAATATTTTTATGAGTACGTCGTCGCACTTGGTACATAAGTATGACATGAAAATTTATCATTTATTTTTTTGGTCATCAAAATAGATACTTTTCATAAAAAATAAATCCATTATACTAAAACTAATAGTTACATTGCGCTACACTTACACACTTACACAGGGCCTAATATATTAATCAAGTACCGTAGTTTATGACTTCCAAGAATTATAACTTTTTCTCAATCACTTTTTTCTTACATTACGAATTACATGCTCGTAAATTGCTCTTTTCCAGTTTTTTCAAATAGTAATATTTTTATAAAAAAAATTACTACTACCAATAATAGTTGCATTATATAAATTAATTTTAATAAAAACTAAACATATCCTGAAAATAATAACTTTTTTATTCCTTTGAACAATTCAATGCCCTTTGAAACTATACACGACATTTTGATTAGATAAAAACGATTACTGTAACAAATAATATTTTGTATAAAGTTGGTATCTTAATTTTGGTCCCTGTAGTAATTTTTTTTAGTCTAAGAATGAAGAGCCCCATAGATCCAGAGCCTAATTTGAGCCTACAGGTGGTGAAACAATATTTGAATTTAACAATATGGAGCATGCCTGGCTCTCGGAATACGGTACTTAATTCCGTTATGAAAAAAAGAGTAAATTGTTGTATTACACTGGTGGCCTGGGCCTACATTACTAAATCAAAAAAAAAACTTCTTCATATAGGTACAATTAAGAAGACATGGAGCCGTCAACATATATTTTCAATAAATGTATTATTATAAGGATTACCTACTTGGTTAGTAACAAGGTAAATATTTAAAATACATAACGATTAATTTAATGATACACATAAATTATGAGTATTAACAGATAACGATTAATATATAAGCAATTTTTTAATTATGTTGGTGAACCAACTTATTACATTATTTTAAATTAAGAATTCTGAAACTTTCAATGCCAGTAAGTAATAAGTAAGTAAACAAGGAAGCTTCGCCTGGTTTAATATTTTTATAATATGTAACAAATTTTTACTATTCACATTACTTACTCTGATTTTTAATAATTTATAATTTTTTTTTCTCATCAAGTATTGGAAAAAAGCATTATATTCAAGGTGCCTCATTAAAAGGCCGCCACTGCTGTACTAGAATAAAAATATAAATGTAAACATGATTTTAATGTTGAAACTTTTGTTGAAACACTAGATAAAATTACGTTATTAAGTAATAAGTTTCATTAACATTTTCTTTTGTATATTATCAATAAAATTGTGTATTAGTTAAGTCAATGTTATGAGTACCTATTTTAGATTTCTTGCTTGGATTTTACCTGCTTGGACATCTGGAGCCCGGATCAACAAAATAAATTTGCGTCATTAGGAAAAACCTACGGCAAACCTTAACTAAAACACTATATAGGAGATGACCGATTAACGAAACTATAGCTTTGTATCTTCTGGTAGAGTAAATATTTGTATTATTTTATTAAAATATTAATTATATCAAAAACCAAGTTTACCGATTTTATTTATAGTACCTTATAATCTGTGATTAAAAAAAATATAACATAACAGGTCTATAATAATATCCTGAGTGAATAAATGCATTATACGATGTTTATTCAGTTATGTTATTAAAAAATCAATGCTTTAATGACTACAATAACGTTGTCATATCGAATCATGTAAATTTGAATGGCATACTGACATCTAATTTTTATAATATGCAGTATTGGAATCAGATAAAACAATCTAAAAAAAACTTAAATAGTCAGATAAATAAAAGCTGTTAACTATTTATTCTTGTATTTAAGCTGAAAAAAATGTATGATGATATTACATTGAAAGCTTTTGGATTAATTACCACAAAAAATGAATAGGCACCCTATTGAATTCAAATATTTTTTTTATTTTTTTTTAGAGACGCTACGAAGTTTTAAGTTGGGGTCTTATAATCCTCTCAAGCCTTAACCTAATGTCTTCTTTAAATCTCCACTTCATTTCATTAAAACTATAATGTCGCTAATGATTTCAATGATTTCGTCGAACGACTTTCAAATATTACTTGGTTTTCCTTAAGTATTTTGTCACCGGAAGAAGTTTTATTGTTTGAAATTATAATATTCAATCTCAAGAAGTTAATTAAAATCCAAGTATTCCAAACCAATAGAATGTAAAATGTCTGTCAAGCGTTTTAAAACCCGATTTTATACTAAGATTAACTGAATTCGGAGAAAACCAGACCATGTAAATGAGTAGTAAGCAATATTTAAAATCGCATTAATCACTTTATTGATTTTGGTAAGAATAAAAAGGAATTTTTTTTTCCTGAAAACCTTTTAGATACTCTCGCTTTTATTTTGTTAATAATTGTCATTGTTTAATTTATTAATCAACAATAATAATTAAAACAAAATTTTCTGGTGTATTTAACCAACCTATTAGCTATTGAAATGTATTTAAATATCATAATGAACATAAAAAAAAATGTATTTATTAAACTCATTACTCTCTACTATGATTATACAGGGTGTCTCATGAATATCTGACATCTAGTTAGCCTAGTCCCACAGAAATTTGTCACATCTTACATACTCTAAATTTACATCAGAACATAGTCTATATTTTGCGTTTTTATTTCCGATTTAAATTATTCAATTCTATTCTGATTCAAGTACGTAGTATAATAGGAAAAGAAACAGTGCATAACGTATTATAAATATATGTATTTGCATAACGTATTAAATATTTAAGTATATGTATAAGTGTATGTATAAGTGTATGTTTAAGTGTATATATAAGTGTATAAATATATAAAATAATTTTTTTGTATTTTTTCGAAACTCCAAAATCTAGAATTTATCTCCAAAACTACTGATTTATATAACGTTTTTGGATTGTATTAAACAATTTAGTAAATCGAATAATATTTTTAAAGATTATTTACATAAATCGTTTACACTATAGTTAAATTTTGTCTGTAGCTTTAGTTTTTAAATTACCTAATCATATATTTACTCTCAACACCAGTTTATTAAACATTGCACTTATTGAGTTCATATTTTTGTTCAAACTTATTTTAAAATAGATAATTATAGATTTCTTTCAATTCAGTTGTAAAATGGGTAAAACGTTTAAATTATGAAATTAAATATTATATTCATACCATGGATATAAAAAACATTTATTTATTTTAGAGTATAATAAAGATAATCAATCCTCTTAATGGATACAATTATTGGCATTTTTATTGTAATCTAGTTCTAGATACACTTGTGGGAATGAATACCTAAGTTCCATTTCTCATTAAAATTACACGAACTAATTATGAGCTATATGAATTTAAGTATCTCATTACATTTCAACATGATCTATTCAAAACTAGAAAGTGTGTTACCAGCTTTGAAAAAAAAAATGTCCATTTCAGACTTCAGTATCTTTTTTATTAAATGTATGATATTTATCATGCTTTTTGTATAAAACATTACATGAAAGAAAAAAACATGCTCATTCTGTCACAATTTATTTTGTATGGAAAATTCGTAAACTATAAATGATCCGGTTGAACTGACTAATCATTACTATAGGTAATGTAGGAAAATTAAATTTATTCAAATATACCAATTTTCAACTTATAGGAAACGTCTAAACTGCTAAGTTATATTATACCTAATTGTATAAATTCAATTCCATACGCTGCACCTATTATATACCTTTTATGTAAATTAATATAAGCTTTGATGTTCTACACACGTTTTATAAGTGATATTTAGTCAACTAGTTAATTACCACCAGTGTAAATGTGGATGATTTAAGCAATAACATTTACACTAATGTTCTGTGTAGTAATTAACGTTCACAAATTCACAAACGTTTACAGAGATGATCCTATTTAGTGGCTCAGGCAACAGGTACCAAGATAGTCAAGATAATTAATTTATAAAATTTCTGCAATGTATTTTACGAACTACAGTAAATCTGTTGAATACTGTATTTCAGTTTTGAACAATAAGAAATATCCAAAAACCTAAGAACTAGTATAACAGAAACATCAAAATTATCATTCATTGATGGCAATAACATTATTATGATATTTTGTACCATTTCTTCTAGAAAAGTTTTGTAATTTTAAATCAACTTTCGCGGCTATACATACATATAAAGGGGTGAATTTTTATTCAGTACGTTTGACTTTCGTACGAAGAAAACTGTTATATTCCACGTGGTGCTATAATAACATTACGTCATGTTCGTACGGAAAAATTCTAACTTTCGAAAATCGTTTAAAATAGATTTCAAGGTTTTTGATTATTATTTTGACGCTTTATTCCCTTTATTCAATAATTTATCGATATTTTCAAGAAAATGAATTCAAAAGCCAATGCTCAATTATTCAATTTCAAACTAATTTATATTGTGATATTCGTAATAATGTAATAAAGGTTCTGAACGTCCATTCTCATAACCATCGTATATAATCAATAGAAAACGTGACAATATACTCTGCATAAATGAATTACTTTTACGTACCATTTTTCGTAATACTTGTTGAAACTTCTTGTACCTTGTATTGGATTATACTTGCAATAAAAATTTATTTATTCCAATAAAAACCAATATTTTTCTATTCTTCAAAGACTTTTTAAACCTTAAATTACTAGTATTAGTAGTTAGTACCATCTACGTCTACGGTACATGTATAATTGCAAAATACCAAAAATATAATGAGAATATATGGTAGACTTGAACAAAAATAAAAAATAAAAAAATTATAGCAACTTGATTAAGCAGTTAATATTTCCACTGATAGTCTTAGTTCAATTTAATATTTTAATAAAAGAAATTAACATAAGTATGTACTTTTTCTATGCATTTATAATTTATATTAAAATTATATATAAATATTAATTCATCCTGCATAGCATTATCGTAGTTCATAATTATTAGGTTTTAGTATTAATTCAAATTTACAAACATTAAAATCGACCTTTTTCGAAACAGTTTTTCTACAACATTTATC
Organism: Chaitophorus viminalis; assembly: GCA_025469195.1. NCBI lineage: Eukaryota > Metazoa > Arthropoda > Insecta > Hemiptera > Aphididae > Chaitophorus > Chaitophorus viminalis. The sequence continues at coordinate 166,245 of JAIPRK010000501.1, forward strand.
AAACTTGTCATTAGTAATAAAAAATTGTAAAACATTAATGTCTCTATATACGAGTACAATAACTATATCACAATATAGTACATAATAAATTTATAATACATTATTTTAATCGAATATTTGGATATCATTTACGCCAGGCATGCTCAACTTTTTTCAACTTGTGGGCCACATTCGAAATTTATATTTATACTCTGAGCCATATAATTTCATGGTTTTTTTTTTTTTGTTCATTTCGATAAAACACATAATAGATACATCTATTGTACATTTTATCGGATATAATATTATCTTTGTTCACTTATCGAATTTGTTTCAAGTACCTACTGAATATTTCCACGCTATATGGTTGGTTTGTTTTCGTCAGATTCACATTTTTGTTTGCAAAAAATAATTAATTTAATTATCAAAATGTCTCAAAAAAAAAAAAAAAAACACAAAGTTGAAAGCTTTATAAAATAAACATTTTTAAAAATCATAATTTTTTTTTTACACCTATACAAATTTCTAATTTTTATAAAATGGTCACGGGCTGGTTGGAATACTTCTGCGGGTTGGGCATGCCTGATCTATGCAGTATGTTCAGTGTTCTAAAAGACAATACTATGAAAATACACTGAATATTGAACTTGCAATAGGTATAATACGTCAGTACACATGCACGATACAAATATATGAATATACTCGAAAACGGTATAACTCACTACTAACATATCAGTTCATGAAAGCTTAAAATTAGAGGTAACTATTTACTACTGATTATATAATGTAAAATTTGTATATAATCGTGTTTTTGGGCTTGGTATTCAAGATGTTATATACAATTATTTCAAATCAATTTAATAATAAATAAATTAAAAACTATTTAACATTGAAATTATTAGTAAAAATTATTTTTTATTAAATAAAAACAATTTTTTTTTATTCAAATTAAAATGTGTCAGCATATCACATTTTTATTTCAAGTATTAAATATCATTTTAGGTTATTTGGTTAAAAAGAGATAATATTTAATTTGCTCTTCGTCTGTGCTAACATCTTATAGTAGTAAATCTAGAGATAATCGTGGTTTTAGGCGTCGGTCTTTTGTTATTGTTCCCAGTTTGTAAAATTGTGCTCCATCAGAGGTTCTGGGACTGGTAAGGTTAGATTTAGGTAAAATTGTGTTTTTATTCAGTCTTAAAGGAAATATATTCTTATGTCAAATTTCATATTTAAAAGTGTGAAAAGTTTTTTTTTTTAAGTAAAAATAAACAATTATTTTTAATTATTTATTAAAATCTTCCAAGTGTTTATACAGTCAAAATTTAATATTTAAGTATAATTGCATTTCGTCAGAATATTTTTAGGGATAATAAATAAACTGTTATAAACAAATAATGATCAATTTGATGTAACATATTTTCTGTTCTGCCATACTTTCATACAGATTTGTAAGTTTTCCACATATTAATAAAACTATAGTTGGTACTTTGCTTTAAACTTATACTCTGTAACTTCTTTCTTCGAAAACTTTAAATGGCTCTTTAAGAATTGGTAAACGTTGTTATGTTCAGTTTAAGATGGATTTTTAAATTAAAAGGCTATATATGTGTAGTTGGTGTTTCATAATAATCAACGTTGTTTCTAAACAATTTGCAAACTCAGCCTGCATCTTCATTGCACACATTTGTATATTCCCGTTTATTATAATGAAAATATTTTAAGTTGGACGTAATCACTTTTTATTTATCTAAAAAATGAATTCTAGTACAATGGCAATACATTGCATGCCACATATTATACAAAAGAACAAGATACTGAATTATTTTTCTAAATTAATTAATCTGAAAAGGGGTTTTTTTTTAAAAATTATTTATTTAGTTTGATTTTTTAAAATACTAGTGAGCATCGCTAAGAAAACTTGTATATTATAAGATTAGTAAGTATAATATTTATTCAGTCTAGTCAGTCACTTTTAGTATCCGTACACTACGTGCATTCAAAGAATTTTCAAATACCAATAAAAAAAGAAGGGATCACACTTAATTTGAATTAGTATAATCGTCTAAAAACTGTTTAAGAGTCGATGGTAAAAACCCCACAATGTGGCCAAGTCCTAATGACCAAAATTTTGAAACATTAAAAATAAATAAAGAATTTTTTATCATTAAACATTATTTTTATTTATTTAGTTTTTTATTTTTATTTTCATGTGATTTTATAGTTATTTTACGGTCGATTATAAGATATTTTTATGGTATGATTTTTGTATTTAATGAAATACAAATAATACCATGAGCTGAAAAAACTTCATAACTTTTCATGAATTAAAATTACAATCATACATCATCTAAGCAATACTAACTCATAATACACATGTAATTGTGACGATGGACATTGGACGTTATTGGTATAAATAAAAAAAAATTCAAAAAACTAGTTTTTATCTTAGTTTTGTATATTTACTTAAAACAGGTCAGCATTTTTTTGAACATTTTACATGGGACGGAGTGATTGTTTTACTTTTTTTGATATCAAGTGTTTAAAACAAACTTTCAACTCAGTTTCATATATGATATAGTATCGGAAGTTTTAATAATTATAATGGCACATTTAAAAGAGCGAAAAAAGTATACAGAAAAGTAAAATATTATAGAGGTGGCCAGAGAGGATGAGGCATAACGAATCCAAGGAGTAAAGTAACACCGTTGATTTAAAATTGTACATAAATTATACATAATATATATAATATAAATTATATACCATTATTTGTATTTCATCTTATCATTCCTGCAAAAGGATTCGAGTAGAAAAACGGGTGGGCCTCGCTTTGCAGTACAATTGGGGGTGGAGTGCATCTCGTTTATAGGATAGGTCATTATTACAATGGATTTGTTAAATTTGAATGCAATGATAGATATCATTGTATACGAATAACGATTCTGAACGGAGTTAATATGTTTGTCATAAAATTTTTCCCCTTAAGTCTGGTAGAATTTTTTTTATATATTTTTGAAGGTAAGCTTATGGACAACCTAGTGTTAAAATTTTGAATCTTAAGTATAAACAGGAAAAAATTTATGAATTTTCAATTACAAAATAACTTGCAAAATATCACGATTTCAACTTATTTTATACAAATATGAACTTTATGGGATTTTAAAAAAAATTTGAGTGAAACCATCTCCGATATTTTTTAGTTACATTAGTATAACTTATATTTAATCCTTTAATATAATTTCAAGAGTTTTCGGACAGCCAATTAAATTTTATAGATGTTAAAAAAAAAAAAATTTACAAAAATCGAAAATTTAAATTGTCTATAAATAAGTCAAAATACTTTGAAAAATTAACCATATATAGAGAACACCAATATAAAGATTTGGTGAAAATTTCAAGTTGTTGCGGTTTTTCGTTTTTGAGTTAGAGCATTTTAAAAAAATGTAGTTTGTAAAAACGTGATTTTGCGTAAAATTTCCGTTTTTTTGTAATTTTTTGATCGTTTTTTTCGTTTTTTTTTAAAAAGTAATGAAAAAGTTGTATTTTTGAATTGCCCAAGTACCATTTACATTCACTTTCCTTTCATAAAAGTTGCTGTTTAAGAAAATCGAAGCATTTTTACTGCCAAAAAAGGTGTCGTCAGACACAAAAAAAAATAAAAAATAAAGAACACACATCATTGTAAAATTAATAGATTCCATCACTCCGTTCAGAATCTAAAAAATGTCGTTCTTCTTTATAGAATTATGTTAACTGTTATTTCCATAATCAATTATTTAAAGTTATCTAACTAATTTACAGAGTTAAATTAATAATCAATTCTTTATCTTATATCTCAATTTGGTAATTTCGATGCTTGAAATATCCCAAATAGCTAGTTTATTTTAATAATTCAACAGCAGTATCATACTGCATGCTACAGTATGATCACATCATTTAGTAATTGAAAAAGGTGAAATTCTGATGCAATTAATTGTTGAACAAATATTATGAATTATGCCGTAAAACTCCAGCTTAGTTATAGGTTAAATTAAAGATTAGAATTTTTGTGTAAAAAAGTCTTGCCCGATATCGGACCCCGAAAAATATGTAATGGCGAATCTTATATACTGTGATCGATTATATACTGCCGAGGGTTTAGTACAAGAATTGTCAGTGCGAACATCTAAGTCCATCGACAATAGAACGGGACCAAGAGATCGTATTTTATCGTCAGTGTCTCAAAGTGCGCCGCAGTTATTTTATTTCGGAACCTATTGTTATACCAATATTAATTCACCAAATTGTGTCCCTAATGTTACAGGTCGACAAATCACCGGATTATCTAGATCGCACGGTTACTATTATGTATAAACCGTTATTATTTTCATTTAAAACCACAACGGTCCCAAAAGTATTCCCAGCACGTTCTTGTCTAATAGTAATTAATAATCACACACGTCAAGTTTTAACCAAGATGACGTGGAAACTCGAACAAACAATTGCGTCTGTTTTCTTAGATATGCAAATTATTTCAGTTATAAGATTCGAAAAACTTTCGAACATAAAACTCGTCGTCTCCTCCAATGCTAACTTGTGACGCGTTATGTTTAAATTTTTCCAGTAGGTAAGTAATTAAATTAAAAATTATGTATCTCAACAATTTCGATAATTCAAAATGAATAAATGAAAATAGCCCCTCAAAACTTAGGTTTTGCGGTGTAATTTTAAATAAAAGTATTTAATTATAGTATTACTTTACACATTTTGATAAGTGATTTATTAATATAATTTTAAATGTGAAAATAATTGTAAATTATTGAAAAGAAAAAGCGGAATGATTAACCAAATAACTAGTAGGTACCTATACAAGTTTGATAAAGGTGTATAGAGTATATTTTTAATTTAAATAAGTGGCCAAAGACAAATTAATTTTTGAATAAACAACAATAAAAAATGAAATATAAGTTGTCTGTATTATAATAATCTTTTGTCTAACCCTACCTAAAATTAGAATTTATAAAATAAAAACGGAAAAATAAAAACAATTTCTTTGTAAACTCAAATCATAATATGATTATATGATCAACATTTTTCAAAATTATTTTAAATATACGAACACAATAAAATATATCTCATGATTATAAGGCTAGTAAAATGTTGTAAAATAACGCAAACCATTTTCTTTTTCCCATTCCAAGTTTTTTTTTTTTTTTACCTTGAACTTTTTGAGTTGTTTGGACGATTCTCAATTGTATGATCTTTCTTATATAATATATGTGTTCAATTTGCAACGTTAATATTTCGAATCAGTTACCCTGTCCAAAAAAACGAGTTATCATATAGAAAAAAATAAATAAATAAAAACACCCATTTCTGATTACAAAATCAATACTTGAATTTTACTCATTCTTATATTGTTACTGAATGTATAAACTATAAAGTATTAACCTAAAGATTATTGTTGTTATCAAAAGAGTTTAATTCAAAATATCAATAATTACCTACTATCAAAGAAACTAAACTGAATAAGTGAGTTTGTATTATTATGTTAAGCTTATACTAGATGATTTAAGTTGTTAATGTTTGCTTGTGAATGCAATGTAAAAAGTTATAGTTTAGTCCAGACAAGACGTGGATGATTATTGTAAATTTGGCAATGAAAAAAAATATAAAAATACATTTGTTATTATACTACACAAGGTATATTTTAAATATTCTTTATCAACCACACGGATGAAAATATTTACTCCACACCAAATATCTATGTACACTAGATGAAACTTTTAAAACATGCATAAAGTACTTGATCATTTGATCCTTTTTAAATTGAACAGATGTAGTTTGTTTCATGTTAGTTTTTTTTTTCCGCTTGTTTAGATTTTATGTAACTAATGGCTTATAAAGTATAAGCCCGATTAAATCAGTATGCAAAAAATATATATATACCTATGATATTATATTCTAAAAAAACGGTCAACTAATTTCAAATTTGGGTTCCTTAATATATATACCTATTACCTTTATTTATATATATATATATATATATATATATATATATATATATATGTGTGTGTGTGTGTGTGTGTGTGTGTGTGTGTGTGTGTGTGTGTGTGTGTGTAGTTATAGTACATGTGAGAAAAAAACGACTTTGGTTAAAACCAAAATAAAATTGAAATTAGTTTTAAATATCAAACAAATGTTATGTAATACCTAAATAATTATACTGTTCACTGATATACCTAACCTATCATAACAAAATATTTTCATATTCTATTCACTCTACGAAAAGCTTAATCGAAAAATAATGTTTACATTACAATATATCACGTGGCTAAGTTTCAGCTTTATCCATGGGGCTACATTTTTAAATTTAATTTTCAAATGAATAAAATGTTTACATTAACTTGATGAAAACTATTAAAATAGATTTAATGTCACCGAAGGTTATCAAGTAATCTATTGATATGCGATAATAATTGTTGAAGATACTCAATAACTAACGCTTTTCACTGCTCTATAAAATTATCTTGAATCAAAAAATACAAAAAGCTTATACCGAGGAAAATGTTAGTCATTTGTATTCTATTTATTCTGAATACTGGACAATTGAACGAAAAAATAAAGTCATATATTTTTCTAGAATGTATATTTATGTTTCCAGTATCGTATGATAAATACCTACACACACAAAAAAAAAAAAATCATATTTTCATAGATATTGCTTGAGTTACGTTAAACAAATCGTCTAAAGTAAAATGTAGTGTTACTTCATAAAAATTTAAAACTCTTGTATAGATAGTATACAATATTTTGAAAGTATACTTTATACTTATAACTGAACAAAATAATTCAGTTATTTCACGGAAAACGTGCATTTGTTATAATTCATAATTCATATTCAATGCAAATTATAGTACAGGGGATTTTCTTATCGGACATAATACTATTGCCAGACATTTAATCCACGCCAAACTTTAAATACTATACATAATACAACCCGTGGGTAATTGTCCACTGCCTAGATTAGCGTGCAGTATTATATATCGTACCTATAGCGTTTTCTTGTTGTCTATTATAAACTATTATACATTATAAATTATAATAATAACATATGGACTATATGAAATTATTATTATATTATAAATATAAATAAACGATATCCTCTATACGTGGTGTTAATATTAATTTTTTGTTTACGAATGAATTGAAGATGATGATATATTAGCACTTACATATAATATGCAATAATCTGAAATAATTAAGTATCCAGCTCATATTTATTGATTCTCAGTTGTCACTTGTATTATTTAGAGATATTTTTACCCGGAATGAGTCAAAACTCTAAGATGTAAAAGCAATACAAAAAAACATGAAAATACACGTTCGATATATTTAAATATTTTTAGTCAATCGAATCATATTAAGTCGAACGCAAAATCGAATTAATAGACTAAATATCATTGATATCATACAAGTTAAGTATGTATAGTGTTGTGATTACGTTAAATATCTTACTTATATTATTATTTCATTTATATTTTAAATGTCTATTAAAACAATTCACTCAATCGTATCCAGGTTTACCTGTTGGCTATTTCGTACAGTTAATTCTAGTTCCTTTGGTGAAAAATAATTTTTATACTTATGAACATTGAAATCTATATTCATCGAACTCGGAGCATATAATGCCTAAGATTCTTTAAATCTGACTTGAAAAACTATTGTATAATTCTAATAGGGCCTGATACGAAATTCTAATTAGTGTATAGTAGGAAATAATCAACTAACAAATCCTTTACTGGATAAAATTAAATAAAAATATCGAAATTTTTCATCCAAATAATCAATATATTAGTACAAAAATGGTTTTATGAAACCCATATCTGAAATCAAACAATTAAGATTCAAAGAAAGAAAACTCTGTGACACACACACTCATGTACCATACATATGCCCCAATTATAGTATAGTTTATGACTTTATTTATTTTAGAATAATGTCTATACATTCCTACAATTTTGAACTTCCCATTAATCTTTAAATACTCGTTTCACCAATTTCCCCAGAACCTATTGAGGAGCTTTTTCCCTCACATTACCCTTGTCCCTAAAGTATCTAGTTTGAAATCCATTATTTTACTTTAATTTAATGTAAATTGCATTTGATATATACTATAAATAAAACTTATGCATCAATATTTAACCTTTAGTTAGGTATTAGTTAGAATTCTACGTAAATAAGTATGTGGGGTGTTTTTATTCATTATCGTAATTTAAATTATTTCAGAGATACCGGAAACATTTCAATAACTTAACTTCACATAGACTAGTTAAATATAATGTATATCAGTCAATAAAGAATGACTTAACTTCCTAAGTTAAATATTAACATGCGAAAACGTAATTTTAACCATTTTTATTCATATTTATATGACGTATTAAGTCCTTATTCCGTGTAATTTGTAGCAATGACCTTATTCTTTTTATAAATAACAACCTACTAATGGATACAAAATTGATATGTGAAATTATTAAAAAGGGAAACAGTTTAATATAGTTTTATGAATTTTAACAAAAATACCAAAGAAATTAGGTAGGAATATCACTAAATTGAATAAAATATTCAATTTATTTTGTTATCAGTAAATTATTTGCTTTTTTCTCGAATATTGTAACATTTGTTTTTACATAAAAATAATATTCCAAACAAATTATGGACCACGATGTTTTTTAAGTTAAGCAATTTACAAATTGCTATTAGTTTCAGATTGTAAACATATTTACATTGCCTGATATATTTTTATCTCAGTTACAGATAATATGACTTTAAACGTAATATTATCTTTAACTGTATATTACATGTTATTTTCCTTTACAGAAACGTAAAAACTATTGACAAACACATGAATAGTATACAGCTGAAGAAAAAAATAGTATAAGCGTGTCGGTGTCGGAATGCAATGTATAGGACAACTGTGGATTTTTTGTCTGTTTTAAAATAGAATCACTTTGTGTTAGCCTAAATAACTTACTTAATTTGCACGAAAACGATGTACGAAAATACTACAAATTTATGTATTTTTACCATTATAAAATTGGTCCAAATCGTTGGCAATTTTATTAATAACACAAACGTTTCTGAAAATGTTTCCCCCCTCCTCATTGGCTGTACCTACACGGAATTGGCTTTTTTTTTTAACGAATTGTTAAAATCTGTAAGCGTCAATGGTCATCAGCTATTCACGGGCGCGATTTTAAAGTGAACCCGTCGTTCATATTATTATTGGAAAAGAAAAATGTTTTAAAAATGTATGTATTTTTGTATCCTATTGTAAACAAAATGTTCGGTGAACAAAAATATAAGAGAAATTGGGAGATCGTTTATAAAAATCAAATAGACAGGTGTTCAAACATTGAACAAATGGAAATATGTATTATTAATTACATTTTAAAGTTTAATGTCAAATATTCCAAAAGCATCAATTCTGTATGAATGTTCAATAACAAAAAGAGACTTACCGATGATGATGTCTTCACTGTATTTCATCCGCCATATTTAATTCATGGATGTATGTACGAACAAATGGTTTTTTAAAATGTCACGCAGTTATTCATCGTCAAACTACAATGGTGTGTAAATTAATACCGATGATGATGTAAAATAAAAGATTGAAAGGCAATATTCCACTTGAACAAGAACAAAACGCTTAACAATAAGCGAAACATGTTATAAAACCCCAATTAAACTCCGTAAATTAATAATTGACTGATAAGGAACAAAAAATAACCAACATTTTAAAATTAATTAACCCTGTGGCTCAAATCAGTAGTACACCTAACTTTATGTAAATAGTTTTATACTTTAAACAGGCTTTAGGAATAATTTAATTGCTGATGTGATACTTACCTTAAATTTGCCACCCCTTAAATAATATTACATGTATTCAAATAAATTAATGATAAAAATTAATAATTTTTTATCATTTTATCGTAGCTTCGTAGCATAATATATTAATATATTATCAAATATAAATAATAAATTTTAATTAATGTAAAATTCGTTTTGAACGACATTTTCACTTAAAACCGTCAGAATTAATAAAATACATAATAAAATGTATAAAATAAATTTATTTTAAGAATTGTTCAACATTTTTCTAATGCTTTTTTAAACAAAATTCATGTCACCTCAAAAAATCGGTCGTAATGGCTATAATGATTCACTCAAAGTGTCACATATTATGCTGCTTGTATTTTGTTTTAAGTTTTGAAAATTAGAATTATGTTTATAACATCACGAGGAAATTCAAAGATTGACTTACATAAACTTGGTTAATTTTGTAAGTAGAAAAAAACTTGCTATAGAAACATTGTTTTAAAAAAAAAAATTCTATCTGAGTATGCAGCAAAAAAATAAGATTGCCATTTAATAAAAAATATAAGTTATATTTTGCATCCGCAGATCAAAAGTGTTAAACATTATAAAATTACATAAAAATGTGTACTTCTCTATTTCTCTCAAAACTTCATTTCAATCCGAGAGATTACTGAACAGAGATACTTCGTTTATACTAGAATTATATTTAATAATATATTTAATCATATTAAAATAACCAATGATACTTCAATAATTAAAATTGAAACTACACTGTAATTCAACCAATTTTCAAGATCCAAAAAAATGTTTTCATAAATGCTTTCAAAAATAGGTGAATCCGAATCTAAAGTTAAAAATATGTGTTTCCATTAAAAAAAAAAAAAATACAAGCATGCGAGTACAGAAAAATTAAAATTTTGAAATTCATCAAAAAATGTGTATTTCAGTACTCTCTATTACCTCTTCCGAAAACTCGATTTCTGCTAAGATATTAATTACGGGTACCTCAACGTCAACACACGCTATATGTATGATATACTGTATAATATCAATATAGTGAAATTAATTTTTCTTACCGCACTCATGTTCTATTTAGAAAAATTCAAAGGCATCTTTCATACAACGGAACGTCCTTGCCCCTTGGTATTACTACTTACACAATATAATAACATATTGTTCCCTGCTATACGAGTATTATCCGTCCATAAAAGTTGTATATAAAGACTGTAGTTGTATTTCACGCGTTTGTCAGTTTGTATAGAAATAATAATAATGATTTACCTGCCCATACGTAAAGTACTGATCTGTTGTGTTTCTAAGCCACATACATGCGAATACAGCCTTTGTTTTATAGACACTGCAAAATGTTCACATACAAAACACTGAAATTACCGTAGCCGATATATCACGAAAAATTATAACCACCGATTTAATTATGTACCAGTGACGCATGTAGCTTATTTATCGTAGTGTAGTCCGTAGACGGAAATTGTAAACTTTCTTTACAAATTTACACTTTACATTGAACAATAGTGCTTATTATAGTATCATGTCATGATGATGAAACATTTTTGCAAAACATCTTACAGTATATGCATTCCATGTTCAATTTTTAGCTATTCTCAAATTATATTAAATTGGTAACGTCGGTTTTTTGGTAGTCTTTCAGGGGTGGGACAATATTTTATAATAAGTCATACAGTTAAGAATGGGATTATATCTATTGAATTTTTGTTATAAACATTTTACATGATTTTTGAAACCACTAATATATTCCTATCTCATTCGTATTAGAAAAAAAACTTCAATACCAATAACAAAATTAAAAACAGTTTGAATAAAATATTATTATAATAGTATAATACAACTACTGATGATATTTGGTTTTAAAATTCGTCTCAAGTTCATTTATCTATTAATATCAATCACCTAGAAACAATTAATCAACTCAAAATTACAAATACCTACAAAAATCAGTTGATCACCGGTTTATGATTAATTCTGTTTACATTATTAAGAAATCAGTAGATTACACTAAAACATAATCAATGCATTTTATTATTAGAACAAAAATTGTACATGTTTAAAATAAGTATGTACATATACAATTGAATAAATGCAATAAATAACAAAAAAGAACTAAAACGTTCAATAAACTGTCTTATTTTTAACTTGTCCTTGAATAATTTCTTAATTTTTTCTCATCTTATAATATTTTTATTGATATTAGTAATTTTACTGTAGTTGATTCAGGAAACTACTTTACGGATTTGTGATTTTCGATTGCTACTCTAATTAACATATTCTGAAAGACTGTTATCAATGAGTTGATACTTAATACATCATTTGTTTTACAGTTTTGTTGTTCTGTGTTCCTTTATTAATTTTGTAAATTCAATGGAATCATACATATTATATTCACGTCCATGGATACATTTGTAAAATAATTTGAAGAACAAGATGATGTGTTTTTAAAAGAACTTGAATTATTTAAGAGATTTGATACATGGTTGCGCATCATAGAAACTAGAACGTTTATCTAGGCTACTTACAAGACTGACATTATTGTTATGTTTTATAAATAAATTATTTACACTTTTTGTTTGTCATTCGGTTGGTGGAGAAAAACTTTTCATTTCTTGTTTATAGTATCCATATCTCGTAGTTCATTATAGGAACTAGAAGGTACATTTAGTTTATCTGCAAAATTCGCATTATTGTTATTTCTAAATACGTTATAGTAAACATCATATTATTACGTTGTTTGCAATGAATAACGTTTTCTTGTCTTATGGTTTTTATTGTTTATTACATTTTTTGTTATATTTTCAACATTTTTATCACATAATAATAATTCACTATTTGATTCAATCATTTTTTTAAGTCCTACACACAACAATCGGAATGTTTTTTCGTTAAAATGTTTAAATAACGAGCGGAAAACAACTGAAATTCTGGTAAATCTTCAACAATAATCATGGTAATCAAATTCTGAATCCAGTGGTCAAACAACTCATAGGCATAAATTACTTACCGACTAGATGTATGCGAAGAAAAAAAATTCTTGAATACTTTAGGACGCGGGATAGGGCTGTAAAATCTATGTTTTTGGTTTGTACACAACATTTTTATTTCAATAAAAAAAAAAAACAAAAAAAAAAAATTCATGGACGTTTTTGACGTTTTTAAATGACTTGTGGATCCTTTAATAAAACCAAAACACCTATATTAGTCGTGAATAATATAGTTATGGAGTTCGTATAGACGCTTAATAATATTGCCGGCGGTGGTTGCGAAACTTATTACGAAAACCAATTAAACCGCATATTATTTTATCATAGTTCAAATTATTGAGTGTAATTTCATTCGTTGCGGGTGAAACGTTTGTTCTGCGACAAACGCGCGCCCGTGTTTTCGTGAGGATTTTTACTATTGCAAAATAATTTTATGTAATTATAATACGATCGGGCATAATACGGACGCTGCAGTCCGTAGTTGGTAACGCAGATCGGTTTGTATATGATATCATACGCGTGTATATTATAGTGTAGCAATAATTGCCAGGATAATGTAGTGGCGCAGGCAAAGTTGAAATCTCAAAGACGTTCGTACGTTTGCTTTTGATGCCGGATTATCAAATATACGAGTTAATATTACATCAGAATATTTTAATCGCACACACGACGTTATATTATACCTACGCACGCTGCACGTCATGTTTCCAAACCGTCACTACACTTTTCGCCTATTCCGAGGAACGCGCGAATTTTAATTTATTGACGATCGCAGCTCGTAGTAATCATTTTCATAACGGTCCCAAGCGGATCACATATTATTATGATATTACACGCGTATTGGTATAATATATATTTTCGTATTTAATGTTGCGTACAATGCCGCCGACCCGTTGACGTACATAGTTTTATGAATTATTTATTTAATTTCTGTTATGTATATTAAAATCACAACCAATATTTGGGTCCATCCACCACAATAATAATTATAACCCGAACGCTATGGGTACTGAAAAGCACAATATTATCTATTCGATTATTTTCTTCTATACATGGACATTGACTATTACGATGATTTCGAATTATTATTTAATGTACTCGCAGTCGCATAATTATAAATATTTATTCCGATAAAAACGTGTATTATTATATTCGACTTTCAACTACCATGGACATGTCACGGGGTTTGTTTTTCAAACATTCTAGAATGGTATGAGAAGCACTCATTTTCGGTATTTTCGTCATCATAGAAACAGTGTACGGAAAAAAAACATGATGATATAATACCACTTTTTTGTTACCTAATTTATAAGAAAACATTGTTCTGTCCTTTGGCTCACTAAATTGTTAATCTTACCACCGAAAAAAAATAGACGTCAGTTCAATTTTATATTTTAAGAATTATACAATAGTATGTTGTTTGGTGTAATGAAATTATGTATACGAAAACTACATTTAGTGTTATCTTTCTTGTGTCACCTGATTTTGAAAACTTTTTTATTAATGTTACGTAAAATAAATTCAACATGTACTCCTATAAAGTCAAGTCTCTAAATTGAACCTTATTATTATATAAAATTATTGTTGTGAAATATAAATAAATAAAAAAAAAACGACCTATTAAAAATTATCATTAAATTATTATTACTTTTTTTTCATCGGACAACTAATGTAAAATTAACCTTATAACTAATAGTTAAGTTTCAAGTTTTGAATATTAACCCAGTATTCCAGGAATATTACGCTCTTACTTTTTTAGGGATTAACAATATTGAGAGATTAACAATATTGATCAGAAATGTTTACCGATACAACAACTATGTAAAAGGACTAGTTCCCAAAAAAGTTTTAAAGGTATTAAGTCTGTTTAAATCGTGCCGGATCACGAAATTCGAAAACTATTAAATTGACACAGAAAGAAAATTAAAACGAAGAGAATATTAAATTTAGAGCACGCATAATGTATTTATTTTAAGAAACCTCTCACCAAGCTAAACATTTGGTTGTAATGAACTTTAAGAATTCAAATTGTGTTTGAGGATTTGGCCAACCCCTAAATTTGTATGTCATTAGACTAGATGGATCTTATTATTGTGTGATACAAAATAATTTAGTTTTTGATTTTAAATTTAATTTAGATTTTTAACCTTAAATATATTTTATTATTAGTACAAAACCATCTACACCTATGGTTAGAATCGTGTACTTTTATTGCTGTCGATATTTCCACTGATGCATTATTTTATATACAATTCGATTTTCATACGTATAATTTGAATACATCACTGAACAACATCGAGATAAATAATTACAGCTCATCGCAGTGTTATTCAACTTCATCGAAATATATTATTTATATATCATACTCCGTATACGAATAGAATCGGATTTATCGTTATTATTACCATACGAGGGGTTAAAATCCTGTACATTATTTTTACATGATATCATTATATTTAATACCGATTGATGAATAATTATATGGGGAGAGGGTATACCTTTGAACTTAATCAGAATAGTCCCTATGTAATTCCTACCAGCTTTGAGGGCCGCAAGTTTTTGAGATATTTGCTTTACTCTTCCAAACAGCCAAGGCTGCAGGTACATCAACTTCGGGAAAGTTTACTCACTTTCATATCCCGATTCTATACATATTTATGTATGAGATACATGTAATATATTGTACATGACATATATTATTTACGAGCATGTGTAATTTAAATTTCCATAAAAATCATTAAGCTTATACCCGAAAAATTTAAAGTGAATTATGATAATAATTTAGACCAAAAGGTTTGCACAAATTATGAACGTGAAGTGAACTTTTTCTTCGACCAAACTATATAAAATTTATATAGTAACCTATATGAACTTTGATCAATGATATTTTAAATGACCAATATGTAGAGTTGTCAATTAAAATAAAAAACTTATATAAAGCATTTCATTTTAATTAATTTTAGTCTGTAAAATGAATTTATTAAAGAGAAATTTCTAGCTCAAAAAAAAAAAAAAAACTAATGGACTATATTAAACATTTACTATATACCTATATGAATTAATTCGTTTATAACAAAAACTAAAAAAAAGAGAATTAGAATTAAGATACAAAATAAAGAATTAACTGTAAAAAATTTAAATATAACTAACTATCACAATCATGGATGTATTTGGAGGAGGAAAGGGAGCATTCGCCAACCCTATCGCTCACCTTTTTTCCAGGATAATACATTGATTTATTTAAAAATGTTATGAATATTAAATAGTAATCATTAATATATTATCATTAGTATTTTTGTACAATTTAATTATTATCTTATATTATGGTGACAACTTTAAATTTTTGGTTGTAGAACGATTAGTCCTTTGTAGTATTATCCTTTATTCATACTACTTGCCGTATTGTCGACTACTGTAAACATTTACAACTGTAACCGAAGTAATATCCATAGAGATATAAGCTGCATGTGAGTAAGAATATTATTTTATCCATAGATAATGAATGATTGAATAGGATATCAACCCAAATTATTGATTCTCAAATGTTAAAAAATTGAAGCGATTATTTTTTATTTCCATAAAAAATATTTTATTTTCTTTCCTTTGGTAATATTTCCAAATTAATGAAAAATGAGACCATTTAACCCTTTGCTGACCAAATTTGGAAGGGAAAATTATTTTTTCCTTTTTTTATAATATTTCTTATCAAAAAATGAATTGATAATTTGTCTCAGTTGACCATCATTCCGGGGACATCGCCTAACATGAGATTAATATGGACATGTCCTATCCATTCATTTACTATATATGATTTTATAACTATTGTTGAACTCAATGAAATATTAATCAACATATTTGCAAAATTGAAAAAAAGATACTGTATTTAATTTGTTATTTGATTATCTTATGTTTACTACTTAGATCAGAGGTTCCCAACCAGGGTGCCGCAAAATTTATTTGGTGTGCCACGAAATTATTTGAAATATATTTTTATAAGAAAAAACGATTTCATAAAAAATCTGTGAATAATAAAACAAACTATAATATAAAACCTATTGTATTTCATTTGTTTTGTAGAAATATTAAATTCAGTATATTTTAATGTTCATACCGGTTCGTTTGCTAAAAATATTATTGCAGTTTTCGACATCATATTTATGTGAACAAGGATTTTCTACTCTTGTAAACATAAAATCAAATAAACGAATGAAAATAGAGTTCATTGAAGAAGAAATGAGAGTATGTCTTTCAACTATTCGACCACAAATAATAGATTTGTGTTAAAAAAAAAAAAAACAAGTCCAAGTGTTACATTAGTTCCATAAGTTCCTAAATTTTAAATTGATATTGTAAATCAAATAATAAATAAATAATAATTGAAAATAAAATATATACAATGGAATATGTACATATATGATATACATTGTTTATAGTATTAAAGTATATATAGCTACTTACTGCCTTTCTACTTTTGTTTCTTTTGTTTATACTTATCCACTGATTAATAAAACCGAAATGGTCTATAGACCAGGAGTCGGCAAGTAATTTCTATTGGTGTCCTAAAGATAAAAATAATAAATCAATGAGGTACAGTAAAAAAATTGAACAGACTGGAACGGCTTCAACCCTTTCAGTCCACTCGTTCATAAACTTGCTATTTTTTATGTCAATTTTGTGTTTTTTACTCAACCTATTAAACGAATAATAAAAATAAATAATATAAATTAAATAAATATTGTCTATTAATAAGAATAATATTACAGTAAATAACATTGTGAAGTAAAAAGTTGACAAGGTCCAGAGTTTTGTCTTTCACGGTCCGGATCCGGATCGCGGTCCACCAGCTGCTGATCCCTGCTATAGACTATATAATATAGAGTATAAGGCCTAAGGTGCCTCCGGATTTTAGAAAATGACTTAGGGTGCCGTGAGTCAAAAAAAGTTGGGAGCCTCTGACTTAGGTATTTATTAAATTTATTAAGTTACGCATCTTAATTGATTTTTAAAAACTAAGTAGTTATACCTATGATACTCTGGTGCCTATAATATACTTATTTATTAACTCGAATAAGCATCAGGAACATGAGCTTTAGGTAATCAACTGTATATAATTTTTAAGTCTGTGTAGGAGAAAAATAGTTTTCACCCCCCTCCCCCCATGGGACTCATTAACTCAAATATGCCTTTGGACACAATTGTATTTAATAAACTTCCTAGTTTATTAAATTTCCTAAACTAGAAATTTGATTTTTTATTCAAGTTGAACATTGATTATAATAATATATTGAATACCTCAATTTTGCCAAACGACTTTTACGTACCAAAATTGCCTGTACATACGCCGTTTTACAGAAATATATCTGATATCTATATTTTCAATTTTGTTTGGTTATGTTCACTATCTTTCTCTTCACTATTACTTTTCCTCGTGGTATAGTTAAATACTTCAAAAATCAGTTGAGATACTTGTCATATTTATTTAACAGTAAACAAACTTTTTTTCAAACTACATTTTTTCTAATGATGTATTATATTATTCGGCTACTTCTGTAAATCTCGTTATGAATTTACTTTAAATTAACATAAAATTGGACGTGTCACACTATTGTGCTCCGAATAATTTTTCTTATATAATTATATAAAATACCTCAAGAATTCGTGCATAATGATAAGTTAATTTAATTTCTGGTTTACAGAAAAATTTCAAAAAAATAACCTCAGTCAATGTCTCTTTTGACTTTTGAGTCTTATAAAATATATTATAGAACAATTTTTATTTCATATATTATACGTCCAATAGAATTGATTATAGTTTGAAATGGTATATAATAGCAAAATATTTAAAATGAACAAGATAAGTCACGAACCAAAAATTACTTAGTATAATAATATGATTAATGAACAAGTTTTTTTTTATTTAATAAATTAATTGATTGAACATATTTTTGTCTTTATAATGATCGATGAACATGGAAGTCCCTTATTTCATACTCGAATAACACAGTCAATAAAGTTCAAACGTTATTAATACCATTATGGTCGTTTCGATTAAATTACCAAGAGGTTAGAAGAAAAAATAATTTCAAATCCAAACAGTACATCAAAATTTGTTGAATATTTTACTACCGCGAATTTCCCATATTGAGGTATAATTATAATCAGATAAAATATCGGCATTGTGTATTACATCTTATAGTTGTATATAACATATGAATAATAAATTATAATAACCCCAGCTACGCCGCATAAATTATATGTGTTTTGATAGTTTAACACAAGAACTAATTTCGTTTGGTCGATAGTACATTGTATATAATGTATTAATGCAACAAGATGTTGAATATGCGGAACTGTGAAAACGCTAATTTATGTAACTTAAAAGATTAGCGAGAAAACTTTTATGGTTATTTAAATTCGTATTAGTTGTTTTATAATATATTATAAGATTTCAAGTGAATGTTATTATGTTTTTTAAGCATATGAAGCGTTTTCATTATAAAACAAAGGTGTTTAGTAATAGATACAATTATTTAGCTTCGATTTACGTATTCGTTCCAATGTGACATATTTCTTTTGTTTTTTCTTTCATTTTTATCAAATTTAAAACTACAACTGTCGCAACTGCCTCATGCATTTTTTGATATTATACGCTATTAAATAAATTAAATTTTGTGCTCATAGGAATTAAATTTATTCTTAATTTTATACTGCGATACTTTATCATCCTTTGACATTGATGTTTATTTTATTAAAAAATTTATATTTATAATTCTAAATATAAAATGTCTATTCGATTCGCTCCATTGTACGATTGTGCAATATTATAGCTTATTGGTGAAATCGCTTTTTAATTATATTATATGCAGCTTTGATGTCATTATATTATGCGTTGTAGATATGATTAGGAGAAATAATAATAAATGCAATTTTATAAAAATATCTCTTATTGTGAACGCGTAATTTGTCATGAGAATTAAATTAAAAATAATAAAACTCTAAACCGTGTTCCGAATGAAAAGAGTACCATCAAAGAAATATCATATAACAACCTTCGTGTTTTCTTACATCCGGCTTACGTTTGTTATGTATATATTTGAAACTCGATAAGATATAATCATGTTATATTTGTATTTATATTGTTATATAAGTTATAATAATAATATAATAATATTTACTATCATTTGTTTAATTTGTACATATTTCGTATCATACAGACATTCGTTTTTAAATTGACATACATGACTATTAATTAACTTTTTGTTTGTTGTTCCCATAAAATTTACAGATACAGATATTATAGGTTATTTTGTCTTCTGAAAATGTGTATTTCTATACGGTGAGATTTTTATAATATTCCGTTCCTCTAGAAAATTTTCACTCGGGTAGTGACATTATAATTATAGTTTGCTCTTGTGAGCAAACTATTATATGTGGTGTTCCTCAGGGTACTACACTTTCTCCAGTACTCTTCAATATTCAGCTAAATGATATAAAACTCTTAAACTTAAATAGCAAAATTATTTGTTACGCTGATGATACGGTATTGATTTGTAATGGTTTAACCTGGGAAGAAGTTTTCGCTAATATTGAGGCAGATTTACTGTCAATTAAAATCTGGCTAAAGAAAAACAACCTATTTCTAAATTTAGATAAATCAGCCATACTACTTCACTCCCTATCTGAATGTACCCTACCTACCTTAAATGAACTAAAAATCCATGAATGTAAAACTTTATTATTAAATCACTGCCAGTGTAAATCTGTTTCCATTGTCAAAAATTACAAATACTTAGGTATCGAAATGTGTCATGATATGAAATGGAAAAATCAAATTATTAATACTTCCAATAAGTTAAGAAAGATGATTTTCATCATGAAATCACTACGTGAAATACTAGATTTTAAAGACATTAAACTTATATACTTAACTCTATTTGAACCTTTAATCACATATGGCATAATTGGTTGGGGTAGCGCCTATGATAATGTGCTATCACGACTTCAAAAATGCCAAAATACTATTATTAGAGTTGCTTGTAACAAAAAATGGAGATATCCTACAAAACAATTATATGAAGAATTTTATGTACTTAATATAAATAAACTATATATAAAAACCTGCACCATTTTCCTAAAAAAACATAACCTGTTATCCCCAGTAAATCACAAAATCAACACTAGATATGCTTCTTATAACTATTCGCTAAAATATCCAAAAAAAACTGGATGTAGTAAAATATATGATATTGTTGGGACACATATACATAATATAATGCCCAAAGAAGTGGCTAATATGTCTCTTTCTATTTTCAAAAAA
>JAIPRK010000502.1:0-187389 GCA_025469195.1 Chaitophorus viminalis
CTGTAAGAAGCTATGCTTGAAGTTTTAGTTGGTCTTGTGTGATGTAACAATTTTGGATACCGCTGGGCATTTATATACCATTCTTGTGACTGTTGTAAAAATTTGTTGAATATTTTAAAACAAATGTATTGTAACAAAAGTATTTATATACGTTTATTAAAATGCATTAGCATATCGCTATCGTCATGACGATATCGTAGGGATATTATAATTATGCAATTTAAATAAAACATATGCTTTTTAATATTATTTATTTATTCATATATCCTATTATATTTTATAGAATATTTTATAGAAAACCTAGGCATTATGTAAAATGTTAGATGTTTTTTTTAGGCAAAATAGAAAACAAACAAAACCCGACAAATCTACCTGAATTTAAAAACACCATTCCATTGTCAACTCCTGCAGATCAGTCATCGTGTATATCGGCTACCGCAGATGTTGGACCGTCATTGATCCCCTCGTTAGCCACTTCAGTCGTGGCCCCACAAATTGACAAACATATAAACCAGCCAATCTAGACGAATTAATTGTAAAAATCGTTGGTTGTTAACGTCAACTTTACGCTGAGCTTGAATAATCCTAACCGTAGTGGTTAAGACTATTTATTATCCTTTTGTTCCATATTGCACATAAGCCAGTTGGCAAAATATGTTTAACTTTCAATTCCTTCGATATTTTGCCATTAATTTTTATATTATATTTGTATTCAACATTTGAATTGAGAAAATCGTTCATGTACATATCAATTGTTCATATATGTTTATTATAATATACTATCATATTATTACAATGCTGTTTTTGAATAGGTCCACAATTTCTAACCTGAACACGTCATTATAATATAATATTTATATATCATTATAATTTTGAGTATTGTAAATTTTGAAATCATTTCTTAAGTGTAATATTTTAACTATAATGTTGAACCTAAAATGTCAATAAAAAAAAATGTACGGCATATGAAACAAACATTTCACTCGTGTTATTAGTATGGAAAATATATGATTTGGACAAGTTTTTTTTTCATAAAAATGAAAATGATGGTCCTTTTGATATTAAATTGCAATTATTTTATGAAAGCGTTTGAAATTCAATTATTGACACAATATTAGTAAAATTATACTATATATTCTAGCTTATAGTGTAACAATCCATTTTGGTTCTTAGTCATCTATCGTCATATCCATTATACTAACCAACTATAGGACCGAGGATATGGAGAAATAATAATAAAATGTTTTTATATGTTTATATTTAAAAATTATAAGACAATATTTGTGGAGAAAATAATACGTGAAATTCACAATTTTTGTTAGATAAATTAAATTAAATATAATTATTAAATTTGTTGATAATTATCATCTGTATTTCTGTTTTAATAAGCATGAACCTTCTATCACCAAAAAATAATAAAAGTCCACTAAATATAGTTGATAAATACACAATAATCTATTATTCTTATTTTAATGTTTAATTATCACTTAAATAATCAAAATCATATTACTTACTGAATAATAAATCCATAATTTGATATGCTAATATCCATGTTGATTTTCTAATTAATATTTAACCAGAAAACGGTACAATTCGCCCAATAATATCATGCTGCAGAAGGTATGTAAGTAGTTGGTTTCACTTAAATATATTATAATTACTCATTTTATAACTTTGATGTTCAATAAGAACGTGTTCTTTATTGGTCTGTCATAAATAATCAATAATCGGATAATGTGGATATTATTATTATTATTATTATAATATAGAAACAATAAATAATTATTTTTTGGTGCTTAGACTTTTTTTTTTTGCTGATCAAACAAATCTCTTCCTAAAGACCTTAATTTTCATGGATGTGTCGGTCATCAAGGACCTAAAATTTCGAATGTAACTTACTTTTTGAAAAGGTTAGTGACCTTATACTTGTACAAAATAAAATATATGTATATGTTGAATAAACTAAAAAATTTCTAACTTTGGTCATATTGAAAATAACATTTTGTCTTCTGTATATTAAATATATATATATATATAATCTTATCTTACCTGTTGTGTATTAACTTTTTGCAAACTAAACACTTTGACCGGTGACGCTTTCATAGTTTCATACAACATAATAATATATTCATCGTTGAATATCGCTGCGTACTTACATTGATACTAATTTTAAATTAATTTAACTCGAACTAAAAAAAAAATAAACGCAATGCGACGTCAAGACACAAGTTCATAAAATGTAACTTATTCTAAATATTTATAT
Organism: Chaitophorus viminalis; assembly: GCA_025469195.1. Lineage (NCBI taxonomy): Eukaryota > Metazoa > Arthropoda > Insecta > Hemiptera > Aphididae > Chaitophorus > Chaitophorus viminalis. Next base: position 2,264 of record JAIPRK010000502.1, read on the forward strand.
AAATTTAATATTCGAGTGGCGACTGCTATTCAAACTTATTATACGCTTTATCAATGTTTTTCCGAATATTCGTTCGCAGTTTGTACGATATACTTATATTATTACAATGGATTCATGGGCTTTCAGTACTCGGATTTGATACAATATCATGTGATAATATTGTTTCGAGTTATTATTCAAATCCATTTCAATTGTTCGAAACCAGTAACCACATACATATATTACATATTTTATAAATATAATATACATACATTATTGTACTGAACGCCTCTTCGATCATGCATTCGGTCGTTTTACATTTACATAATTTTTCATCTGTGCGTTACACTGTCTGCATATGTTTTCCACTAAAACGCCTGACGCATTATATTACTATTGATCACAAGTGTGTAATCACGACTCTCATGTCATTACATTACATATTATCATGAGTTGAAGATGATGCTGTTCAATAACGACTGTATACACCTTTATGCGACCTCATCCTTTCACCTAGTTTAAAATGTATTCAGAGCATTATTATAGTATAACGCACCCATACAACGCGATAATATTACATACGTTCAGGACGTTCAGGTACATATTATGGATTTTGCACGTGTGCACATTGTAAAGGCAATTATTATTATATTTTTATAAAAAATGTAAAATATTTTCCAAACGGAACCCGCTGCTGCGCATACATCTAATCATTCTACCTACAAATACAAGTTCATAACCATATATAATATACGTAATCCGTAAACCTTACACACACTGCAACCATGGGCGGACATTTGGTTGAATTTTCAGGGAGGCTATAATGATCCAATGTAAAATGACCCACGGGGGCGCACTTCCTTCTCATGCACAATAAATACAAAGAATAACTAATGGGGCTATTCAAATATTTAGAGGTGCTACCCCCCCTCCCCCTACGCTGACCACCTTTGACTGTACTGCGTTTGTTCATTTTTGATTTATTTGGATTCCGAATGAATCGTAAGTTGTGTTGCTTTTATACGATTATAATTATTTATTAATCAACCGAACGATAACCGGTTCCACATTAAACATCAAAATAAATCAAAATAACTTCTGCTTAGTAGCCGTGTTCATTTTAAATCGTTGTCATATGATTTCTCGTAACATATTGGCACTCAAACCCACGTGTGATTTTAGAAATAGCGGTTTTAGATCCACTTTCTTTTTTCTAACACCTAGGGAAAACGTGAATCAACTTGAAAATAACTTTTACTTGTTCAATATCACAAATAAAATTTAATAAAATGGAAATATAATTAAAGTCCATTTTATTTTTAGTTTAAAAAAAATAAGATTAAAAAGGCATTGGTGAGGACTTAACTAGCTAAAATCGTAACTTAAATATTTGTATTAAAAAAAATAAAATACTTACATTATGTATAAATGTAAAATAGCCTAACAAACATCACGTCGAGTGTAACTGTTGGATAATTACACCTATCATATTTTCACAGCCAACTTTATATATTCCGCTAATATGCTTATTGTCACTTCTGATAAAATATTGTATATATATTCTAATAAATGTTAAAAAAAAAGTTTTAATACAATAGAAATGTGTATGTAGGTACATGTTTTTTTACTAACGTTTCTGATTCAAAATACAACATGATTAACATTAAGTAGATATTTCAGTGCCAATGTGCAATGGAATAAGTGTTTTGCGAGGATTAACAATTAATTATACAAGAAAATTCAATTTCCTCTATTACTCTTAAGATACGTGAGTTTTATTTGAATTTCGATTTGTATATCGTATTACTTTAATATACACACAAATACATAATACGATTAACATAATGAAAGAGAAATCACTAGAATTGTTGAGGTGACTAGCCAACGTTATTTATTTTCGGTTCAATTAAACTATCCAATACCAATGGCGCAATTAGGATTCTGTTGCCTGGAGATCATTATGCATATTTATTTACAGCCCACAGTTTTGATTCCGGGAAACTTCATTCGTATTTAATCATTTTAATATATATGTATAAAGAAAACTTGAAGGAAAATTAGCATTCCAAGTTATAATACAATATGATATTGTATCGTGTAATCATATCGGATTAGGAAAAAAGACTATTAATTATAAACATAAAATACTTGTCATTTTAAATTAAACTGAAACTATATGAAAATAAAAAAAGAACATACGAAGTAAGCTTAAAATATTGTCAAATCTTAAAAGATAATTTTAAGTTATTATTTTGCTTATGATGTATTATTATAAAAACTAATCGTTAGAACAATTTTAACTTTTCTATTTTTTCCACCGTTTAACTAAAGTTCAAGCGTAATATAATAATGTTGGTTGATAAATAATATTGACTAGGGGACTACTATTTTAAATATATTATGATTTATGGAGTTCATACTCGAAGAAACTAACAATATAAGATCAAGAAAATATGAGAAGTGCTAATGATTTCCTACTTTATGAAAGTTGTATGTTAAATCATATTACTATAATACGATTCGTAACATAATTATGCATCTTCGTCATTTCGAATCATCCGTTACTCGTCACTATATAGTCATTCAAAACAACATTTTCCATAAAAAAAAAAATATTTTCTTTATTACAATAAATATTACATTTAGATAGAATATAGTTTTATTTAAACAATAGTCGACAAAATGTCGATCCGTAGTAGACGATCTACAATAGTAATAATTATTGCTATACACTGAACGCCGTAGGTGGAAGGAACAAAAAAAATGAATAACTTATCTCAAAAAAGTACAAAAGTACAAATTAAATATTAAATACAATGCGTAGCCTTACAAAATATAATAATATGAATATAAACAGGACGTTTAATAATATAATTTTGTACGTCCGTAGTTCAGTGCTATTCTTAGTTCACGTCAATATAAAATATAATATCGGTGTATCAGTATATCATATTATTTTTTAATCAATAAATTATAAAAAAAAAGACTTAATACTATAAAATTTTTTTTTCTGCTCTCCATATGATCACTTTATGGTGAAATAATATTAATGTCTTTGGATTGACTTAAGAAAGTAAAAATAAATATATTATAATATCTTCACGATTGTGGATAAAAATATCAAAATAATAGTATAGTATGATGTTAATAATAATAATAATAATAATAATAATAATAATATTATGTTCGACGCCGGGTTTTTTGACCCGGTATTCGTATTCCGTGTACCACGGCGGCGAACACCGAGATGCCAAGGAAGTGGAACTACTGTGTGTCAATTGGTCCGTGACTCAATTGTCGGCTTTTTTCGCGATTTCACGCACCACTTCTCTGTAAATGATCGGATCCAGGTTCTTGCCCAGCATGTACAGTACCCACCAGTCACCGATCGACACTTTGTTCGTCACTGCTTTGGCCACGTCGTCGGATATCAACCTGTAGTGACGGTACCGCAACGCGTTCTTCCTCGCATTCATGTTATACATGATCAAAATCCTGAAAACCAAACACGAGATTATTAAAAAGAACTGATCCTCGACGACGAAGGCGGCGACCACGAAGGTCGTCGTATTCGTCGAAACCAACTTTTAAACGTGGTCGCGAAAGTAGTGGGTAATAATGAAAAACAGGATACTATTATGTTTCAAAAATGCTCGTACACGATATAAAATTTCAAGTAAAAATTATGTCGGTTTTTTTTGAATAAAAATTGTTTACAATCCTTAGTAGAATATATAACGAAGGAAAAAAATGGATATTTTTTCATAAAACTGGACAACCTGCTACAAAAGGCGTCCAGTGACATTACTACATTATGATTTGGTGTCGTTAAAGGATTAATTTATAATAAAAGTTTTATTTTTTGCCTTGTAGAGTCTTGTAGCCACTTTCACATTTGAAAATGACGTAGAAGATTATTAAGCAGAATAATGGATGAGAAATAGGAATTTATGAATTAATACAGGCTTCCTTGCCGATTGTCAATTCTATGTTATTATAATTAGTGACATTTAAATTGCGTTAACGTTGATATTATATACGTCGTCGTATTTTTATTTTTTTATATTATTTACCTACTTATTTTATTAATCACGTGTTGAAACCTTCCTGTACTCGAGAACAACATAAAAATGATTATTGTTTCGAGTTAAAAAAACAACCGAACCACAATAACACTGCCTATATCAACACGTCTGTGCAGTAAGTGTATATAATGCATTACAGTTAGTGCGACAATGTAACAAAATAATGAGGCTACGGACAATTTATTATTTATACCGTATTTCGTATACTCCGTACGGTTTCCCAACAGCTGTCCCATGATATAATATGTGTACCTACATTTCTACTGCGAGAGACGTGTGAATATGTTGGTATTTTCATCAGCAGAATAACGTCCGTGAAAATTGTTCATTCCGTTTGTTCTATCTCGAGTAAAAGCGTAAACAATCTAGTAACGGTAATGGTGGATTTTAATTTTAATTTTTTTTTTTTTTTTTTTTTTAGGGTATTTATACAATAAATAATTAAATAAAAAATTACACAACAAGTGTAAGTCATGAATGAAAATGTGTCAGTTGGTTATGGGTGTGGGCGGATAGACTTCCATTGTCGGCACATCGGTGTAGATATAGGTTAACCAGTATATAGTAATAATGTAATAAATGCATAAGGTACAAATTGATAACATGAGTTCAGATTTATGTGAAAAAATAATCAATGGAATATACACATTCATATTATGAAAAAATATAAAAAAATTGTTATTGTAAATTATTTTACAGTTAATATTCGATTTATGTTGAAAATATTTAAGAATATAAATAAAAGTTTTTCGTTTATTGAAAACAATCTAAATAACATTATTTATATTACATAGTGTTTGAAAAGTATTATATTAACTGTCATATGTGACCCAAGTATCAGTGTAAGGTAAAATAAATTGACTGTGATAACCATAAAATCCCGGAAACTAGAATATGTGAGACATAACGGGAAACAACCTAAGACACGGTATGCTGCAAATTATACTTTGAGAAAAAGTAAAAAAAAGAACAGAAGAGTAAGGACGACTTTGGAAAGATGTTATGGCTGAGAAACATCTAAGATTCGGTTAACGGTAACACCAAACAAGATATTTTGAATGTTGTTAGACAAAGAAACAATATTATTTATTAAGATTTCCAACATCCAAATCGTATAGAAACTCGAAAATATAGAATGAAAATTAGTAATTATTTCGAATAGTGGCACCATTTTAAACGTCTTACAGGATTACCAAGAATATTGGGAGTTGGTGGTTAAACTTCTATGTAGTTCGCATAATGGTTTTCCAGATGGGATAATGAAATAATAATAATATAATATCTTTTAAAGAGTGCGAGACCACATTTTGTAGGATGAGAGGAATGCATACTACATAGAGTAGAGCGTATTAGGAAGGTCGTGTGTTTAAAGACGCATAAAGTGTGGAGATTTTATTGTTTACCGTACGCAAGTGTATTAAGTTTTATGTGTGTAAATATTTTATATGGTAATCGAATAAATAAACAACCAAAGAATACGTTTTAAGGCCAAATATACGGTTATAATATTATGTACGTAACCGTTCGCAATCGCATAATCGCATCAGCGTCCGGGATACTATATTATCCTGTATTGTGCAATGTGTATACGACGTTCAACATACCTGTGGCCGACCATCAGGACCAGCGCGAGCAACAGCATCACGTACCAAAACCATATGAATATGTACGTCTTCTCGTTGACGATGTTCAGCGGCAGCAGGCACAGCGAATCGTGTTTCTCCACGGTGCCGGACGGACCGAACTTGTGGAACGTGCACTTGGTCACCCGGGGGAATATAAACACCATGGGGTCGACGCGGTCGTCCTGGTGCTCCGAGGACATGCCGATCACCCGGAGACCGTACGTGATGAACTCGCCGTCGAAAAATCTGTTCATGCCGTATATCTGCAGCACAATGTTGGCAAAGCACATGAACTCGCACATCCAATACTTGACCGCGTACCACGTGTGTTTCTGCGGAATTTTAAAACGCATAATATTTTTACTTCCAACATATAATATGATTACGCGTATACAATAATACGCATACAAATATACAATATACAAACTGTACACTGTATATAGACCCGGGGTCTCCAACCCAAAGCCCGCGGTCCGGATGCGGCCCGTCAAGCTTTTCTAACTGGCCCGCTAAGCTAACTATTTGTTTTGAAAATATTATAATTATTTTCAAATTAATAATTCCCTATTTAAATATTAATTTATTAAGCTATATAAACAATAGACTACAATATTGTTTTTTCAGGTGTTATTTTTCACAACTATATTAAAATAATACAATACAAAAAAATAAAATGGTCAGAAAATAATTCTAATCCATCCACGTTTAAATTTTCTGTCTATGCATCTTTAAGGGATTTTGGCTCGCGATTCCGAAGTAAATTTCAGATATGGCCCGTCGTAAAAAAAGGTAGAAGACCCCGGATATAGACTCTCGTCAATCGAAACAATAGAGGATGATCTCTATCATTTGCGCAATGATGCAGTGCAATATGTTACAACGATATACGAGTATTATTTAGCCCAGGGGTGGCCAACATGAATATGTTTGCGAGCCACATAGATACATACAATAATTATACCAATGTTTACATTTTATCCTTATTACAATTTGATCTAACCAATAAACATAGCTTATAACCGATATCACATTACATATTAGTTCAGTGTGTTTTGTTTTGACTGTATATAACAAAAGAATTAAAATTCATAGTAATTTTGATTTTTGTTAATAAGATGCGAGTCACAAGTTGGCCACTCCTAATATATACCTTAATACCTTATATAATATATACGCTTATAACCGCGCGTAATCGTAAATTTCAACGCTACTAAAAATTCATAATTATACATAACAATCAACAGTACTATAATTTTATGAGTGTTATGATACTCGGATAACGTGCGGACGGCGTTGTGCGAACTCGTAATAACCGTATAATATATTATATACGTAATAATCGTTGTAGGGATTAGGTAGGTATGTAATGCGTTGTAAACAGGAACCGCAATTACCGCAAAATTGATACGAATACAACGCGTGAATTACAATATTCCAATTTTACCTATTATATATTAATATTATAACATATAGCACGTGAATATCAGGAGATTGTCGTGATGCCGAATATTACGGATATGCAATCGTGTGAAATAAAATAAAAATCAATTTACGTACCACAAGTCATACGTAGTATAATAGGTATATAATATAAAGGACAAAAAGTGATATTATCTAGAAACCTTCAAAGGGGTATATTTTATAGAATGTAATAAATAAAAATCGGAACCAGAGTGGTAGACTGGGTACACATTATTGTTTAGACGCACCTTTATAAATGTTTATCATTGCTTATTTCCTTGGACGTCGTGGCGTCGTATAATATATATATGATCGAATTTAAAGGATATTCGATAGTGTACGAGATCAGACATCGATAAAAGCGAATCGCTACAAGTTTGTTCGCATTTTGGTTGGCCCAGCAATACAGACTTTAAATATTACCATGAGAAGTATTTGTACGTACCGATCCGTTGATATACGCATATTTAAGTTATTAAGGTTCTAGAGTATGTTTTACTACAAAACATCAATCATTCTCATCATTTTTTTATTGAGTGAAATAATGAAATGCCAAAGTATATAGTGTATCGCTCCACAACATAAAGGTTAAGAAACACTGCGTTAAACAACAGTATAAACTGTAAATTGTATATAATGTTTTATTTCAAACGAACGGATTTATTTTCAATTTTACCACTGTATACTTTACATATTGTTTATGTTTCCAGATAGGACTTGATCAACGTGCAATTTCAGCCCGATAAAAACTTAAAAACTATTCTGGTCCATGGGCGTAGTTATTCAAAATCACTCAATTAAATGGCTACACTTTTTAATGCTGCGACCATTGATCGAAAATGTTGCATTATTACTACATTTGCAGTTGAACCTTCTATACTATGGTTAGTATTAGGTATACTATGGTGACTACAACAATGTAACTATAAAGTTTTTTCTACAATATGGGGATTTTTTTTTTTTTTTAGTTTAGGGTAAAGTATATTTGTGATAATTTTATAAAATGTCTACACATTCAATTTTAGTGGTATGATTTGATTGAAATAATTATTTGATGAACATAGTGTACTAGAATATATGTATACTAGGAATTTTATGACCTTTGATTTGTTTTTATTGCAGTTCAAAAGTCATCGGAAATGTTAGGTAATTTTGTGATAGTGCCATAGTGGTTATAATGTCGTGAGTGTACAATAATTCAAATATTTTTAAAATATTTCTGTATTAAAACATAAAAAATTAATAAATTAATAATCGTTCAATTTAAAACAAGTTAATAACAGTATATCGTTATTTTACAGAGTAACAGAAACAAAGTTGAAGTAAAAAAAATAATTTCGTGGTATAATGTAATTTTGTAAAGTACGTTATTTTTATGATACGCCACCAAATCGAAAAAATATTTGCAAATTCACATAGAAAAATATTGTTTTACAAATTTTACTTTTTAAGCTTTTGGGGCTTAAAATGATTTCTGATATATTTATATTGAATACTAAAAAACATAAAATAATTTGAGGTGAAAACTGTAAGAAAATACGTATTTTTGGTAAGAAACTGCTAATTTCTAATAATCATACCTTAAGTACAATTTATAAAAAATATAATTGAAACAGTTAACCGTTAGATCCGCGTTAAACATTTGAAAATTAATTATATGAAATGTACCAACTGATAGAAAACTAGCTGTTTTTTTTATGATTACCCGCGAATAGGTACCTATGTCTACTATATTTACCTACATCACCTTCCCCTACACTATTCTACTACGCATTTGGTCGCCAAACAACACAATGATCAAGACTCGGCGCGTTAAATTGTTATTTGAGCCACCAAAACTGGTTATTATGCACAATGTCCAGACATAGCGCTGAACAATTTCCGACTACCCCACTTTGTCCGTAACATGCACATTGTACAGTAAATGGTTCTATAATATCGTTTGGAGACAAAGGAATAAACGTTGTATATTTCCAATATCTTGGAATATTTTTCGATGAGAATATAAAATGGAAAACGCATATAGAAATATATTGTAAAACAATCGAGAAAGCTATATTTTGTATTAAAAAAAAAAAAAATCAAATTCTATATTCATGACGTATCTTACAATGTCTTTATTTTGCACTAGTTTAATTTATTTTATCATATATCATAAACTTTATGGATTTAGTTGAATCACTAAATATAACTCATAGAAAATAAAGTAGTATTAAAAGGCTACAATAGAATAAATACTTCGCACTAATTTTTTGGTATTCTCAATATGATAAATTACCTTTAGAAATTCGATTCATCGACAATGATAAATCATTACAATACAAATTAATAAATATATGCTTAAAAGACAAAATTATTAACCAAAGAAATATAATTTTGAATACTCTATATATGTACTACGTTATGGTACGTTTATATATAAATATATAAAATATGTACGGATTTCAGCATAGTATTAAACCATCTGCAATATAATTACTAATTAGTATAGGTATAACAGTGGTTCCTAACCTTTTTAGTACTATGAACCACTTGGATAACTTTCGATACTTCACAAACCACTTCAATTTTAGACAATTTCTTTTACTAAACATGAACAATAACGAAGATCAAATTTTTTCTCACATCAGTGATTGTCGGATTTGTTTTAATTGTATCACGCACCAAAGGAAAAATGAATTTGTCTTTGCAATTTTTTAGGTATGGTTTGCGGACCACTGGTATATATAACGACCGGTAATTATAATGTCGAAAGTCGAACACTTCGCGTGTAGTATTGACGAAATATGAGTGCAATATTCTATACCTATCCACTAATGCCTTTGTTGTTTTGAATGTTTAATTTACTCAAGTTATACAGGAAATTGTATTATAATGTACACGCTTATTATACGCGTAATACGCAAGAACGTGTAATGAAATGCGTTCGTCAGTGTTTTCGAAATGATTGTTAATTGTTTATTGAAATCGCAGAGAACTCGCTAGGTCTGAGGTGAAAGTTCACGTGTCGAGACCAGACCCAACACCTTATTATGTGGATGCCGAAACTAAAATATAAAATAACAACAATACCGATGGCAATGGTATACCTACTTAAAAAAGTATGTTACAACAACGGGATTATGAAGATTATTGGTCGAGAAACTTTGCACCATTTTTATTTGAAATAATATAATTAGTACATACGTTTAGAAACGCTTGTTGCATACGAAATAGCTTAGTTGCTCATATTGAAACGCAAAAAAACTTATGCGTTCTATAACCAATATTATCATTTATCATCGTCAACGGTGCATGTAGAATACTATATAATACTAATACGTAATTATGTAGAAAATATGATATTTCGAAAAAACGAAGAGTTCGAAGAACAAATTGTCGTATATACATCTAAAATACGACAAAAACATAAAGCATTGTCGGTGGGTAGTCTCGCGAGCTATAGCCTAAAGACACAAAGTCAAACACGTGTTACACAGATTTAAAAACCAAAACGTATTCATATTGCAATAACGCAGGGACTAGATTATCCATGATTCCGACCGTGTGTTCATCATGATTCATAATACTCTATATTTCATATTATCAATGCCACGCGTTGAATTGGAAAAGAAAGGTACATGAAATATTTTAGACATTTGCTTTATTAGAAGGGAAAATAAAAACTGTATTATGTTTATGTCCAATTGTTTTATTCGAACAAAACCTGTGTATACATTAATAAACACTGAGCGCCGCTGGGATCGTCTACAATTCGCTGTCAGCATCCGTACACAATACGGTCTATTGTTCGACAAATCAAACATTCGATGTATTGTAATATAATATACGAAAACTGATTAAGTTCAAACGCTGCGTGATCGATAAATGGTGGTGGAAAAAAAAACCAACCCGTATTTATATTTTATTATACATACTTTTTGGCCGCGCGCAATACTGCAACATTACGTTAAACGATCGGTGTATTGTTATATATTATTTTATGACGAACAGGGATTTCTGTTTATACACATAAGACAATATCTATGGGATTTTTTTTCTCAACACTTATTTACGTGGTTTTTTAAACCGTGCACGTGGGGCGCAGAATATTATAATCATCGTTGCACAGCGCAATGCGGACGCATGTAAACAACTATATTATGTGCATTATACGCGTGGTTTGCGGATTGCATATTATATTACATTGTACATACGCCGCACGTGCGAACTGCGAAGACTTTACGTAAACGATAGATATTTTTCGGTTTTCGTTACTCTGGCCGTCGAACAGTTATAGACTTATAGTAAGTAATGAAACCTGTTGTAAATGTTTATTCCGCTGACTTCTTCTCTATATTGTAAAGATAGTTCTGCGCACCTTTGAAGCTCAACACACGATGGGAATTGAAATCAATATGTACGCGTTCTGGTCGCGATACCTGTAATACTGTTTTCAGTACATGATGATGTGCCTACATCCATAACTTACTACAGTAGTGAAACCTCGGTATTTCGAAGTCGCAAGGGACCAAAAAAAAATTCGACATATCAAAACTTCGAATTACCGAGAAAGTTTAAAACGTAACTGATTGATAGGGACCGCAAACAAAATTTGACATAGAGAAACTTCGAGATACCGCGGAGTTCGAGATACCGAGGTTTCACTGTATATGCAATATTATGTAATAAATATTACTCCTATGACAATCATCCGGAACAGCTTATAAAATGACAACCCGCACGCCTTGTTATTATTTACAATATATAATATATATTATATCGTACAGTATGTATGTAAGTATTATTAGTTTCAACGCGCGCGAGACGGCGGTGCATTGTTCGGAAGTACAATAAATTCGAGGGGATTTAAATCGTTTACATCGCTTAGACACGAGCTGCAGCAGCGTGTCATTGTTTTGTAGTTTTGTACGCGAGAGCGACGGAAATCCTCTGTCAGATGTGCGTACACACACATAATATCATAACGTCCGTATACGTGCTGTACTGCTATTTTACATATACGAATGAGCCGCAAAGATACGATGAAGGGTTTTTAATACTACTATATATATATATATACACAGTAAAATTCATTATTGAAATTAGGTATTTTTTATTTTACAAGTACTTAAAAGCACTAATATAGGTTTAAATTATGTAATCATATCATCTAAAAATCTCTGAAAAACGTACATTTATAAACACAAAACCATAATAGATGCGCAACATCAACATATTTCAAAATGGTGATGGGGATAATTGAATTCATGTTGTCCATCTTTGTTCACTGCAAGTAAGAATGATGTTATATATGTATTATGAAATATAAATATAATATATTTATATACAGGGTGTTTCAGAAATGAATGAGGTCACTGGTATACGCGTACTCACTGTGATTGTTTTACATTGTAAATTAATTAAAACTATGAAATAATAACACAATTAGAGTTAACAGAACTTCAAATGATCTAATTTATTGCCATATGTGATAACTTTTATCTGTAATATCAAAAATGCGTTAATTAATCATGTATGTTAAATGACAACAAATAACTATCACCACTGTTTATCTTGCTTTGTTCTCATACAAATCGATATGTCACACCATTTTTTTTTTTAGTCCGCGATTCGAGCGTGAAAAACGCGCAACAAGCTCAAAAACGACGTGACGTCTCGATTCGTATGAGAATTTTGCGAAAAATACAACTAGAGCGTTTATTTTTCCATTAAAGATAATAATCTAAAAATAATTTGAAGAATTCCAGATTTTGAGGATAGAAAAAAATTTTCAACAAAATTTTCATTGGGCCATCACAGTGAGTACGCGTATACTAATGACCTCATTCATTTCAGAAACACCCTGTATATAAAGAGAGAGAGAGAAGGCGAGAGATTTACAGATGACCGCGCGCGTTTTCGGTTCGAGTCGTAATCGTTGAGTTAAGACGAGGGTGCGATCGCCCCACCACTGCTGGAATGTCTCTCAACGCATGTGATGGTGTGCATATGGGAAACGGTCGATGTGTGAGAAGTGGATGGATGGAAGGGGGAAGAAGAATGGGCGAGGAGCATCAATCCTCCCTCCTTGTTTCTATACAGACGAGTGTGTATAAACAACTTCACGACCAGGGATATGCAATATGGAGTTTCTTTAAGATCCCGGAATCTCAAGATTAAAATACCAATATTATACATATTATATCGTCTGGACGAGTATCTAACAGCTAACCGTATGTTTTAATATTACGTAAACACATAATGTCATAATAGTAATAAACGATGAATCGAGACGGTTAGTTTTCCGAATAATTAGGTTGGTAGTTGTTCATTGCGTCAGACGATACAAAATATATCTTTATCTTTGGCAGATTTGCGTACGAAAATACTCGTTTTGCGAACTACGAGTTGAAAATGTTTTAGTTTTAAGCTCTCGGGATACATTAGCCCACTGTTATATTAATTTCGGTTTTCGACCAAACACTCGCGTTGCTCCGGAATCGTTGACCAAGCAAGGCAAACACGACTAGAGGGGAAAAAAGGATTACAGCGGTTTCCAATATCGTCTTTCGGTGTGGTTGTCAATGCGGGCTCGAGTGCTCGGAAAATCATACGGACAAGAATGAAGGACATCAGGGTTGGACATGAAAAGTTTATAGACACACATATTTATATAGTAATTAATCGCAATTTGGAAGGGGAGTCTAAGCCCCTTCAACATCTAAATTAGCCCCCCCCCCCTAATCAAAATTAGGATCAAAACGAAAAATAAAAATGTTATTACTTATTCGGTACCTAATTAAAATAATATTTTTATAATAATGTTTTAAGTTTTATAAAATAAATTTCGTTTTTAAAATGCATTAGGAATTTAGGACTATATTTAAACAAATATCGCATATTTACATTGAATGTATACATTTTAATGAATAAACGCGTAAATAATAAAAATGTACTTAAGATCGTTTTTTTTTAATTAAAAAGTTTTGTCGTTGTATTTTTAATTAAGGCCAGAGGGTATTAATTGATATTCCACCCCCATTCCCAAATTAAAAGCCTCAAATTGGCCCGTATAATACGTATCATGATTACCTATGATGTACGACCACTCACTTTGATGTGTGTCAGCATGTAGTGGACGAGTATCTTCTTCTGGTTCTCCCTCTCCTTCTCGGCGCCCAGCCCGAAGTGCAAGCCCATCACCAACGTAGACATTAGGCCGCCCTCTTGCATGTCCCACAGCCACTTGGGGAAGTAGCACATCATGGCCTGCAGGAACAGGGCGAAGCACACCCACTGGTAGTACGTGTAGTACTTGGCCGGACCGCCGCCGTGCTCGGGACCGACGCCGGGGTGCGCGACGCTGACGCCCTGCTCGCGGCGGAACGCGTCCGGCATGGTGAACGTGGACGTGATCCAGCAGTACGTGTTCACCGGCCTGGTGGGCAGGCCCTCGACGATGCACTGTATCGGGTTGCCCACGTACTGCGTGGCCGTCACCATTATCGAGCAGGCCATCAGCACGGCCGTGGTGAAGGACACGTGCACGCGGAACACGGTGCCGTCGACGGTCACCGGCTGCCGCTTGATGAACTCCCGGAGGCCGCCCAACAGCTTCAACATGACGGTAATGTTATGTCGCCGGCGGTGGTGCGCACGATTACCCTGTGCTGTGCAGTGCGACAACTACTGCGACGCCGACGACGACAACGGTGCGCTGCTACTACCGGCCGTGGTCATGGCACGCCGCGAAAACGCTGTGGCGCGAGTATCAAACGTCGTCCCCCGACCGACTGCGTGGATCGACGTGGTCGTTCGGCCGAAAATACAATAATATGTTAATGACGATTACTGGATAATAACAATAGTACTCTGGTCGTATGGTAGCGAACGAGAGAACGAGCACAGACGTTTTTCGTGTCAATAAAAAAAAACAATCGGGCGCGTACTATGATAATATAAAAACTGGAAAAGACTGCGGAACTACGAACAATACCATTACACCGCCGGTGTTGCCACCGCTACTATACACACAGCACTAGCGATGCCGATGCCGCCGCCGCCGCCGACTACCGAACGCGTCGTCGTCACCCTCCCCCTTTTGCGAGCGCGGGACATTACAGGGCCTGTATATGTGTCCAGTACTGCCAACAATCACGACAATAACAACAATAACAAAAAACACAACAATGACTGTTGCAATTATTGCAGCCACACGTTCCAACTATTCACTGCATCGATATAGCTCTGTCCTCCATGCGCACAGCACGACCGCGATTTTCATTCCAGTCCGTGCAGACTATGTTCCTTCCGAGTTACGAACAGTTTCGCGGGGCTCCCTCCGAACACGAGAAAAAGCCCATTTTGATAACCTTCACTCGCAAGGGTCGCCGTCGACATAAAATACAGTTATCGACGGGCAGACGGTATAAATACGTTTTACGAGCGCGGGAAAACGCGGCACGATCACGAAATGAGAACCACTGGACGCGTTGGACGTCGCCGTCGTTACAAAAAGGGGGGTCGGTCGCGACGGCAGCAGCAGCAACGACGTGTCTGCTACCCGAAACCACTGCAGGTTACAATAATACATACGGGTAGCTGCCGCAACAATGCATCGGGGGGTTGAGATAAAAATTAATTATTCCTTATTCGTAAGGCTTAACGACAAATCAACGATTATAGCGAATTCCATTTAGCTCTTAAATAGTAATAATGGACTTTAATTAGAATCAAATTAAAGAGATGTAAAACATAAATATATATTATAATTTATATGTATTTAAATATACCTAATAATAAAACAATGTCAAGAAAACCGTTTGGTATCTAACTAAAATAATAATGACTATAGTACTTGATTATTGCACCAAAGTCATTTTGGAACAAAGAGTGATCAATTCCCAGGTGTACGTCTAATATTCCTTTATCCATTTTATTTACTCTCGTGTTATCGCGCGGATTCCGTCCATGTCTATGATGATTGAATTTCCTCAATTGACATAATACTCGTATTATTCTGTTAACTAACTGTCTAGCGGCAGTTGCATATAAAAATTACCAAATCCCGTGTGCGACGGGTGCGCGTCCGTGTAAATATCATACTCCTCTTTCGCTCTTGTCCTATACCGTTCGGGGCATTCTTGGTCGGAAAAATCTTTTCTACCTGAGTATGCGTGTTGTTGTATATAATATTATTGTTTCACTTGTGCACACACCGACACGCGCTCGTGTGACTTTCACTCGGTCCACGTCGTGGCCGTCACGGTGGGAAACGATCGGTGTGCGTGTGCGTGCGTGGGGATGCGTGGGTACATGTATTGAAGTGTGTTTATGAAAACAATATCTATAATAATATTTCGAAGCAGCGAAATTTCAACTTGCCATTTACTATTTGCATTACGTGATGTACATATGACGTACACGTATATTATACCAAAATATTACGTACTATAGTTGACGTATAAAAATGTATGATACAATATAGTGTACAACACCTCGAACGATATTAATCACAGGTTTCGTAGCTCGTCGGGTCCAAGTAGTGGGGAAGTCGTCTTCGGCAACACGGAATCAACAATAAGCTGGTGTACCTCCTGTACGTAATATATAATAATAATGCGTCCGTCGGGTATTTTGTTGATAACGCTTAAATAATACGAGTGAGCGCGCGCGAGCGTGTGTTATCCACGAAATTACAACGACTCGTTTGCTCGTAATCTCCACCGCGGTAAAACGATATTGTCTTTGGATGTATACGCTATACACGGCGACTGCATGTATACCTAATACCTATGTATATAATATGTGTATTATATTATAGAGGGGTGAGCGCGTCTGAAAACCTTTTGTTTATGGCGCACGCGGTCCCTTTCGACAGACGGCTATATGGACGCAACCTACCAAGCGAGTTTTATATTATTATTATTATTTTTTTTTTTTCTCAGTTTCATCATCGATATCGAAAAATGTTATAAGAAAGAAAAAAACCGACTCCAGCACCCACATCACCCCATGTGTTTTTAACATCGGGCACGCCCGTCAAGAGAATATAATGTCACGAGAACGTCGTGAAGCGCACGCGTTTATACAGAGTATATGGTATAAATTATTATTTATATAATGACAAAATAATACGACGCGTCTAGTGCCCATGTTTATAATTAGTACATTTTACTACTTACATTTATAGTATGATTTAAATCGAAAAACCAATTTTTCTACGATATTCGAATTCCTAGGCGCAGCAGTATAGTGTACATTTTCACTAGTTCGTCATCGTAGTCTATCGAAAAATATAATAGGTACTTATGTTTAGCAAATTGTTCACAAACGAACAATGTCGAATCAGTGCAACATCTACGTCGGCTTAAAGTTTAAAGTAATATTATAAGAATGTTGGAGAATATAAGAATTGTCCATAGCAGGACTTACAACGGCGTATAAATAGTACTGTTTTCGAAGACCTGCGGTCGCGTGAAAACGAGGGACGAAAAATTAAAAGATTAGTATACCTTAGACTCACGCACGTATATTATCTAACATCTGATGACGTATCGGAATGCGTTTTAATCATGAAATACGGTCAACGGGATGTAAAAAGTAAAAACCCCTTCACGGGGCGGCTGTGTTTGAAAACAAACGGTATGCACCGATATTACTATGTCCATTGTAGTAAAGTATAAACACGTAATATGTAAAACGGGGCACACTCTACACGTTATAATAATAATAATAATAATAATAATAATAATACGAACAACAAACCGTGTATGATGTTAGTGTCATTGCGCGGGGCAGACCTCAGTCGTCGTTGGTATACGGCCCGCGGCCACAAGAATCCCGAGTATGCCTAGCTCGTGTTTTATTATTATTATTTTTTTTTCCGTATTTCTTTCCCCTTTTCCTTCTTCTTATTCTTTATTATTCCGTCGTTGTACATACGTAAATGCATATCATATTATGTATATGCCTATACAACTGTTAAGTGTGAATACAGCGGTGGCGGCGGCCGTGAACTCGCGCGGAGCCGTCTTCTTTTGTTTTTTGTTGGTCATCGAATCTAGATGGGTTAGTTTAAGTGCCCCGAAAACCGGTTTTCCTGGCAATCATATAGTTCCATATAAATATCAAATGTGTTTACGATTGTGTGTGCGCCAGAAATTCAATTTTTTTTTTTTTTTTATAGTGGAATCCGATTAAAAAAAAAAAAAAAACCGTCTGACTTCAAGATGAACACACAAACACACACACACATTGACGAAATACAAAATATATTTATATCCTTCAAAACATTTCTCCACATACGTGATAATAGGTCCTGGGCCCGCGTAATATGTACATTTTTTTAAATGATTTAGATATTATTATTATGTTATGTTTATGCGCTCGCCAAAGATAAGGTCGACGTCTGGGTTTTTTCCCTAAATGTACGCGTTTGAAACGTCCGGGAAGGTAAAAACATTCTCAACTCCCGGGTAATATACGAATACATGAATGTGTCTGTTTTATATAGGTAAAAAATATAGAAAAATGACAACAAGGATTTTCACCATTGTAAACAAACGCCATATTATTATACCATGTGTTCACGGATTTAGTTTGCAGTGGCTTAAATGATATTTACGAAGGTTAAGTAACATGAATAGATCAAGTTGGTATAAATATACCACCGATCTATATATATAAAATCTATACGTTTATTTTCGTTTGCGTTGTTTTTTTTTTCGGCCGCCCGTGGAAAGCTCTGTTTACAAGGAACACTGTTTTTATTTAACTAAACCACAATAGAGTATATTATATGTGAATAATTAATTTCTATACAGACCTGATTTTACGACGTACTCGCTGAACAATGAGCTTAAATAATAAATGCTTAAACATTATAATATAGTTCTTAATGGTTGATGTCCGGAACGAAAATGAATCAGATTTGTCACTTAAGGTTATTTTATTAAAAAAAGAAAAAAGAAACTTATATATTGTAAAAAACTATTACATAGTGAAATATGTTCAATACACGATTAAGGTTGATTAAAAAAAAATATCGTTTTTCTAAAAACAAAATATGTAGGTAAGTATACTGTAGACGTGATACATAATAATAGTGTATATATATATATATATATAGTCATACGATTACCCTTCTCGGTATATATAATCTTAAATGTGTCATGTGATACATGATAATAATTAATAATGATGAACGAATACAATAGCTGTTAACGATTTTTAAAATGAGAAAACTGGTAAAATAAGCTGATGAAAAGGAAACAAAAATATCGTTGTTAAAAATGAATATACATTATAATATTATAATATATATTATAACTCGTCACTGCTTTGCTGGCGGGCCAGTTTAGACTGCAGTTCTCAAATGAGTTGGTATATTTTCAAAAGTACACTGTCCTGTAGTATGCACGTAGAACACATAATATATAAAGTGTTAAGAAAGAATAAAATCAAAAATCTGCCAAATCATTATAAACTTATTACATTATTTAGAATTTAAGTATAGATATCTAGCATTACCTAATAAATTAATACATATATAATTAAATCATACTAAAAACTGAAGACTTGTTTTGTATACTAGCTAAAGAAACCGATTATGGTACTTCACCGACAATATGTAGATACATTTGTTAAGACATTGTCAGTTTAAAAAATATAAATAATATGAATCATAAATTCAAATTTATATATAATATGAATCGGTTATCGAAATTTAATTAATAAAAAAAATCTTTATAATTACTCTTTGAAAAAAGTATCTAGACAAGTGTTGGATACCTACAAAGAAGGGTAATATGCAAGGTAGAAGGTTGGGGATTTTTCATAGTCTAAAAAACTATAAAACCAACAACAAATCGTACTTAATGTAATACGACATTTTCGATTTACCTTCCATCGGAATAATTTATTAACAGAACTACAAACTATATAGATTGTGTTACATATAAACCAATTAGTTGTGACTCTTTAAAGACGATACTTATTTCAATGTTCAATTGCGGTCAAAGCTGCGAGTTTATTTCAACACCTATTTTTAATTCAATAACCGTTAGCTACACGAATATCCCGTTTAAACTTCATTCCCGGATGTGATTTCCAGCACATAGACGTGTTGGCTGAACAGATATTAAATACTTTTTATTAGTACTTCCTGAAATTAATGCAGTTTATTCGACAATATCATATTATTATAATATTATACGTTTAAGAACGATCAAACATTACAATATTTGTCATTGACAGCGTTAACGCATATGGTATTTATACCGATTGAAAAAAAAAACCGAGAACTCACCCTGCCATACTGTAGGTGTGGAGTGGACCTCGGTCATAGAGTAGGTCATTATAATTGAAGTGTTAAATTTGAATGCAATGATAGGTATTACATCATAAGAAACGATTCTGAATGGAGATGATTTGTTAGACTAAAAACTATATTATTGCGGCGAAATCGTCTATGATATTATCAAATGATAATTGGTTAGACAAACTTTTTTTTATAGATAAAATGTCCATACTTGTCAAACGATTTTGACTCATAGATCATGGATCTTAAATAATTTTTGATAATTTTTAGCTTACTAAAGCTTCCTTCCGGAGCTGTACAAACATCGCCATAACACACCGATTTCTTATCTATATAATAGCTCTATATAATATATATATCTATATATATATATATTATTAAAACGTGAGGGGATTTCTTATGACAGTTATATCTGAAGTTCTACCGGGCCGATTTTCACAATTTTTTTTTCTAAACGCAAGTATTAGGTGTGTAGATGAGCCTTCTAATGAGAAAAGTCCGAAAATGTACAGACTTAGACCGCCCGCAGAAATTTTTCTCAGGGGGGGGGGGCTAGCAAAAAAACTGACGAACAATTTTGTATCACATTAACCGTATCGGTTATCAGTCTTCTTAATCGCCCTCCAAGACTGCTATATAAAATGCAAATAAATGCAATAAAATGCTATATAAATTAGTTGTTATCTAATTTTGAAGGGGTGGCGTGCCCCCCCGCAACCCCTGTGGGTGGTCTTACTCTATATTCTACTCTTCCCTTATAATTTACTATAGGCGTCAAATTCCGATAAGAATAGCTAAGTTATAACTAAATATTGATATATATATACACAAATAAAAATATTCGACTATATCCTACTTTTTTTTTACTGTAACCCGGCAGCGACGGTTAATTCAGTTTGTATATATTATAAATTATCGCTTGGATGTCACCCATATCCACAACTACAAATTATTATTTATGAAACACATAATATAATATAGTACTTTAGCATATAAAAATATATAGCTTATGCAACAACTAAAAATAAATATACAATAGTTGTAATTGAAAAATTGTTTTCCGAGAAAAGTTGAAGAAACTGCGCCTTTGGTATTATTGCACCCCTGGCAAAAGTGCTCTTGCCAATGCCTAGATACGGCCTTGGTGACTATTAAGTAGAAAAAGTGAAAATTTTCTACAATACGTACAAAACGAACAATCTACCATAATTTTCTGAACATTCAACCTTTTTAACCTGCTAATACTGATATATACCACTACCGTTGGAGTTGTTATATTCAATGTAATATAAGAATTTTGATATATAGGAAAATATAAAGGTCAAAACTCCAAGAGTAATCATTTATTGTTTTTGCATAATAATAATAATAATAATAATATCCACTACATTATCCGATTATTTATTATTTATTGACCGATATCGAACACGTTTCCATTGACCGGCAAAATTTCAAAATCAACGATTATATTATACATATTTATATAAAACCGACGACGTGGCTTCTCTAGCATATTATCGTGTCGATATTTTGTTCTGTTGGCAACCACCAACAATAATCGAAGAGAACGTGGATTCGTAGTTAAGGATTGCAGCGCGGTTAAAATAAATCACTATATACGATCTCGGTCACGTGTACGGATACTGGATAGTAAGGGCCAGTGCCCAGTTGTACTTGTATACCGTTTCGTGGTTAAACATTGATTATCAAATCAACGATCTAATGCTTATCATTGATTTCCAGATGTCCTAAATGACGTACTTTCAATACATATTCCAACGATTCAACACATAAACTTCAATACCTTAAATTATAGATTCCGAAGTAACAATAATAATATTGCAGAAATACAGAATTAATTTGTTTTTAACGTGTCAACTATTGGAATAATAATACCTACGTTATTTTTAAATATTGCGCACCTTGATTCCCTATACATAATACATAGCGCCAGTATAAAATATTTCTGCACAAAACGGCATAATATTGTATAGAACGTATATACAACGTGATGAAATCTATCACTCAGATATAATATTATTGTAAATGCGGTATTATTACAAAATATTTTGAGAATAGTTTATTCAAAACAATGATGGCACCAGTGTGATTTTCTGATTTTTCGAGTGGGGGCCCTTTTTACCAGGCATTTAAACATCTAGAAGCGGATACGAGGAAACTAACTATATTATTCAATATCCTAAAATGTCCCTGGTTTCTATTTAGAATAATGCGTTGTGGCCATACGAATGAAAAAAAAAAAACTTGCTCTGCTGTACATAGGAATGGAGCGGACCTTCGTCAAAGAGTAGGTAATTTTAAGGAATGTGTTAAATTTGAATGTAACGATAGGTATCATAGTATATAAAAACAATTCTGAACGGAGATGGTTTGTCAGTTTAGAATATAGATTATATATAATATTTTGTTAATATTTGCACTTTAAATGCTTGATAAAATTATTGTGCCTAAGTACTCGTATTTTAATAATTTTTGAAAAACAGTGAAAAAAAAACTATGTGGAATCTTCTATTATAACTTATAATAGAAGATTCCACATATTATAATTTGTAAGTATTGAAGTATTTTGTCATAGCATTTTTTTTTTTTATCATCAGTTAAAAAAAAAATAAAAATCGATATTTTAAATGCCTATAAATAGCATAAAAATTACTAAAATATACCAATCTTAACAACCGGTAAAAGTTTTAAGTTTCTATGATTTTAGGCGCTTTTAAAAAAAACTTGTGACCAATGATTTTTGATTTTTTTTAATATTTTGATAAGTAAAACTTATAATAAACCTTGTAATAAATCGTCAGGATTCTTTTGGGAAACTAAATTTTCATTTTCGATACTCAAAAAAAAATGTTTATAAAAATCGAAAATTACAATCGTTTATAAATAGGTCGTTAAAAGTCAAAATACTTTGAAAACTTAACCGTAATAATTTTTTAAGTTAAGCATAATTTAACTAAGTAATAATATTATTTTTGTATAGATGTAAGCTGTGGTCAACTTAATATTACTAAACTTAAATCTCATTAATTGTATTGTTTATTGATAATTTTACGCATAGCACAAGTGTACAAAATTATTTAAAACTTAATAAAAGGTAATGTACATTTATTTTGCATGTGATGAGTATTTATAATTTATACATGTACCTAAAATATTATTACTGATCTATTTACTAGTCTTCAATTAGTTTTATTGTTTGTTCTCATAATTACAATAGTTTATAGTATTATGGTACAAAGTATTCAAAACGAAATTTCATTAATTAGAAAATCTAATTACTGAGTATACTAAGTTGAGGTATACAAAGGTTGGGCTAATATTAATACAATTTATTATATACTACCTCCTTATGCATCACACGAACTCACATGAACATTGACAATTATACACATTATATTATACTATACAATATACACTAGGTATTATATACGTGTACCTACGTCTATTATATTGGTTTTCTAGTGAGTTGTAACAATAATATTAGTATTCATCATATTTTCATTTCAGTATTTGGACAATCATCGCGCCGTCGCGGTTACACTTATTTCGATTCCCTCGTATGCTTACACACGTTACCAATGCAATATTGTCCACGTACGTTCACGTTTTACAGAACACTCGGTGGACGTGATTCAGCATTTCAGCAGGAGATTATTATATTCTGAATAATTCAAGGATGAAAGAAAGAAGCATGATTGCAGGTTAACCTACAAAGCTGTTCGCAAAACATTCGGAGTCAAATACATTAATGACTGATCTCAGCTGTTTTATGCGGTTATTATGAATATTATACACATAATAACACATCGTTCCTATCATATAGAAAGCATTGTATTAGTGCGATTAAAAATCGTTAAAAAACAATTATTGTATAATATTATAATCCTGCATAAGTTCAATGTTTTCATTAGATTATCAAAAAATATATTTTCTAGCCGAGAACACAAATTAGATTAAATCAATACTTGCAAGACCTTTAAATTACCTCCGATTACGATCGATTATTCTTAATCGACTATTCACATATTCTCGCGTTGTGACAATCTTCGGTTTATAGTGTTTATAAAACAAAAGGTTACAAGAAACGTTTTAAAAATAATCTATATTTCAGAAATTAAAAGGACACATTTCTAATTGAGGAGTCAACGAATTAATTATTTTCAATTATACGATAATAGCTAATGCTCCGTAAAGATACAGTAGCGGATCCAGAAGTCACCCAAGGGGGAGGGGCTAATTTTCAAAAATTTAATGACTTCTTTTTCAATTTTAATTTTCCACTCTTTTTTCATAGGCAATAAAGTATTTTATTATCTATGCTTTATTTTGTATTGGAGACTAATTATTAAATATGAAATTAATAAACTTGATAAAAATAACATTGTTGTTATCGGTGGCGATAAGTTGATAACGCCAGCAGCACGCGTTCGAGAAGTAGCGTTTCTAGTTTCTACATTATTATGAACATTAAACAGGTCAGGAAGAATCATAACGGAGAATGGATGAAAAAAAAAAAAGGGAAAATAGTTTTAGTGTTTTACGGAGGCCCATCATAAATCATAACTAATGCTTAATATGTAATAATTATAATTATTAATAGTATCAAAAAAATAAAAATATCTGTTTTCAGTCCAATTTTATAATATAAAAATAACGTAAAAAATAGGGCTCAAGGGGGGAGGGGGGGCGATCGCCCCATCAACCCCTCCCCTCGTATCCGCCACTGTTAAAATATATAATATAAAATATTTTATACTAACATATAATCAGTCCAGATTTAAAATGTTCTAAAACCGTTTTTGACGCGCTTTTACAAAACTTGTATATTCATTGCTCATCCGAAACTCATCCGTTTTTTTAATCCTATTTATGAGTTATTATCTTTTATATATATATATATAATACGCTCCCGATGATACTTTTGTAAAACTGCAATTTTAGAATGTTACGTATATAACTAAGAAGTGGATAACTCTTAGCAAGGATGATTTTGCACGTTATGTGTCTCTCGACGCGTCCTCGCGTACTTTTGACCAAAACTATCAGTTTTTCTAACTTTATTCGTTTTGTCGAACGTTATAAATTTCTAACGCAGTACACCATTACATGCGTAGGTATAACGGAAACGGTATTGAAACACTATAGCTGAGTGTACAGGACATTTTGAGACGAGCCACGGTGTAGAAAGCGATTGGTTAGTAACAGTGTCTACCCAAGAGCATTGGAGTGCTTTCTACTTGCCGTGTTCAAGTCTCCGGGGTGTGCCGGTCGACCACCAGAGGGACATTAAATTTGATGGCGATGGCCGTGGGTTGCGATCGACCGAGGTAGGACGTGATGATCGTACCATGCCCGCCGATCTAGCGGTTATAGCCCGTAGCGCTCGTAACTCGGATCATTGCACGGTAGATGGCGCTGGTCGTTCACAAATCCGAAAATATCAGGACTTAACCGCTGGTCCGTCTTTTTTCCGGCACTTTGGCCCGCCGTTTGTATTGTTATTAATTTTTACTTTCACTGTTTTTACGATTTTTACGCAATTATAAGTATAAGAATATGCGTTTTTTACTCGGAATGTAAGTGTAAAATCGATTAATAAATAAAAAATTGTTTAAGATAAAATTTGTAGAATTTTAGAACGTTTCAAATAAAAATTAACGAATTAGTTGTATAATATAATATTATCGTTTGTGAATTAAAACACATTTGTAAGCTTATTCTTCCAACAATTTGATTTAATTTTAAAACACAATATTAACGATCGTGCAACGTATTCACGTTTTTAATATCAACGATCATTAAAATTGGATCTTAATATTGATAATCAACATATATTAATATATGTATACAATATACATTGATAAAAAAACGAGATCTCGTAGTTTTTACGATTTAAGATATTTTACATTACATAAGATTTTCGTTATAGAGTTATTTTATTTTTATTCTATCTAATACCTAATAATAATAATAATAAATAAATAAATACATAAGTACATTAACCTGTATGGAAATACAGATAAAACTTTAAAGCGCTATAAGTACTATAGTATAACCACGGAAGTCTGGAACTAAAAAATCTGTATTAAAATGATTTATAGAACATGTTTAAACTATTTTAAGTACATGTTAATAGATTTCAAAAAGATATTTTTCGTAATGTAATTATTGACAGAAATCGTGTGTTGAAAAAAATCATAGAATTCCGATTGTGATAGATTAATTTTAGCTTCAAGGTAATAGTGTTTAAGAGTTTTAAAAATTTTTTTATAATTAATTTTCCTACACAAATCGTTATAACTCAAATTATAGAGTGTGACGAAATACCTTTTTGTTTATTGGAAACGGATTTTGAGTATACTCTCCAGATTTTATCCACCGTTGCCCGCCATGCGCATTAAGCCATTAAACATACGTATACTTAGTGTTTACAATAAAATATTAGCCCTAAGTATTATTGTTACAATTACATCGTCATATTGTTGTTATTATTTAATGTCTGCTCGTTGGACACGAACCGCTACAGCTGCTGCCACCCGGAACACGTAGTCGGGACGGATCTCTTCCGTCCGTTGATTTCCTGTGCGCCGCACCTCGAATATAATAATATTATATGGTTAGCCTACGGTCGGACTGCAGGAAATCGGTGCTGCGTACACGCCAGCTCTGCCGACCCTGTCTATCACGCAGTGCACCGTGCACGCGAGCCTGATAACTGACAATGAACACGATCGTTATTGTTCGGACGACGATGACGAAATAAATAAGTATTATTATTTTAATTTTAATTGTCTTATTATCGCTGTCGTCGTCGTCTATATTCTCGTGGTATAATATTATTATTAGTACTGTCGTCGTCTATATAATTATCCGCTGCAACAGCTCGCGCCACTGCTGCACGTGCTAGAGGCTCCACTGCACTCGGCGACTCACGTCCTCACCGTGTAAACGAAAGTATATTCACATACGCAGTGACCGTTATATTTTAACGTCTTCTAATATCTGCGACTTAGTACTAACATATATTTATAGGTATCCCCGTTTTCCCAATACTTTCTGCGTGCGATTAATTTATTTTATCTTATCCTCTCCGACGAGGCGGTATATTTACACGCGAGCGAGGTATTGACTTTTAAATGGGACTCCATTCTTGGCAATCCACGCGTACGTATATTACACTACATCACGTGCGCGCGTTTCCTCGAGCGGACCGACCTCCGGCAGCCCTTTTTCGACGATTTATGTATTTTTATATCGCCCTGTAAAAGCGTTCCAGCGTCCGCGGAGAATAATATATTAATCCATTGCCCTGAACGCCCGTCTTCGTTTCGATCGGGACATAAATACACACGTAGTAATATGTAAACTACTTTACACGCCCATAATGATGATCAGCAATTGTTTTATCGCCAGGCTTTCCCGCCGCGCAGAACATCATTCGACACTTGGCACACGAACCGCTGTCAAACGTTTGACGCGTCTTCCGCGTCCCTCTTCTTCCGCACCATCGCCATTCTTTTTTCGTCCGTTTCCCACTGTTATATTATGTAATATATTGGTGCCGTGACGTTTCAAAAATAGTTGCTACAAACGGACCACATTTGGTTTTCCTTTGCCGCTGCCAACAAACGTTCCCGGACTTTTATATGACGGCGCATTGCCACGTGGATACAATATGTATTTTAGATCGCGTTGTCCACGTGTCCTCCGTGAAAACTTCGAGCACAAACAGTTATGCGCAAACAAGTCGGTTGGAACGTGTATAATTTTTATTTATTTTCTCACAATATATTATATTTTAACAGAAACATGAAATAAATAATAAGTTAATAAGTAATACTTTTAATATTTACTCACATGTGCTATACAAGGTGTGATCTGTTAGTGGACCGTGCACAATTAATCTGTATACATTTTAACGTAAAAATATTTGACAACATAATAAATAAGAATAAATATACATTTACATATCAATCGTTAATTGCATCGTAGTATATGTGGTATATGATGAAACGAAAGTTTTTCTTGATTATTATCATTTATCTTTATTTTTCTATGCCATCCCGTAGTATCACTCTATAAAGAAATAATAATCGTGTCGATAATAGTTGGTTTATTTTCAATAATAGATCGATTTCAATTCCAACAAAATACTCGTATCACTTGTTGAAAATGTTATACATTGTGAATACCAAATGTGTATCTACCGAATGTTTCGTCGATATAGGAACAAAATTAGGTAAACTTGTATGTTATGGAGAAAACTACTCAACAGCATAAGTTAAGCTTAGACCTTGGGTAAAGAAGTACCATCAAATATGTATTAGTTTGTGCATACGAGTATAAGAGAGAAATTTAAATATTTTCTAACTGATCAGCATGTTATTTGTTCCGTATAGGATATATTATAATGCATTAGTGTTGTTTATTTAAGCGTTGTAATTATTTCAAAATATTCTACAGATAAAACCCGAAAGTAAATATTAGAATACGCTTTATCAGATCAATGTATACATAAATATATTCTATTTATTTTTTGACATAATATAGGCTTGAATTCTCAATCGACTTTTCAAGTGCATAAGCAAGTTTCAAGTATTTTACTTTTACCAGAATATCGATTTTATATTGTGCTGTAAATTATAATAGGTACAACATGTTTTAATTATCTTATCGCATAAACACACAAAAACCAACATAAATTGATTAACTCTTTGAAAAACGATTGAGCGAGTTCTAAAGTATTAACTTACTACCTATACCTATTGGATAAATGGTGTTTGACCGAAAAAATCTTCTTTGATTTCCTTAAATAGAGACCAAGGTCAAATAAAGTTTATACGCTTATAATTTAACTATACGTACCCGGATAAATTATTAAAAAGGAATTAAACTAGTTGATTGTAGATATTTTTTTATTCATACATACACGGCAGATTCGTTGATTGAAAAAAACAACAAAATTACATTTCGTTTCGCAAAATGTGATTCAATTCGATACCTTGTACAATAATAGAGGTTACATTGCGGTTTCGTTTTCTGCTGAAAATTAATGAAAACAATTATTAGGTATGTCTTTTTTAAAAAAAATTATTATAATTATCAGTGTACGAATACGAAAACAATTTTCTTTTATATAAAGTATATAGGAACAACATTGATACATAAATTTACAGCTAACACGCGAATTTTTATGCATACATTAGATAACATATTTTAAAATAATTGCAAATGAGTTTACTTGATGAAAATCAAAACAAGTGTTCAATAATTCAATACCATTTATATACAATACCGAAGACTAAAAATATGTATAAACCTAATTATGATATAATTTAAAAGCAATAAAATATCGATAGCATTCGAATTGCTTCGATGGCCTCTCTCCGTTTTCAAAGATTAAATTAGCATACCAAAAATTATTGACAATTGAAACACAACAATTAACTGTATTGGGTTATCTTAATCCAAAAATAATAACTCCAACCAAACCTTATAATATAATAGTTTTTAAAATTATTTATCAAGATGATCTTTATATTTATTTATTTATTTATTTATTTATTTATTTTTTTTTTTTGCGTTGGTTATCTAAATTTATATAATCAATATGACAAATTACCGAAAAATTATAAAATTTACATAATTTTTTTTTTTTTTGTTTAACAAAACTATTTCAGTATTGATATTTGCTATTATACATGAATCTATTACGGTATACGATTTGTTGACGTATTTTACAGTTATGAATGAAAAGGTACTATAAATGCATAAAAATTAAAATTGATAAACAAAAACAAAAACAAAAACATATAAACTGACGTATCAACGTACCAACGTATCAAACTGAGTCTAGAGGAAGGGGGGGGAGTGCACGAATTGCACATCATGACATGGTACTTTATTAACATCAAAAAGTCCGCTTAAATGTATATTATGAACTGTGACTATATTATAGTGATTACTGATTAGTTATTATTAATTTGGGTTTTCATGAACAATCATGAAAGTATTGAAATCCAAGAGATCCAAAAAAAAAACCACTTTTTTGCCGGTATGCTAGCCAGGTCGGTTTATTGCAGAATCAGTCACTGTGCGTATGTCCGGTTCTTTTGTCCGTGTTGAAATCAAGGGGTAGAAATATGAGAATATTGTCTAGCTGACAGTCGTTTAGGTTGCAAATCGGTATCTGATACCACTGAATTTTTACTCAAAGTAAGTAAATAGTTGAAAGTCCAGTAAATCAATTTTGGTGAAAGAGCGAAGCGTCGTTATAGACATTAAGTAAGAATAATAAGTAAAAATCACTGTTGTGCGAGTAAGTCATTCAGGTAAGTATCCGACTACGTCGAATCGCGGACCATGTCACTGTGTCCGGTTATTTTGTTCGTTTTAAAATCGGGTAGGTCGAAATATGAGTAGTAACTGTCAGTCGTTTAAGATGCAAATCCTTAGCCGTTAAAGCAAGCTGACGAGTTCATTTCAGGGCAAGAGAATAATGCTGTTATGAGAGTGAGTCAGTCAGTTAGGAAAGTCTGTAAAGTGCATTTCACATAATATTCAATTTAAAATCGTTAATTTACAAATTGGACGCAAACTTTCTTTAAATATTTTATTCTTATAAGTTCCCCATTAATGTACTCTGTCATACAGTTTTTCAAGAATTGCTAATTTCTTTCTTATTGGTTGGTAAGTTTCCTTAGTATTGCAAAATGTAATATAATTAAATGTTTGATTATTGTCTTTTATAAGTCTCCATAAAATAAAATACATCAGGATTGACGATTGTAAATTCTTTATTATGCTTTGTATAAAACAATTCGGAACAATTTGTAATCCTATCAAAATTTTTGTCAAATCTAGTCCAAATTTTTGGTGGAAAGGTACTGCCTGTCATTATGTATGTATCACGAACTGATCCAATTTTGGACAGCATGGTTTATGATTATCAAATCTTTATAAAAACAGTCTTCGGGTGTTAATAATGGAAGTCCATAATATAATTTCAAAAGTTGTCCGATTTCTGACGCATTATCCTTAAATTCATTGGATAGATCAAACTGTTGAATTTATGTACAAAACTATGAGTGTAAATAACGATGTGATAGACTGCAATATACTCACAACATTATCGTAATACATACAGTGTACACAGTAGTATATATTATACGCATATAACCATAATATAGCGATATAAATATGTAAATCACAATCGGTTTGTTAATCGATCGGTGTATCGCAGACAATTTAGTAACACGCCAATATAACAATTTGTTGTATGGAGGAGTGTGTAAGTAAATTTAAATATTATATTAAATAATTTTTATTTTACACCAATTATTTGACTTCATATTGCAAAAAAATGCTTTTAAAAAATGTTAAAAATTAAAATTGTAACAAATTTTATTTAAACACAAACGGAGACCAACTTGGCTTAACTTAATGAAATACCGTTTTTAACCAAGAACTGATTCGGCTACTCCCGATGGTACCCGTCTCTACAATTCAGTAAAATTCATTTTTTAAAGACGTGTTTTTCTACCGATATTATACGTCTTTTCACATAACTTTTTTATTGTATTGTCTTTCATAAATTATTTTCGTAACTACTTATTTTATTTAAGAACTCATTAAAACATATTTCTCCTTTCGTTTAATTCAACCATTTATAAATAATTTATACTTCATAAAATATCTCATACGATTCTTAACATTGCATAGGCATATTTAAATATTTAAATATTACACAATATTTTCTTTAGTTATCTTTATTATCGTGTTTTTTTTTAAGTGCTTAGTTAAAGCAACTTTTTTTTTAAATCAGTCATTTAAAAACATTTATTCTTTCTTTTTGAATAAAATATGATATTTCGAATAGTATTAGTACATTTCGATCGCTAATAATTTGATATTATAAATATTATTAATTTCGTAAAAATCGTATATCATCAAACCAAATCTAAACTAATATACTCATACGAATATAAATATTGTTGTAAACGATTAGCCGGTCATTTTCGTTATCAAGAGCTGACCAATGCCAATGTGCGTAGGTAAATACTGAAGTTTGGACTATCGAAAGCCAGTACAGTTTCGAAGCAATAACAAAAAAATAAACATGTCAAGATTGTTCTTGAACACCGTTCATAAATGTGATTTGTTGAACGAGGTCAAAATATAAAAACGTTAATTAATTATTATTTGTATAACTGGATAAATCAATGCAATAATATTATTTAATTTATTTCTCTTCTGAATTTTTGTGATAATTTGTTTTCACTATTAAATTACTAATTTGTTCACTATATGTATACTTGAAGAAGTCGAGTCTGTTTTACTCATAATTCATTATCGTAATATTGCTGTTAAACATAAAAAATAGATTCAAGTACGCACCATATGTCGACAATATTTAGAAACATAATTTTCAAAACGTTTCTTTCTTTCTATCTTTAAAAAAAAAAAATTACGTCACTGCATTGTTTTTAAACTACTGTCGAAAATATTACAATGTCCTATATGACGTGTAAAGTCGATCCGTGCTGTTTCCTCAACGAAGTAATGCACATTTAATTGCAACCGCTGCACACATTCACGAATCCTGCAATAAATAAATAATAATCTATACCTACCGAAACTATTATTCAAATTAGTAAAATTACTCGCAGTTACCTTATGTGACCTGTAAAATACGTACTTACACGCATATTCGAACCACAACTTTTCAATAATTCGTTTCAAATTTGTAAATGTATATTATTTGTCATTGTGTGAACATATTTTAATGGCCAAAATCTTTCTAAACTATCAGTTTTCGAGTACTTATATTCATCATGCCTTGGGTTAATGATTATTTCCTTTTGAATATTGCTCAAACAGGTTTTTTTTTTAAATTTTTGAATAAACACAGTAATAAAATGATGAATTTTAATTGTACATCATCGACCTTCACCAAAAATAATTTTCACAATTCAATGTGATTCGTTGATCATTATCACCTTTATATTAGAATAATTAATTGAACTAACACCGGAAACCGATAACATATGCGACAGGCAAATCTTTCCTACCCCAGTACCTCACTACTGTTCCTCACCGGATATATTTTCATTTAATTTTGACTTTGAATTATTCAATAATATATCATTAACATTATATAGTTTTTAAGTTTATTTTTCAAGATGATGTTTATAAATTTTTTTTTTTGTATTGATTATCTAAATTTGTAGAAACAATATGACAAATTACCGAACAATTTTAAAATTCAAATTTTTTTTTTTGTTTAAACTATTTCAGTAATGATATGTGCTATACATATAGCTATTGCGGTATATGATTTGATTGCGCATTTTACAGTGATGAATAAAAACGTGCTATAAACGCATAAAAACTAAAATTGATAAACGAAAACAAAAACTTATAAACTGAGTCCAGGGGGGGGGGGTGCACGAATTGCACATCATGAAATGGTATTTTATTAACATTGAAAACTCCGTTAAAATGTATATTATGAACTGTGACTATACAGTGATTACTGATTAGTTATTACTAATTTGGGATATCTGGAATATATATGAAAGTATTAAAATCCAAGATATCCAAAAAATAACCATTTTTTTCCAGTATGCTAGCCAGGTCGGTTTATTGCAGAATCAGTCACTGTGCGTATGTCCGGTTCTTTTGTCCGTGTTGAAATCAAGGGGTAGAAATATGAGAATATTGTCTAGCTGACAGTCGTTTAGGTTGCAAATCGGTATCTGATACCACTGAATTTTTACTCAAAGTAAGTAAATAGTTGAAAGTCCAGTAAATCAATTTTGGTGAAAGAGCGAATAGTCGTTATAATAATTAAGTAAGAATAATAAGTAAAAATCACTGTTGTGCGAGTAAGTCATTCAGGTAAGTATCCGACTACATCGAATCGCGGACCATGTCACTGTGTCCGGTTATTTTGTTCGTTTTAAAATCGGGTAGGTCGAAGTATGAGTAGTAACTGTCAGTTGTTTAAGATGCAAATTCTTAGCCGTTAAAGCAAGCTGACGAGTTCATTTCAGGGCAAGAGAATAATGCTGTTATGAGAGTGAGTCAGTCAGTTAGGAAAGTCTGTAAAGTGCATTTCTGTTTGACATTAGTTATGAATACACCTTGCAGTGCATTTTCATCACAGAGATTTCTAACTCAAATGTTGGGCTAAGAAAGCTAACTTATATAATGAGCAAAATAAAATCACTTTCCTACAAATTCATAGTTTTATATTATATTATCGTAATTTTACTATTAATATCCTGTCCAGTGCATTCTTCAATTATTAATTTTATATTATTTTAATATTCCTACACTGCTACAAAACATCGGTTGTTATGAGACACAAAAATAATATATTTTTAAATTTAAAACATTGAATTACCAAACACAGTTAATAAATTCCTTCAGTTCGATTTAACAACTTACTATAGAACTTTATCCTGTAGTCTTGTGTTTATGTTATTCATTTTGTCCGCGATATATTGAATATAATATACCATATATAATTTACATATAGTCTTCCGAACATTCATATTATACGAATACATTTGCAATAATATTTCTCGATCATATAATATTAATAGTGAAAAAGATTGTTTTCGTTGAAGAACGATGGATAAGAACCAGAAAAAATGCACCGAACATGTGTTCGGCAAACCTTTTGGATCGAATACATCGCTTTTTCGGATAAAAAAACGATGGTTTTGCAAATGCTACTTGTGTAATACGCGAAAAATATTGTCTGCCACTCTGCGATGCCTCGGTACGTAAAACTTATAAGCATATTATATGATTATTTCCTATATGCCGGAAAGTTGTCCGCTCGTCCGCAAAACATGACTTTGCTGTTCGCTGCATCACTCGTCGGCTCATAAAGCACATAATATATAATATACCATATTTGCAACCGGTTTTCGTTTGGTTGTTCAGAATGCAAAGTTTTCGTACACGACCGTTGTATGACGTTTGCTACGAAACCGGACCTGGAGACGGAAAATGTTCACCGCGGTCAGACGGTGGCGGCCTCCGTGCAGGACGCTAGTGCAGCTAACGATGAAGTTAACGGCACACTGGCATCGGAGAACATGGTGATGGACCGTAAAACTATCATGACCGAGCCAAACTTTTCAGTGGCTCACTGCAACAGTGCAGAATTGACCACCTTGGCCGCGATCGGGGATATCCGGATATCCGGTTTGAACGGGCACCTTGCTATCTCGGATAATGTGCATTCGATTGCCACGGCTGCAGCCGACGGGGGAGACTTCGCCCTTGCCATCGTGTTACAGGACGTCGAAATTGTACCCGTCGCGGCAATCGATGTTCAATATTCGGCCATTGCTGATGAACGTCCGGAAATTGATGTGACCGGTACTAGCTCCGACGAAATCGCTATTTCATGCCATGTGGATGCAGTCGGAACCGTGGCTGTTAATGAAAAAGATACTGCCGTTGTCTCACGGGACGATTATGAAGTTAAGCCTGCACCGGTCGATTTTAAAGACTCGATCTGTGAAATTGTCTCGCAAGATAACCATGAACTTCTGCTGACACCAATCGGTGTTAAAGACACGATCCCTGTGGCTGTCTCACAGGACGACCACGAACTTTTACCGGCAACTATCGACATTAAAGACTCGGCTCCTGCAACCGCTCTCGGGCAGGATGAAGAAAAAATTGACGTTGGAGATTCTGGAGATTCGGCCTCTGCCTATGGACCTATTACGGAGATTGACGTCACCTGCAGTACCAACGCATTTATTTGACTTGTAAAACACGTATACCTTCACGCATATTCGAACCACAACTTTTCAATAATTCGTTTCAAATTTGTAAATGTATATTATAACTTATTTGCCTTTGCCATTGTGGTTGTATGAACATATTTCAATTGGCAAAATCCTTCTAAACTGTTATTTTTCGAGTACTTACATCAATCATGTCTTAGGCTAATGATTACTTCCTTTTAAGTAATTCTCAAACAAGTTTTTTTTGAATTTTTGAATAAACACCGTAATAAAATGATGAATTTTTATTTTATGCATAATATAATGATTGGACTTATTGGATGCATCGAGACTTTAATATATTCTGATATGATTGTTTTTTTTTTTTTTCATTTTCATGTTTGAGTATTGTTGAAAGTCTACAATACCATAATAATTTCATTTGTATCATTTTACATCACCGACCTTCCCCAAAAATAATTTTTACAATTCACCTTTAAATTTGAATAACTATTTGAACTAACACCGGAAACCGATAACATTTGCAACAGGCAAATCCTACCCTATTACTATTCCTTACCGGATATATTTTCATTTAATTTTTGTCTTTGAATTATTCAATAATATATCATTAACATTATCGATTAGAGTTTTTAAAGGTTATGATTGCGAATACAGTCCAGCAGGGCGTAGACTATTAATAAATATACATGATAACAAACGTTTATCGTCGATAAATATTAGTGTTAATTAATTTATGTTAAAGTTTAATAAAAGACCTTTGGATTCTCTATTATTATTTAATAACAAACCCCCGATATTATTGAAACTATTAAACACTGTACATAAAATATTAATTAAATAAAAATTCAAATTGACTGCTTCATTGTATACCCAGTCGATTGGAAATAATTTCTGTTAAATGTACATGGCGTGATAAAATTAAGTATACATATTGTACACCTAAAAATTTCAAGTACATATATATATACTATGAGTCTCAATATGATTAAATTGTTTTCTGCTAGTTCAATAATGTAGTTATTAAGGTAATATACATTAAACATAATATTATCTTATTATAATTAAATATTGATATACGTCTAATGATGACATTAATTGAATACTGCATGAACTATATGATTATATTGTATTTTATATTATATGGTAGGTATGTACTTAGGTAATTAATTATTGGCCTTATAAATTTACAATAGATAATTGAATAATTACTGAATTTAACCAATTAACTGGAAATTAAATCCATAAAGCGACCAGGCATAATTTATTCGTTGTGCCTTGTGCCCATGTTATTAAAAATTATATAATTGAGTTGAAAAACGTACTGATGTGTATCATTATTTGATATAAACACGTATATAGGACTACACACGTCATACACAAATCGATATTTTCAATCTTTAGTAAAAGGTCATAACGGAATTATAATTGTTGATTTTAATACACACTAGAGTGAATGACAAATTTACTTATATCATCGTATTATAAAATAATTTGCAACCAACTGATAACTTATCATTTTAGTCGTTCAATCATACATTTTTTGAATACTCATCGCAATTATTGTGAATACAAAATCAAAGAATCACATAAAAAATTATTATACTCGAGCATAACACAATATAATTATATTATATTATTATCTGCGTTCGACACTGATACATTTTAGTCGTCCAAATATCCGATAATACGTTTTTAAAATACTCACTAAAAACCACTTACTCATGTATATACGGAGACTGTAAAATCACAAAACCAAATAGTAAATCGTACTCGAGCATGTGTGCTACTATACTACACTGTACCATATGTGCGTGTTTGTCCGTCCACGTGCATGGGACCAAGTGGTTTTCTTTTTTAATTAATCATCCACATCCAACAGACTGGAATACATATTTTATGTCCCATATACAAAAGTCGTTAATTTAACAGGCGTAGCCGGAGTATGCACATAATATACTATAGAAGTATAGACCATAATAATTGTAATTACTTTCTTATAACCGTAACTGTCGCTATTGTATATAAAATATATTCTAATATGAAAAAAAAAAAATGATTAATAATTAAATCAAAACTGATTGCAATAGTAAAAAATCGAAAAAAAACCCATAATATTATATAACATAATAATTACGAAAAAAGTTAAAAAAAAAAAAATCGCAAAAACATAATATGGTGTAATTAATAAATAAACGGTACCTACCTATATTTAATCGAACACGATTATTATAACATGATAATATTGTATAGTACGTATACTATTGAATATTTTAACTAAACAATTTGTTCTGTAATGATGTACAACAAATCGAATGCGAAACAATCGCTGTACGATATGGATATTATGTCGCGTTCACGTAACGCTTAGTTCAAAGTCAAAAATAAAAACAATTTATAAATATATACTATATACTTATTAGAATGTGACCACTTCGAAAACCAATTTGTTTTTAAGGTTGTTATACCTAATAATATAGTACTGCGTTTTGCGCACGGTTGAAATTACATCGTGCGAATCGCAATTTTTCCGCTAAACGGTCAAGCCAAGGTGCAACTTTACGTGTATAACACAATATTATTGTAATCATCTAAATCAGCATACATATTATGTACAGCAGTTTGTTTTCCAATCACATCCAGTATTATTATACCTGCGGGTCGGCCGAATAATAATTATGTGTTAATCCCGCGGAGTTTTAACTACCATACGTGTGCTATTAAACCTATTGTACTATTATGTACACATATTTAGCAATAACACGCCGTATGGCCTGCACGTGACCTTATGGTTTACAGCAATAATATTATAGTTTACAGCATATTTATAAGTAGTACTACAACGCGTCAAACTTTTTTATTTTTTATTTTTTGGTCTACACTGCGTGCGCCGTCATCCGTGAGAGAACGGTCATATAAAAGTCGTGTGAACAAAGTCGTAAAGTTTTTTTTCCATCGTTTGCACGAGATAGAAAACGGAAGAAAAGTAAAAAAAAAAAAATTAAGCACACATTTCGATTAAAACCGTTTTAAACGCCTTGAACATAAAACTATTATGTGAACGAGAGCCGAAATGTTGATCGGGTTTGATCTCTCTTCACGCGCACGACATAATATTCTTATAATAATATTATGATATGCAGCTGATGCAATAATATAGAAATGCATCGACGTTTATCGAATTACAAACTACGAATAAAGGTGGGTACTTCGCGTTTATACCTTCACCGTAAATGAATTTGTCGTGACCGGCACATAATGAGATAATTGGCGATGCGGAGGAAAAAATATTTAATTATACGCCGTCGTTGTATCTATACATATTCGTAATCTATAAGGCAATATAATATTATAATATGTCTATAACGAATTTCCTTGTCCGCCTTGCAAAATGTCTGTCGACAACACGGCGCATTGAAACCGCCCGAGCACACACTGTATACAGCAGACTACTACGTAACAGACCACGTCAACTTGAACAGTCGGTCTATTTTTCTGTTACACCCAGTAAGTATGATATAGAAGTGATTACATATTCTATGTGAACCGGACGAATTCTAGACTGTAATAATATTTTATTCGTATAAATATTTACGCGTCACGTGTAAACATCTATTTATTATAACAAATAAATAAATGATAAAATGCGCCGTGTCGACGATTTTTTTTTCAGTTCAATTTATACATACATTATATTACATACATGCAAACAGTGACGTCCGGAAATTTGTCTAGAACAATCATATATTTTTTTTTTTCGCACTATTGAACTATTTGCTGATCCGGCGTCAACTTGATGACATGGCACGCACTCAACCTAGATTAGAAGTTAGCACACAGTTGGTAAAAAAATCGATGTAATATCGAATTAAAATAATATTGTATACACGATAAAATTTGCTTATGACGCTCTTCGACGAACTAACTCAAAAAAGAAAACGTCTTATACAGGAATCGAAAAAATCTCCGAAGTCTGAAGATACCTAATTTTTACAAATATGATTAACATCTGCAATTTATAGGTATTATTGTACACGCCAAAATTATAAGACGTTTCTTGTTCGTCTTTTTTCTTCATACCCTTATTCGTATTTTAGTTTTTCAAACTAACTTCATAATTATTATATTAAATAGCTATACACCTTTGTTTATCAGCTGAAATGTTGACCAGTGTATATATGTACCTCTACCGCCTACAAATGGAACAAAAGAACATTAAACAATAATCAATCAATATTAAACTGTGTATACACAAAACGAGTAACATATCTATTATATAACACACAATTACTGTAATTTATCGTCCTGAACAAAAAGTCGTCTTTTCCGACAGGATATAGACAAGCCAAAGCCTATCTTAACCAGTGGTCCTTATTTTGAATGTATATATAGTATAATATGCAGGATGCATGACGTGTCTATGGACCGACTATATAAGCAGTGTATAGTCTTCTGCTGGTTTCATTGTACGTCCGGTTGCAGGCAATCCAGAATATACTGATATATTATATATATTATATACTCGTAGTTATATCACCAGTCGTTCAGGATTTTAATCCAAAAATTTCAATTTGTAAATTATTGCGTATAGTTGTTTACGGGGCACTGTTGGAAATGTATACGAAAACGCATCGATAAAACTCACAGTCATAACGGTCTATGTTTTTTTGTAACCGTCGATAAAACTATTTAACTATATGATTAGTGTGGAGTTTTTAAATGTATTCCATATCGTCGTCACTCAATATATTATACGGCATCATTTTATCGTCACGTAGAGTCGCAAATGATTACTGTATTATAGTCTTACTCATGTAGGATTAAATCGACGGTGTAAAAAATTGTAATACCATTATAGACTTTGTATACACCAAACTGACCCATAACTGCATACCCTTAACGTGATCAACAACGTTTAGAGGGGTTACGTACGTTTATGAATGAAAATCGAGTCACGTTTCAAAGGGAGGTGCTATCATTTTTATTTTTTTGTTAAGATTACATTTAAATAGACTAACCGTATACATTGCTGTACTTGTAGGTACATTCATTTTTCTGAATAAAAATCAATATAAAATATTATATTCATCACACTCACTCCATCCTCAAATGTAAAAGCTATTATTATACAATTTGGCTCTTCGTGATATATACATTTGCATATCGCTTCTTCACTGGTAACTTAACCCCGTCCCCTCAGAAACGTATGCGTGCTTCGTGTCGAAGGTATTCTCAAGATTTTTTCCCCTCCTGACGCACTCGATTTGTTTTCATCTGTAAAATATTAATCGTTATTTTTTTCTCTTCGGAATTCAGAGTATATTATGTATATTATATTATATATATATATATATATATATATATATATATACAAATTAACATGAAAATAAAACCGTTCGTTATTCGTTTTGACGTTTTTGTTATAATGCTACTGCGAGCGTATAAATTGAGTAAAATTCCGTTATACTATATTATTCAGTAACAATATAATACTGACACGAATGCTAACCGAGAACATCGATGGACAATCATTTATGTTAACTTTAAACTTTGAAATTTAGGTTTTTAGCTTCAGATCGAACTGCGCTGGTCCATCAAGACTACCGTTAGTTGGGTAGGTAGGTAGGTAGGTAGGTAGGTGTAGGTTACCACACTCTGAAGCACGCTATAGCGTCCTATACTATACAAAAATATACACACGCATACTGTACACCAGAAGGTCGTGATGGTCGCCGTGACACGCTCATCGGTATAGTTCTACCTCCGTTGTAGCCACGTATTAAATAGCTGATGCGCGTTCGTCATCGGTTTCTCGTTTTCACCGCCTACGAATAAAAAACTTTGTACACGTTTCACGTCCGTCGCGTTTTACGCAGTGGTGTTCCCGTAGAGTATACTACATATTAAAATATTTATCTATACGCTGTATACTATCAACTTTGTATTGAACATTCACGGGTATAGTGCATATTACTTTCAAAGCAGTTCGCGAAGAAATATAAACTACAACATATATAACAATAATTAATTTGACAATATTGTTTAAATACATTTTGTAATGGATGTTAATTTTTTACTTCGGACGATCACTATTTAAATGTTTTCTTGTTCATATTCATATCAACCTTATCAATTTACATATCTATATTTACGCCCTCTACCGTCATCGTATTAACCATAAAAATTGTCATGTTGAAAGACTCGTCGGCGTGGAGTATACCCTCGACAAAATTGACGGGAACATCACATGGTTATACGACACATGAATCGATGCTGCTTGCGCAGTTCTTGAACTCGGTGATGTATATATTATGATAACAGGCCCGACGAGCGTTATTTACATACGGTCGTCGCGTGCATGTAGGCATATATATGTATATTATTGTAAGAAGTGTACGGAGTCGAACGCCCGCCAATATATTATGTGGATCCGAATTTTCAAACTTCAATTGTTTTCCATCTATTTTCGAACTATTTACTATACTTGAGACTGTGCAAATAGTGTCAAATACTACAAAGTTATAATAATCAATGTATATTCCACATTTTGCCAATGTTATGGTTCGACCGCACAAATAATATTATGTTAAGCTTATACCATGGTACATCTATACCATATTTATATATATACCGACTTATACGAAATAGCGCCTATCCCGTTAATATAAAATTAAATAATATTATTATATTATTTCGTCTTCCTCCGAATCATTTCCTAATAAATAATTAGATTATTATCATAATAGACGACAACGTCGGTAACGTGTAAACGTATTGTTGTTGAGTAGGTCGAGTTGTGTAATAGCGTATATGTCGTATAGATCAACGTGCATCTATCGGTAGATCGCTGCGCGTGTTATTTAATAACCGGCATCGAATAATAATATGTTTTCTCCGACGATGTTACATTATTACGCACCTACCGTTTACGCAAGTACATAAATGAAACACATACCATGGTGCACTGACATGAATTCTATAGTGCATAATACATATTATTATTTACGACTAAATATTTTTGAATCCAAAAGAGTGCGCCCGCAATGTAATAGGTACGATAACAGATTAAAATCCAAGGGTTGAGCTTGAAATAATATAGAAGAAAAAAAATGATTACATCTGCGCGCGGAATATTTCAATCATTAAAATTGTTAATTAACGGAGAGAATGGAGAAAAAAGGGTTAACCGGTTTGAACAAAAAGCGAGGGGATGCAACTGCACCTGGATGTATGTAGTTCTTTTCTTGTTACGATGAGGGCACAAACGGGTGTTGTTAACGCGGAACTATAAATATACCTACATACGGTAAGTTTTGAGCGTTTTACGATTTGTATATTTTTTACCAAAACGGATTTCGACCGATAAAAATGTTCTCAGACGTATTGCACATTTGAAATGTGTTGGGAAATCATATATAGAGCCATAGAGGTATTGGTATATTATATAGGACGTATACGCATGCAGGATTTATTTTCGGAGAAAAAAGCTAATAAAATGATGAAACCACGTGTATACGAACAAATTACAGTCGTGGTGCCGTAAATACCGATTATTTAAACGTATAATAATAATACATAATATATTATATATATTATATATGGTCTTTTATTTTTTATCAAACCATTATTTTGCAGGCTAGTTCGAAATGCACTTCAATAATACACAAGTTGTTTTGATACACAATTATTTATGAACGTCTTACATTGTTTTTAATAATACATTTCATAATAGAACGCAACAATTTAAATTAAATCGTTTGATTATACGGCAAACCGGTTTATCGGGTAAGTGTGTTTTAAATATTACCGTTGTTCACGATTCTAAAATTTATTAGATTTCTGGGTGCTATTTTTTTAATTTTTTTTTTTCCATTCGGTATATTTAATATACTTTGTTACAGTTAATAACAGTTCACGTGCGTACCCACACACACACACACATATTCATACCAAATTATAATGCCTGGCGAATTATTGTAATGATAATAATTAAAGTTATAATAACAGATTTAAATTTTTGATTTGTACACATGTAAATTATTATAATGTAGGTATATTATGATAGTGTTTAGTCGTATATGTTTCTCTGCAGTTTGTTAAAAAAATTAACGACTATGTTGATAAAATATAATACAAACAGCGCCAACAGTGGACGATAGTAATATTATTTTATTGAAATATCATGCGGAGGAGGATTGACGCGATTGCTGTTTTATTTTATCGAAATCGTTGTTCTACTCATACGTTTATCTTCATTAGTTACGCATATTACCATATACATATTCGATATTACATACATAATATACAATATACATATATTGTACATTCATAATACATATATATTCATGGAGTAAAGAGCTATCGACATTATATGAGTACTTGTCGATTGTACATATAAGTGTTGTGCAATTTACACGTTTTTGTTTTTGTTTTTTAT
This sequence comes from Chaitophorus viminalis, assembly GCA_025469195.1. Lineage (NCBI taxonomy): Eukaryota > Metazoa > Arthropoda > Insecta > Hemiptera > Aphididae > Chaitophorus > Chaitophorus viminalis. The sequence goes on from JAIPRK010000502.1 coordinate 46,948, forward strand.
CCATGGCTCTATCCACGGCACTATTTTAGCCCTGACTAGTTTCCGTTGTGTACATTGGGAAAACTATGCGAGTGTTTATCGGTTGGGTGGTATAAGTTAAAACAATACGGCAACGTATATGTAAGATCAATGGGCCACCGCTGCTAAAAACCCGAGCGGTCACCCATCAAAGTGCCTATGGCGATGGCCATATACAATCGCCAAACCTGACCGCAACGTCACCATGCCCCACGTTACTATATAATCATTATTGGTGAAAACAGTTTTTGCAGATCCTGTCAAACGTTGCGTATATACTATACGTATATATTATATGGTCGATCTGCATATTGTGTATGCAGATCGACGTATACATATTACATATTATGTATACGCACTCCAGCATTCGACTCGCATCCGATGTACGGAACGTGAAAAGGATAATTAATTCGGCGGAATATCCGGAAAATAAACATATTATGCATAATATAAACGATATGCAATTCATATAATAACAATCGCGATGTCACATAATAATAAAATAATACATTATATTAGGTATATAATAATGTGTCGATAGTCGGTGCGAATTGATAATTTAGACACACACGTATAATACTCGTACATATACGTGTCCGCGAATCGGAACCACAGCTTATTGATATCCGCGATACAACCCGGCATGTGCATGTACATACTGCACCGTTACCGCAACAATATTACAATACCTAATAATAAGATTTGATATAATATTATTGTGTCGTAGCTTATCATATTCCGCGCCGGACGTTATCCGTGACGCCTATAATACGGTGTCCGTAATATTATATTATACATTGGTTCGTACACGAATATAATGTAATATATAATACATTTATAATATCATCATACTATATATCATTAATAATGATATTATATTGTACGTGCAGACGAGCAAAAAGGACCTTATTCCCGCCGACTCGAAATCCTCCGCCGACGGCGGTGCAGGAGAGGAACGTATAAAATTTACGACGAAAACCCCCGCCGACGTGTGATTACCGGCTGCCGGGCCACCGAGAAATTCCTAAACGACGTATTATACTCCCCCGGCAGGCTTCGAAATCCGTGTGCACGCGCATATATTAAACGTTATTGTCCGAAACGATTGCACGCGTGATCATCCCTGTGCCGGACGACTGCGACGTGTACAAGCCAGTTGGCACCGTAGGTAAAAATATACTATGCGGTAGCGTTGTTGAAAAAAAAAAGGCTCGTTTATGTTTTACGCGAGAAAAGGACGTGTCCAACGTTTACACGAATTTATTTCACGTATCAACGTATCGCATATAATTTACGTGTTGAACATGTATTTGCAAGGACGCAAGGCGAGTGCGACTCGAAAAGTTCCAACAATTTTGCACATCGCCGTATTATTTTGCCATCAGATATTTCGTCCAGTCGTAACTCGAACCGAAAAGGCATACTAAACCTCGAGCGCTGCCGCAGATTGTACATCAGCTGATAATATATGACATAAATACCTACATAGAAATTAAATGATATTTCTGATTTTATAACTATACGTAAACGAAACGAGTACAACTATTCTATTTTTATTATCACACAATCATAACTCACTATAATAACCATTATCGTCGTCGGCTGAAAATCCGGTGATTTTTGCATTGACTTTAATGGGAATTATGTTAACAAAATAATATTTTATTATGCGGGAAGCGTACACATATTATTTATAGACGAGTTTTATCGTACAAAAATAAAGAACTGCCGAGGAGCTCTGATGAAGCATATTACATATTAGGTATAATACTATAATATACTAAAAAAAATTATAGTAAATAATCCATGACACATTAATCTATTGTGTTTATAATGTATTGTACAGTCGGGGATTGAAAAGTCGTGGTCAAAGACGAGTATAATATTATTATTCATCACATGCGATTTATGGACATGTATCGTAGGTATCGAACCTTTCCATTATCGATAAACGGCGGTGGTAGAAAATAATGTAATGTTGGCATTTTTATACTTCATATTTTTGCTGTGTACAAAGCGTTTAGATGGTATTCTTTCATTTTTACTTTTCGGATCGCACGCCTTCGCATTCGTCGGTCATAGTTTACACATACCTTTATAATCGGATCATAGCAAAAAATGCATTTCAATATTTGTTTGGCTACAAAATAAAGATAGGTAAATGGATTTTATACAATCCATATTCTATCATTTCTTTGGGTGCTTTGAATTGTTTGTTGATGATTATGTTATGTTAAAAAAAAATTCCCGACTATGTTGGAGCTCCCCCCAGCTTTTGATGGCATGGCACATTTTTAGCACTTCGGCGCCACTGCTGGTCAACGCGAGTGAACCGCGACTCATCGCTCAGACTCATGCTCAGACCAGCAACCGGACGATATGGGTCTACGTGCGTGCGCGCGCAAGTTTGCAAAGATATTATTATTATTATTGTTATTGTAATGTAAACGGTGGCGAGAGAGCGAGAACAGCACGTGCGTTCGGCGGAGAACCGCTGACACGATAAACGCGGGCCGCCGCCGCCGCCGCTGACGATCTCGCTGCAGCGCACCGGGGCTGAGCGCGGTGGGGGTCTGGCCGTCGTCCGTTGCAACCGGTGCGCGGGTCGTCGGTTCGCGCGCGCCAGTCGTAGTATTACGCGCGCGACAGTCTCCACACGCGTTCCGATAGTTGTCGGGTGTTTTATCGCCCCGCCGCGTCGTTCATCTTCCGTTTTCGGCGGTTTTTTGTTTTTTTTTTCCTTCCTCGTCGTTAGGTTAGGCGCCTAGGCATACCGCGATCCGCAAATCCGTCTAATAGCGTTGTATAGTCGTCGTACCGTTTGCGCGTCCATCGCCGTCGCATCATGATCGGCGTGTTCAGCACGGTCGTGAAGAACTCGCGGCTGCTCACGGTCCGGCTGGTGTCCATCGACAACCCGGCGTTCCGCGTCCACTACCGGCTGACGTTCGCGCTGCTGCTGGCGTGCACCACGCTGGTGTGCAGCCGCCAGTACGTGGGCGAACACATCCGGTGCATATGCTCCGGCGTCAACGATCAGGTGGTCAACACGTTCTGCTTCTTCACCACCACGTACACGTTGCCGAACGTCAACAGCTCGCTGAAGCCGGGCGTTGGACCGCCACAATGGGACTCCAAGCCGGTGCACCACGCGTACTATCAGTGGGTGCCGTTCGTGCTGTTCGGCCAGGCGCTGCTGTTCTACCTGCCGCACCTGGTGTGGCGCACGTACGAGGCGGGCACCATCAAGCTGCTGGTAAACGGGCTGCAGCGGCTGTACCTGAAGCCGGACGGCGATCAGGACAAGGTGGCCGGGTCCATGACGATACCGTCCGAGGCCACGCGGCTGTCCAAGATGCGCGACATCATGAACCACCTGGACACGGTCACGCGGTTCCGGATGAACCGCAAGTGGGCGATGATGCTGATCGGTTGTGAGGTGCTCAACCTGGTCAACGTGGTGCTGCAGATGCGCCTGATGAACGCGTTCCTCGACGGCCAGTTCTACACGTACGGGCTGACCGCGCTCAGCGACGACGACGCCACGTTCGACCGCGTCTTTCCCAAGATGACCAAGTGCGACTTCCACAAGTACGGGCCGTCCGGCACGCTGCAGACGCACGACGCCCTGTGCGTGATGGCCCTGAACATCATCAACGAGAAGATCTACGTGGTGCTGTGGTACTGGTTCGTGGTGGTGCTAATCCCGGTCAGCGTGGCCGCGCTCCTGTGGCGCGCCGTCCAGTACGTGATGCACTCGCGCGACTCGTTCAACCGGCTGCTGCTGCGCGAAGCGTCGCCCGGCACCCGCATCGATCCCGTCGACTTGGCGGTGATCGCGCGCCAGACCACGTACTCCGACTGGCTGTTCATGTACTACCTGTCCGGCAACATGGACGGCGCCGTTTTCCGCGACCTGTTGCACAGCTACGCCTCTGGGTTGCGCAAGGAACCGGGCTCCGAGTCCATCGACGACGACATGGTGCCGCTCGGCAAGATGCCGCTCTAGACCACCGACACCATCTGCACCATCATCGTCACCACGTCGGCCCTCTCCCCCTCCCACCACCCGGACCGCCATCACACCACAGCCCTGCAGCGTCCGCCACACGACTACTACTACTGCTGCTGCAGCGTACCTATACATTATTATTAAAATCTTAATATATTATTAAAAAACTAAATAAATAAAAAAATACGTTCGATTTTCTCTCCGCGTTCGTATGCCACGTTTTATGATACTATATTATAATACATACCTATCATTATTATAACGATTTTGTAATTTTCTCGTTTTCCCCGTGGGGATGAACCACGCACCCCCTCCCCTAATATCCTCGTCCGACGACGTCCCATCCCCTCCCCTCGCGTCCCGTAATCCGCGCCGCGCTAGTCCTAAAACGTTTTTTTATTTATATACTAATTTATGTTTTTTTTTTCTCTCTAATGTATATACTATATAACATGTACACGGACGGCCCACGTAAACGATATTACGTTAAAGTGCGTGAGCACGGTGCGCGTGTTCGTTCGATTTCGGAAACAATATACATTCGATGACACTCGCGTTCAAACTCCGTAGCGCCGCCGGATCTTTCCCTTTTTTCGTGCCCAATTTCTTTTCGAAGTCGACGTCAAAGAAAAATTCAAAAACATTCAAAACGATATCGTACAGTCATACTTAAATAGAGTCTGATACATATATACGTGAAAGATAAATTCGGTTTTCACGCGACTGACGACGTACATTTTAATCGTAGTACACGCAGTCTAAGACCCGGCACACCTCGAAGGTCGCGTTACACATTTTCATAGTTTATTACATACGCGCGCATGTAGGTTATTATAATATTATATACGAAAATAATCGGTACAATATTATATTATATTATTATATAGACTTTTTTTTTTTCATTTTGTTATAACATAGACTTTGTACCCGCGACGTATATGTGTGTGCGTGTGTATATAATATATTATAAGAGCTCTGTAACTTTTACTATTATTATTATTATGATTTTTTTTTTTCTAATTTATATATTATTTAAATTTTTATGCGCATAAACATTTTTATTGTGTTCCATCAGACGAGTGGATTTATTAACTATTTATATACACGACACACGACGATTACACTATATAATATATAATTATACATTTATACATGTCATGTGTTTATACAATACACACACATTTATGTATATATATATATATATATATGTATAACTTTTGTTTCAATTATGTATAATACAATAAAGATATATACGTCGGTATAATAATGAATCATATATGAATGTACGTGTCTTTAATTTTATTTTTCCTCTCTATATCAATTATACTATTGTATATAGTACACGTTTTCGAATGATAAGCCTTTCCGATCGTTGCGTAACAATGAATACGCACAATAATACGTTGGGTTATTATTACGATTTCGTCGCTATAATATAAACTAATATCATCAGTTCGTCTGGTAATGACGTAAACATATAATAATAATAATAATAACAATAATAATATATAATTAGTGCGTTTGATTTTCACGGACGGAAACGAACGCGGTACCACCGGACGAGACTCGGCCGGAGCAGCACCAACGTGAATAAAACACTGTTGCACGTTATCGACGATTATATTACACTGCTATTGAACGCACACTGTACAATATAAAATGTGAAAACTGTTATTGTTTTATTAGACTTTATTTGAATTCAGTACATCTGCAGTGGTGAAAACGCCGTTTTAGGGTTACGAAGATATGGTATTCGTCCCCTGAACGCCGCCAATATTGATTATTGTTCTCGGCGATAGCGAAAAGAAGAAATAAAAATTGTTCGATCAACACAAATCGTCCAACAGGTAACCGAATACGGTGATAATATAATTCATATCGTAACGTTGTCGAACACAATTTGTTGTTATCTCAAGTGCTGCATGTACATTTTGTGTTGAAATTCATTTACACTATCGCGCTCACATATTCTTTTGCGTGCTTGTAGTTGTGCACCTACTACGCACACACGAGTTTGCGGTGGTCTGTCAAAACTATTTTTTTTTTTCATTGATCTATATTGAAAACAAAATAACCCGGCAGCGGAGGCTATTAGTTAATACTAATTACATTTTTACAATTTTACGATTTTTGAATTTTACATAATTTTATATTATCTTAACAGTTACACTTGCAATTATATTTTATCTATAAGGTTGGTTAATAAATAATTTTCGTATTTTGATCGGGGTTTGGTCCGAGAATTTCGTTGAGTGTTTTCGTCATGTTGAGATCTGCACGCTCCTGTTGGTACATATGGCATTCTGTAATGATGTGTTTGACTGAGATCTTGTGTATTGCAAGTTTCGCAGATGGGGGGTTCATCTTTTGACATTAGGAACCCGTGAGTTATCCTGGTGTGTCCAATTCTTAGACGATTCATGGTTGTTTCTTCTTTTCGGTTTAGGTTAGGGTTTTCCCATCTGAACAAAACTATTATCGTTCCACGTTGATGGTAAATAATTGGTGATCGCAATGAGTACAGCTGTGATCGTGTATATTGTGTAGAGCTGCTGCAGCAACGCGATTGTGTAGGGCTTTTGGTCGTGTTCGATTGGGGAGGAGATTGTGCTCGATTCAATCTGAATTTTAGAATTTCATATGGGTGATGTGACATGGAAAAACAGAAATGACACAGGGAGGGGGAGGCGAATGGACGATCGATTGTTCGACGCGTATGTTCTGATTGTTAAATCGATTTCGGGTTCGATCGTTCGATGTTTACGATTACGTGATACAGTTTGTTTACGTCCCTTCTATGTACGTCTATAGTAATATTTCCACAGCAGCGTTGTCATCGTGTCAAAAACGTAACATGGTCTGTGGCCAATATATCACGGTCACCAGTTTACAAATACGTTAAAAAAAATTAAAAAATGCAAAATACGTGGAAGATTTAAAATAATACGATGTTTCCGTAACAAAAATTGCACAACAAAACGCGATTGATTGTTTCAAATAATGGAGGATATAACATATTACCTATACATACATTGTCCATGTTTCATATATTGATATAGTTTTTTCGTTTTTTCAAATGTATTATGCAATCATTATTGTTTCTTGCTGCGATGTAAGTGTTTTAACCGATCAGCTGTGTCCGCTCCATACAAATCATAAAACCCTTACAAACATTAGCAACCGAGTGACACCGTGGTAGCATATCGCTGCAGTCAGTATTATTACCCATACCTACTGTTGTACGACGACAACGACCGTAATCGTCAACAGTTCATCGCAAGGTCTACGAAACCGGTAGGTATAGACATATAGTAGTATGTATATATAGCTCAGCTGAAAGTAATGATAGTGCACATGTAATATTATTATATTGGAATAAATAACATATTGTATGACGATCGCGCGTGTACAATTAGACAGATATAATGTGTAGGTATATTGCACCGATAATGATGAGCTGGACACGCGATGCAGTGCGTTGATCGTCTCGCGGTGTGTGTTCATTTTTCGTGTACTATAAATATTAAATATACGTGTAAATGTATTAAAGTGTTTGACGACGAATAACATGCTGGCGTATATACAGGAAACTATACTTGTGAGAGGAGAAAGAGGAAAAACCGATCGACAGGTCCTGGGCCGACCTCTCTGGGTTTTGAACACGTTGTAACACGGCGGTGGTTCCCGGTGGAACCAATCGCCTCGATGATCTTCACGGAGGCCGATGCGCGAGCCCGCAATGACAATATCATAACGTATTACGTGTAATATATACGATTATTATTATTATTTAAGTATACACGCGTGTATTTTATATATATATATATATATATATATATACACCATCGCCTGTCGTGGCGGCATCCCATTAATTGAAAACCGGCCAACGGTTTCCTAAATATTAAATACGTGTATAATATCGCGCGCGCGCGCGCGCGTGTGTGTGTATGTGTATATGTGTGTGTGTGTGTGTATGTGTGTGTGTACATACGCACGCCAGAGAGAAAAAGTATAAGTGTTTATATTTAAAATATATTATACAATATGTATATATATATATATATATCCTATACGTGTAATAAATTACCTAGACCTAAGACCACATGTAAACCGTATACATTATGGCTAAAGGATGGAAATACCTACTTTCAGCGTCCACGGTCAGTCGTCAGTGTCTTGTCCTGCAGGTTAATACCTCGGAAAGATGTATCGTATTGTACGTACGTTATATATAATAATATATGTATCTGTTACCGCGGTATATATTATACGCACGATGCTCTGTCGATACGTATACAAGTTACCTGCGCAACAGACTGTGTATTATAATACACAGGTATAATAGTTATTATTATAATATCTTACACGTATGGCGGCGGTTATAAAAACGCATAATACGCACACGAGTAACATACATAATATAATATTATATGGTGTAGGGGTACTGTAATAATTATTTCCGTTTTTCGACGAAATCCCGCGGTGACTCGATGCGATGATACATATTATCCCTGTGTTGTGCGTACTGACCCACAACTGCAGTATAGGTGTACACGTAGCAGATCCGATCTCGACGGCTGACAATATTAAATCTTATACGTGTACAGGCGGTGCCCACACAATTAATATAAAAACGAGTATACTGGGAACTGTATAATTACGCATGTGTATGCTGCGTATTATGCGATATGCTTGTATACGTATATATGTGTAATATGGCAGAACAACAACTGTATTATAATATTGTGATCGAACCGCTAGCGCTCGCGCGCTTTGTTGCAGTCGTTATAATTAGATAAACCAGCACGCGCACGTAATATACCCGAATGAAACCGTATATTATTTTATGTTATGTATAATATCATTATTCCGGTATTTCCATAGAATCCGTATGGTCGGCACCGTACGGTTATTATGTGCAGCACGTCAAGGTTTGAGGTTTAAAGATTCGATTTCCTATATACACCGCGGCGACGGACCAGTTAAGCTCAGGATATACACGAACCACCCACCCCCTGGTACCGTCGACGGCCATATACGTTTTGATCACATTTGTTTATCGTATATGATACGTATACGATTTCTAAACACAAGTCTATTACACGTCTTATGTCCCCGTTATGCCCGACGTGCGACCGTTATAATATCATATAGATATCGGCATTTTATAGTTGCGATTGTTGGTCAAATATACATGTATCATCCATATAAACTAGCCGTCTGCAGCTAGTATTAATAAAACTAATATTTTATATAGATTATCATGTTACTGTACTAGCCAATAAAAAAAAATATATATATATAATTCAAATCATGATATTTAATTTGCTTATGGGTTTTCGTACTTGTATATTGTACTACTATTGTAGTTTATATCGTTTAAAATATATACATTTATATAGAAACAAGAAATGTGGTATGCTTACATAGGTGCAATTAGGGAGTGGGGGCTTGGGTAGGCTTACACCCAGTTTTGTCCATAGCCCACCCAGTTTTCGAACGTAATGTGTAATTCAAAAATTTGTTAGCAAAATAGTAATAATCAATATTAAAAAAGAGCAGTTTTTATTATTATTATAAGAACAGTTATGTCCTGTAAGTGTCGCTTTTACAGTCAGAAGTTTTTAAATACTTCACAGATAGTTGTATAATTTTTACCTATGCCAATTTTTATAGCGTTTTCCTTTATAACAATATTATTGTTCTATTAATTTCTAATCAACTTATTATGTGTGTATTACTGTATTAAACGTTATTATTCGTTTGAATTTGTAATTTATCATTAATAAATATTTTTATAAACATAAAGACCTTTGCCATATTGGCCATGAAGTTTTCTTGAGATCGGTCATCTCATACTAGAAGTTTTATCTCTACAATGGACAAAAGTTAGGCATGTTTTCGTCAAAAAAACTAATGGTATATTGAATCCCATTTACATAAATCTGTAAATAGAAAAACTTTACTTTTCATGATTATTCAAGTTTTTAAAAGTATATTTAATGTATTTGGATAATGTTTAAATAATGATACTTATTATATTAACTTCCATCTAATTGCTTGCTTTTTAGATTAAAAACATGGTTAAAAAGTCAAATTGGGCAAAGTAGATTAACAGAATTGGCAATTGGCATTAATGCAGTTGCTCAGAAACATTCAAACCAATAAAAATAATATAATTAATATATTTGCAAAAAATAAATGATGTTATAAAATTAACTGTACTTACTTATTCATTATTTGTATTATATTAGTAATTATTGAGTTAAAATAGGTTCAACCCCCCCTCCCCTCTGAAAACTATCTAGGATAAGGTGAAAAATGACCCTGTAGCTAAAACTATATGTATTATAACGATTGCATATTTATATCATTTTTATTCAGATTTATTTGTGTAGCAAGTCTGTAAATGAAAAAATTCTACTTTGAAAGCAACTATATTAACCACAGCAAGTATGTAATTTTAAGCAATACAAATAGAAATATGTTAGTGTTGATAATAATCAATGGTGTAGGAATGAATCCCCCACGGGTAACTGATCATAAAAATTTAGCACACCTACAAATAGAGCTCTAGTTGCGTCTACGCACACTCGCTGCAGCTTTCCTGACTTATTTAGATTCGGAAAAACGACGGAATATTCGTGATTCATCGCCTCCCCCCCCCCCCGTGGTGAGACGAAATCGTGAGTTTTATATGACTTGTTCAACTGCACTCGCGTCCCGGAGACATGTGCGTGCACGATGGAGACTACAATATTGCGTACGACCAGCGCAAGGGGGACCTCGGTGCAACACACAATGGGAAACGCACGCGACGACTATATACCCGGTGTATTTATTGTGTACCCCGCGCGCGTCGTGTGTATACATCATACTATACAATTATAAAATATATTCATTTATATTCGGTAGCTGCAGGGACTTGCAGGGTCCCTACACTCCGGGAGCTATTGTGATTGCTACCCGCGGATAAACCGTTGGCGGCCCGAAAATTTAATGTTATACACTACATATATAGGTGTACACAATGACAATATGCTTTATATTATACAACGTTAGAAACATTTATAGTCATAAACATCCTCACTTAGACGTATTATATAATATGTTATACTCACATTTTATTGATTACTACCTATTGTTAATTATTATTGTAAGTCAAACCGTATTATTATTATTATATATTGTTTCAGTCGCACGCGCCACACGTATATGCATACACAACCGTTGTGCGTATTCCTAATAATTGTATAGATATACGTGTGTATATAACTGTAACACCTCCGTAGTGCAGCAGTGAGACCTACGAATATTATAGTACCTATATACAGGGGTGGTTTGACAATTTTAGTTAACCAATGACCGGGGCAAGTCTAAAATATTCCACCCACCCACCCACCCACCACTGCGCAAATTTGATATTTTACCAAAAAAAAAAAAAATCAGTTTAGTCGAGTTATTACTTATTAGTTATTATAGTGCTATAATATATTATTATTTACTCATAATTAAAAAACGGATTTTTAGGTTTTTACATAGAATATTTATTGGTTTTATGCAGCGCAACGAGGATGAAAAATATGAACAATTTATCCATTACAGTGTTTGAAGAAAAACATTGATTTTGCATATTACAGCATTAATATCAATATTATAAACGATGATTACCCCATCGGCCACCACTCACCCATAATTTCGACCGGAGCAAAGACTCGGTCTTTTGCATGTTCATTTAGTTCAAGCCACCTCTGCCTATATAAGTAACATAGGTGGACATCGGGGAGGGATCTTAACCCCTTAAATATTTGAATAACCCCCAAAATCGAAACTTTACTTGAAATGTTATTCATTGTTTTTATTGAGCGTGGGAAGGAAGTTCGGGTCATTTTACATTGGATTATTATAGCCCCCTCCCCGGAAATTCAACCAAATGTCCACTGATGAATTAAGTAATAAAATAATACTACACGATGCATGTGTCATGTCACCGCATATATCGTTGTCTACGCGCGTTTATCGGAATGTCGGAGGAATCGCGTCTGCGTTTATGTTATTTTACCCTATAATTTTTGTGTATATAATATGTGACGTGTGTTCCACACGTCATTTTGTCTGTTCGTTACAATATTATTATCCATCGGATCGCGTCCGATTTTATACACCAAGCGGTCGGTTTTATATGCCGTACAAACCGCATGTCTATAAGTACACAAATGGCAAATGGTAATGTTGAAAATCTTTCGCGGACAGAATATTGACGCCCGGGTGTCCGCCTGGCTATACGGTTAGAAAACGTTTCGATGCGATGAAAAATTATTGTACTTTTACGTTCTTTTTCGCAGTGAAATCGAATAATATATTACAGCCGGTGTCAAATGTCGGACGAGAAGAAATGTCTTCGATCAATTTCGGAGACGCATACGTAAACATTATGTACAGTTAATATGATATACGCCACTGCGTTATTCAGTTATTATCTTCCCCGCCCGACCCCTTTCTTGTGTACAGTGGCGGATTTTTGGTCACACGGGAAAACGGGACACGGGAATTATCATCTTACTGATGACTGTACAATAATATAATAATTATACGCTGCGTTTGTATGCAAACATTTTTTATGCTGAGCATTAAATACCTGCACCAAAGAGACGGTAAAAATAAATTTATCTATAAGTTATCGCCGCGGTATAGCGATGTCTCTTGCGCACGCAAATACGTTTTCGCACGTGATTTGTACATATTATTATACGCTGTATGGGCAACGGTTAACCCGATTTCCACATATGGTGTCGGCGCGCGGTGCACAATACGTATAAATTATTCTCTTAGTTTAAGTCTTCGCAATTTAACCCTTAAAAACAGCACCTACACCAGAGCACATAATGTAAACACGCACATATACGTTTGTGTTCATCAAATACGATACAAGAGACTCTGCATCACACGCGTATCTCGTATATATCTACTTCATGAGAAGGTCGACTCATCCCATAAGTATACGTGTACCAAGTGTTCACACTAGATCCCAAGAGCCATTCCTCCTTCCTGATTTAAGGTCCAATTTTTTAATGAACGATCTTTTAATCAGAGCCATGCGCTCTTTAAATAATAATGATTTTGATCTTTGGCCTTAATACAATTTTCCTTAGTTCTTTTGTTTGTATATAAAATTATCTATATATGTTATTACCGTTGTAATTATTAATTACCACATACTTTTAAATTGTCATTTGTTTTTACCATTGTAAAAGCCGTTAGGCGTTTGTTCATAAAAATAAAAATAAAATAAAATATACAAACGCGGCCATCGTTGCAGGGCCGTGTATAATATGCATCATATAATACGATGCGCGTTCACGGGTTATACATTCGCGCGTACACCGTTTTGAACCGTTCACCCGAATATTATATTTTACGTATATTGCAATGTTTATAATACGATAATATTAAAATGTTAAAACAATAGTGTCGCGTTAACGGTTTTCGCGCACAGTCTAAACAAATATCCGTTTTCTTTTTTTCTTTTACTCGGAAAACGTGCACAATCGACAAACGAAATCGTACGCACAACGTGCACCGTGATAATATTGCACGACGTTATACAATACCACCGCACGCTAATCTTAAACGTAATGTGACGCCTCTGCGTGGTCGGCGAACGCGACGCGTACAGATGACGATGCGTCGATGATTGTCGGCATCAAGTCGCAACTCGATAGCTATGTATAACTGTAGATATTATACAGTTGTCTCGAAACAGAATATCATCGCGTTATGTTTACCATATTATAATGTCGTGTACGTACGCAACAAGTTGCAGCGTGGGTATGTATCCATATTTTATTAGCATTTATCAGGAGGTTGCTCGTATCGTGCGCGAGCAGCATAAACAAATGAGAATAAAAAAACCCCGTAAGCGTTTGCTGTTATTGTTGTTGTTCTTCCTACGGGTTGGTATAAGGTCGGTCGGAGACCTATGACTGAAACGGACAAAAGATAATGAAAAAATTAATATAAAATATTTGGTTTTTTTTTTTATAAAATTAAGCGTAAGCGTGTTAAGTATAGTAGGAGTTAGATGTGTGTGTGTGTGTGTGTGTGTGTGTACGTCTGATGTGTTATACAACGCTACTGTTGCTTTATGAGTAGATTATAATTTTGCGCTGCTGCAGCAGACACGCGCACTGTATTATGTATTATATTATTCGTTTGATACAAAAACGCAACCAGACGACGGCGAGCAGAGAGAAGAGAAAAAAATAAAAATAATAATAAATCTTCTAAATGAATAGATTTGCCGCCTCGAGTTTGAGTAAAAAATAACATTCTTTCGAAAACAAAGCAACCGCCACTGCCGCGCACAACACAATTTTTTTATTTTTTTTTCAACTCGTCTCGGACCCGGTCTTTGGAGTACGGCATAAGTCTGTTAATGAAAACCACTTTGTTTGTTCGCCAACTATAGTTTATTAATCAAAAACAATAATCGATCAACGAATGCGAACAACGCACTCTTATAGCGCATAGGTATGTCGTAATAAGGTTCATTCGTTTATTTATATTATATAGAGCTGACAATACAACGTTCCAAAGCAATTCAAAGGCCCAGGCAAAACCGTCAGACTACAGTAATGTGTTTTTATATTTGTACTACGATGCTATAGGAATAAATTTACAAAAATTATTGTTTATTTGCGCCAATTTTTACCATTGATTTACGCATTACTAATTATTAATTTCTCTTAAACGATATTTCTCGTATAAGTACTCCGGTACTCGTTAGTCGTTGGCACACAAATCATACACTTACTCATATTTTTCTTCCCGCTTATACAGACGTAGGACTTTTTGTGAACATCATAACTTCACATATGTGGTTAAAAAAGTGCTTTTGTTGCGTTTTGTGTTTAATTAAATACGTTATCAACTCATCTACCTCGCCATAAGCATTGCTTAATGAGATAGTTTAATTAATAATTTATTGTTACATTGTTACACTGTATATGATTTCGTTGTTTTTAATACAATAAATTATTTTTTACATTGAACAGAAAAATAAAAATAAGATATCGGAAAAAAATAGAAAAGTAGAATACATCAAGTATGAGATCATGATAGTTGTTAAATTTATAAATGCTGCCTCTACTTCTTCTGGTGGCGAGTGTGGCAAGCCAAATCATTATTTTACCCATTTACCTATACTTCGAGTTGATTATAGTTATACTTCTGTAATAATGAACTAACTAAACTCTGTGTTCAACGAAACCCAAGTAGAAAAAAACGGATGGACCTTGCTCTGCTGTAAAGTTGGGAATGGAGTGCACCTTGTTTATAGGATAGGTCAATATTACAATGGATTTGTTAGATTTGAATGCAATGATAGGTATCATTGTATACGAATAACGATTCTGAACGGAGTTAATATGTTGGTCTAAAATGGGTATATAATAATATAGTATTTTATATTTAAATTGAAATATAATGCAATAGTATGCAATTTCGTAATAATTTAAATTTCAAAGAGTCATAAAATTTTTTCCTTTAAGTCCGGTAGAATTTTTTTTATATAATTTTGAAGATTAGCTTATGGACAACCTAGTGTTAAAATTTTGAACCTTAAGTATGAACAGAATAAATTTTATGAATTTTTATCTACAAAATAACTTATAAATTATCGTGATTTTGTCACATTTTATAAATATTTGAGCTTTATGGGCTTATAAAAAAAATTTGAGTGAAACGATCTCCGATATTTTTTAGTTTAACTTATTATAAACCTTGCATTAAATTTTCAATAGTTTTCGGTCAGCCAATTAAATTTTATAGATGATTAAAAAAAAATAATTTACAAAAATCGAAAATTTAAATTGTCTATAAATAAGTCAAAAAATATCAAAATACTTTGAAAACTTTTCCAACTTATCCATGTATAGAGAACACTAATATAAAGATTTAGTGAAAATTTCAAGTTGTTGCGGTTTTTTGTTTTTAAGTTAGAGCATTTAAAAAAAATGTATTTTGTTAAAACGTAATTTTGCTTAAAATTTCCCGTTTTTTTTTGTAACTTTTTTATCGTTTTTTTCGATTTTTTTAAAAAGTATTATAAAAGTTGGATTTTTGACTTGCCCAAGTACCATCTATATTCACTTTCCTTTCAGGAAAGTTGCTGTTTGCATTTTTACTGCCAAAAAAGGTATTGTCAGACACACACAAAAAGAAAAACACACATCATTGTAAAATCAATAGATTCAATCACTCCGTTCAGAATCTAAAACAACAAAAATATGAATATTTATTATACATTAACAATTATCGATATTAAATATAAATCGTAAAGCGAAATATAAGTATCCATGTAAAGCCATCATAATATTATTTCGTAAACGAGCGTAATTCATTCTATAACATTATATGCACGATCGAGGCAATCGAGCGATTCACATTTTACGCGCAATCAAGCTCCAGATTTTAACTGAAAAATTGTAAGAGCGCACAAACTAGTTTCCCACGACCAGAGTTGACGGTTGAAAAAACGTATCTGTCTTGCGTGGATGTAATGAGGCTTTATAATTGCAGATTACTCAGTACATATTGCACAATCTGCAGCAATGGTGTACGTGCTTTACGTCTTGTCGAGATAAAATAACCAATAAAATAATGTTCTTTCGTATTTGTTTGACGTGATTCGGTATAAACGGCTTCCCAGAAGGTACAACGTCATCCAATCAATATTATAGTATCATAATATACATACCAAGAGAACGTTTGTGAAAGTCTTCGGAGTAGCTATAAACATTCATGTATTATTATTTTTTTATTCAAAGTGTTTGACACCCGGAAACTATCGTAGAATATTGAAATATCACGCACGTATAAGCTATGATGACGTGTTCGCGAATAAAGTCAGAAAAGTCGTAAAAAAAAAGGATTTTAATATTGTGTAATATTATGTACAAGTGAAAATTGGAATAACAGTGCTGACCATTACTACAATTTCAAAGCGGACAACATGATTGTTCAAAATAGTGGGTTGTGTATATGTAACGTTATATTGGGGCCATCTAATGTAAAAAATAAAAAGATAAAATGAATTTCAGTACTTTGGAATGGTTTTTGGTTTCCAAGTTTGGAAATTACGATGTGTGTGCAAATCAAATAGCAATTTTTGCTACAAACGTTTTCAGATTATGCAAATAAAATATTATCGTATCTTTTGTCAATAATATATGAACCATACAAGATAGTGGCTGTAAAAGCGAAAATAATAATCGTTCGCTGTGTATACCTACTTTTTTCTACCCCCGACAGAGACTTTAACGCCTATATAACATGTCTCCATCTACTCATTCGATGCAGGTCCCCTAGTCCTGGAGCATCTTTCATATTGTGATCAAACCGAAATAGATTAAAACAGAATAATATTGTTATTGATTTGCATAATAATTACCGATATGAATACAATTGTGTGATGACTAAAACATAAAAACAGTTCTGTTTTGTTTTGATATCATATAAAACCATAAAATAAAACATTATGAAGTTTTATTCCTGTTCAAGGGCGCCCGTAGAAAGGTGTCAGGGATGCCATTCCGTTCTTTTAATTAATACACCCCCTCCCCCCAGGGGGTTTTATTTCTGCGGATAAATAAATACTATAAAATAAAATATATTTTATAAATATAAATTGTTTAAACCGTTTTAATTAAACTCTTTGACACTATACAGTGGATGTCGCGAAGACGTGAACAAATGATTCATTTAGTATTTAAATTTCTTTTTTTTCGACTCTCTTATCTATACATGTTACGTTAATTTTTATGTATTTGCTAAAAATTATGTTTAATCTTTTATTTGAAAAAAGTTATGTATCTATATTTATAAATAATCTAATCCATATCAGGTATGTAGGATTACAAATTGAAACTAAATTAAAATAAATACATTATATAAAAAAAAAATTATCTGAATAAAATTATTTTTTGGGTTTCCGGAAAAATTATGTATACAATATGATGTGGAACAGTGCGAGGCTAATGCTTATTATTATTTTTTTCTTTTTTTTTTTTTTGTATTGAAAAGGCTTGAAGGACTTATTTCGGGTCAAAACCGTAAAGAATTCATTTCCCTTTGGTTATGTAATACTATATAGGGTTATGTATTCCACCAGATGTTGCTCTAAAAATGGCAGAATATGATCCCTGCGGGTCACCAAAATCCTATAAATACGCCTCCAGACATCCGGTGACGACTGCACACGAATTTTGGGTCATTAAAGGCCCGAGCAGTGTTTACCAGATTTTACCCCATAATCCACCGAATGCGAGACGGACGCGATTTCACGGATCGTATTATATGACGCGCGTATTCCTGGCGCAGGAGACAGAACTATACATGACCATTCACACATATTGTTCGCGAATACTTCAGATTGCAAAATGTATCTAAGTGATCCATTTATAATATATAATATTATAATAATGACCGCAGCTAACTGCAGCCAGTGGAGTATTTAAGGTTTTTCCGCCTATAGACACTTTCCAATTCGCCGCCTCTCCCCTCTATTCTTCCTAAAATTATTTATAAAACATATTTAAATATACAATTTGTCATGTTATAATATTATATAAAAAAAGATACATTATTAATGAATATGAAATTACACATAATATATTTTTTGCCATTTACAAATTAATTACACTTATAACTTTAAATTTTTTCTTCTACTTTTTTCCTCAGTTAATGCATCAATTAAATCATCGCAATTTAAAGTCGACAGTAGATACATTAGATATAGCTGTTTAATTTTGAGCGAACGAAATTTTTTTTTGATTTTATCTAATGAATAATTATTTTTGTAATTTTGTAAAAAAAAAATAAATCGTTAATATTTGCCACCCTCCAGTGTTGCCGCTTTAGGCCCGGGCTATAGGACTTGTGCCTAAATATGCTTCTGGCTGCAGCAGTGTCTGATTGGATGATCACGTATTTCAATGTAAACATCGTCATTTTGTAAAAGTCAAATTCAAAATATCAATAATGAATGTTTGCACGGGATACCAACACTTGTTGACGTTACCACGAATGAACTTCGACGAATAATAATACTCGTACAATAACGCATTGGATTTCGCGATGTTGCAGTGTTGCACCACATTACAGGCGAGACGTTATAGTTATTTACGCGTCTGATGCACGCATGGCTGAAGAAGTTTGTCGTTCACGTCGTATTATACGTCATGACATAGATATCGTACAAACGCGGTGAAATATTTAATAATTCAAATTAGAATACAAAAAGTGTCAAACGTAATATGTATAGAATATTAATATGAATTTAAATACCCTGTTTTGCCTGTTGGCTTTTCGTATAGACACGAATCGAACGCAAATTCGTAAACTGGTGAAATCACGAAAACAAAAATTGACCAAACACTAGAATATAATCAGTATTTCATAATAATTATATATGGAAGCTTGTATTATTTACGAATATTGAGAAAATGGCTTTTCGATGATAATATTAAAATGTTACGATGGAAACCGGTTATAATGAGAATATCGCGAAAAGTTATACATATAGTTTTACTTTAACAGTTGTACAATATTTTAATATTACAATATATATTATTATAAATACTTTCACGTGATAGTATTTATTAAATTTTAAACATTTGAATATTTGAAGGTGTGGTAAATGTAGGATAAAGATTATTGAGCGTAAACAACGTGCTCTCGCTGTGAAATCTAGTATTTGACCGAATTAAACGGACATAACTTCGGATTTCGAATCAAGTGGTATTTCCAAATCTCGGTAAACATGAGTCGCAATATCCTGGACATACAAACACAGATAGAGCGGGTAAATCCACTAATACACTCATATTATTTATCTTCATTAATAACAATGACCGCATTCACCATGTGACGCATATTGCAGTAATTATCTATATTTAGGCTTAATCTATACACTTGCGTCTAATGTCAATGCCGATAATATATTAACTGAATATTATTACGCACTACGAACAATAACACATTACCACGTTTGTTGAAAAATCGTTTGTACATAATATTATTATCACAAATTTCCCTTAGTCCGTGGTCGATTCACCGTATTAAAATATTATCAAATATTAAAAACGAGGAATGAATAATTGGTTTTACGTTTTACCTAATCCATATTTTTTCCATGACGTGTGGTTTAATTTTGTGTCCGTCTACAGTCTACATGATTTCGACCAGAAGGATATAGCTTTGATAATTAAAAAGGAAAGATGGCTATTATAATATAAAATGTTGCCTTGTTGGTATGCATTTGAGTGATTGTGTTTTGATTTTCTCAAAAGTTTAATAAACAAATAATAATATCTGATCAAATTCTCGACAATTTATACTACGGAATTCTTCATTTATTTATTGTTCTTATTTATGTAAAAAAATATGATTTAGTTACAATTTGTTTTATAATCAATTCAAAGTTTAAATTATGACAAAACTCGACAAAAATTCACAAAAATCTGCAACATTTTTGTAGTTCAAATTCATAAAATTTTCAATTGTAATACCTACTTAATGTTTAAAAATGACATAAATACAACATTTTTACACAGCTAATATTGTTCTCATTGAAGTCAATATATGAAAAAGAAAAACCATAACCGAGAAGTCGCCGAATATTTTTATAAGGGTTAGAAAATTGGTTTAGGACCAAATCAGATATTTCAATTAATTTTGATGAAATTGCATATTAGTTATTTTGTTGTCTAAAAATATTTGCAGTGTGGACTTGAAACATAAACTGTTTTGAAACGATCGCCTTTGATGTGGCAACGTACAATTTGATCACACGAAGTTATACGATCGTCGTCTCGGATAATTGTCTATGGTATAAGAATACTGAAAAGTACATGAAAAGAGGTTCCCAGGACGACAATCGTGTCTTTGGAAACGGGACAATACGTGAACATTCGTATAAGGTTATCTGCTAGAACTGCTGCCGAAAACGATTTTACCGCTGTCGTCAGCGCGGATGGACTGCAATGAGAGAATACCGACAACAAGCGCCACGTCTAAAGTACAGCGATAGTGATTATTATACGGTTATAACGCGAAACGCTGTTGTAGTCGCGTGAATAATAATTTTTGTTTCCACAAGACAATATTAATAATCTCGTGTAAAACAATACTCGAGTAGGCGGCTGGATGTTTTTTTTCTGAAACATTATTAATACACCGCAGCTGATTGTTATCTGTTGTTTGTGCCGAATCTCGAACGGACTCCGCTTTCTGGTCGTGCGTTCTGAACCGTTGTATAAAACCGTAACTGTTGATACGTTAGAATGAAATATGCATAATATATAATATATTGTTTCTAAATGATTCTTAAGGGTCGAGGATACGACGAGAATAATAACAATAAAATTGTGTCTCGTAACCGTCGTGGTTTTACTTTTATTTTTTGTTATATATATATATATATATATATTATGGAAAAACGAGGAAGAGGTTATTTTATATATATATATATATATATATATATATATATATTTGAACGTTTACCACCCACCCTGTCGAAGGGTCATATTCGTCGTGTCGTGTATTATTATCAATTCATGGTCCCCGTGACGACCGTAATAACTAATGAAGGTTTGACATTTTTTTCGACCACCAAGAGTTCGATCAGTAGATCTTACCCGATCGGAAGACCCGATATCGCGCGTTTCGTCCGTCGCGACGGCAGCGGTCGTCTGCATACTCTATAACGAAGTAGCGATATTGCCCACCCGTCGCGGCCCGACTACGAGCGATCCCTGTTTTCGTCCGTTGTTATTTTTATTATTATTGGATCCGCAGCCCCCCTCCCCCGACCGACGCGACGGGTTGGGACGCGTTATCCTTTAAATCGACACACCGATGCGACATGCGACAGACTGTAATGCATCGGGATACGTTTAAAAATACGACGACGGACACGATATTTTACCGATTTTACCATATAGCTACGTTAAATTGAGTGGTGTACCCGGTCTTCAATTATTAATGGTCATCCGAGAAGCTAAAAACCGTTTGTACGCCGCTTATGTGTTTCGTCGCAGTCCTGCGCCCTTGTTCGGATCTTATTTTTATCAGCATATGTGTATGCATATGTATATATATATATATATGTATATACAAGCTGAGTTACCCGGCGTTGCCCGGGGAAATTATTGAGAATGTTCAACTCATTTTGGATTTAAATCGCTGTGGAACTGTGGAAGCAATACCTTTTGAAGTCCTATCACCCAAAATAACGGTTAACATTTTTTAATAATAATCTGTATTGTTTTGTGTAAACTAAATGTTGATTAATATTTGTAATTCATGGTTTGAGACTTTTTCACTGATTTGTTCTAAGCTCGCAAGAACCGCAAAGAATGCAATTTTGACATAGCAATACGACTATTTTCTTGATCTGTCTCTCTCTGATCGGCAATGATCTGATCAGTGCAATCTGTAAAAACTTTGGTTCTTCTGTACCGCTGGGTAATAAAGAACCAGCCAAATGATAGACTTAACCTTGAACTTTAAATGTTGGCATGAAATTTCCATGTCTAATTTCTGTTGCACCAAACGATGTCATTTGGAAAGCCGAATTATAAACACGTATCATGTCAAAAAAATGTTTTGAATTTTCATGAAAAAAATTTAAGAGACTTTTTAATAGTTCAGGTGGATCAGCAATGTCTTCCAAAACAACTTTTCCTCCTGAACAGCAAAAACCTGCAGGCTCTTTGGACCATTTCAATGCAAGACAATAATTACATTTTAAATTCATATTTCCTATGATAACGTGAGAATCATTTTTATAATCTATTAATTTATCATAAGTAAATGCCGACATTTCACGGCGACGCCATGGAACACGTCGTGATTCAACTAAATTTTCGTTAATTGAAAAATAGTGGATATTGTTAAGAATATTAACTATGTTACTATCATTAAATGCAAAGTTGTTATTAATATTGTTTTCATTAATACTACCAACACTATTGGTATTTATATTATCATCATTATTATCACAGTTAATATTGCAGTTATCTGGCAAGCCATTGTTATTTTGACTTAATCTGAGTAAACATTGACGTTTTATTATATTCGATAAACGACCTAAATTAATTTTCCTTTTCATTGTGATAAATTTTAATTTAATTAAAAATTATAGAAATTAAATTAAAATTAATTTGTTATAAGTAATTTACTTATTATTAGTACTGTTTACTATTTAAATACAGGCATCTTGAATATTCGACAATACATCAATACACAAACATTAAGCAGCGTTCCGACTTTTACGAAGCTTCATTTAAAAATTTTAATAATTTTGTAATTGTTTTTTTTTATTTATCAGAATAAAATACTGTAGTTACTGTGTGTTAACTCCTGATATAATTGCCTGTTTCCAAAGAGGATATTATATAAAAATTCTGCATAAGTTGGTACCAAAGAGTATATAAAAAAGTAAATTTTGATAAAAATGTAATTATTATACAGGTAATTATTTATGATAATTGATAACTCCTTTGTTTTTAAAGTTAGAGAATCGATCAGATGCCATAAATCTTCTCCGCAATGAGCTCTTCAATTAAAAAAAAAAAATCATAACGATCGGTTCAGTAGTTTCCGAGAGCATATCACTCAAAGGTTTTCATTTTCACATTTATATATTAGATATATATATATATTGTACACACTATAAATCATGCACACATATTGTACGAAACGACTGAATAGCTTGACTGTATATAGCGCAACAGTCGATGGCTTATTCACATTTTTACTGCAGACACGCGCGCATACATTCAAAACTATACCTAGGTATATAACAGAAAAAAAAAAACAATCCTAACTTATAATTATTAAATTCCAAATATTTTATGCGTATACACAACATGAATGCAATCAAAGAACGAAAACCGGTCTACAAGTGGAACTGCATTAAAATTATTATATTTATAAAATATTTGCTACATTTACTTTACGTGCAGTGTAACGAATTAGAAACAATAACGTGTTAAAATGTACTATCGAACTTTGGATATAATTTTTTGAATTTTTAAAGATATATTTCGCAGTAATTTCTTGTAACTAGTGCGACTCACTTTATCATTTTCGCTGTCTCGAAACAGTCCAATCACAAATACTCTAGCCTCTGGGTGAATAAAGGTAAATAAGTTCAAAATATGAAAAGTCTTACTCTCTTACTGTTATACATAGGTATGAGTATACGTATTATACATGGTGACAATTATTCCAGGACATTATTCCATATGGATAAACTAAATGTAGTACTTATAATATTGTTGTTTTATTGTTTTAATAACTCTTGCGGGCATATGCATTCATTTAATAAAGAAAATATGTATAAATAGGCTAATATTAAAAATATCAATAAATTGACAAATATATAGGATTACGGTGATTGATAAACTCCGTATAGTGGCTCAAGTTTACTGGCATAGTATACCCATTAGACAAACTATAACTAATTATATGGCCATACGATATGTTAACAAACAAAATATTAATTTTATTATGATTATCAACACTGTCGGGATAACTGTTAGTAGTAAGCGTTTTCGTGGGCCACTCCTGTATGGCTGTATATGCAATCACCGATCAGAACAAACTATTTTAATAATAAACCAACCCGATCGAGAGAAATGGTGAAATACAAAAGCCGATTTTTCATTTTCTTATATTGAGGACTACCTGATCGAAAACACGTACGCCACTACTGCAGCAGTAGACTAATGCAAATAAAGCATTTCTACGAACGGCGCCAAACGAGTTATCGTGAGCCACTGGAAAACACAACGCATCTCAATGTATAATATATTATGCTACATTCATATTATTATTAATCATATTTAAAATACTCAGCGTTTACCGATTCGAAGAACGTTCTCAAACGTAATAGTCATCGCGAACTTCTCATATGTGAAGAACAACAAAATAACAGTAAATAATTAACTAATATTCAACGCGTGTAAAATTGTAAAATCTGCTTATACTGCAGTTAATACAACGAATTCTTTGATTTTTTTCGATGATTGTAATGTGATGCCAAATTAAATTGCATGTACGTCTATAAAAAAAAAAGATAAATAATTTAATAATTTGAGATGATACAGATTATTATATCATCATATCAGGAAAACTCAAATTAAAGAAAAAAAAATAACACTACATTTCTTAACTGAAATACTTGATCAACTAGATTTAATCAATTTGTTCATTTTTAAATGTTTTCAAATATATATTTTTTTCTCTTAATTGTTTTTTATCAACATGTTTTAACATAATTTTACATTCTATAAAGTATAAGTCAGTTTCTCAAACAAAAATACCTGAAATAAACTAGCTTGCATCGATTTAAACATTTAAACGAAAAAAAAATTTAAACGAAAAAAAAAGTATTTTAATTAAATTTGAGATAAATCTCTTGATGTAGACTATTCGATGTTGCGAGTGTATGGTTTTAGAATCGTATTTAACGAATCAATACGACTTAAAAGGACATCACATCCGTACGCGATGTCTTCATTTTACAAACGTAAAACAAGGCCAATCTGCGTTCAGTAGGACTAATTTTGTGTTGTTAAATTTAATATTCGAGTAAACTGACCTATTGTGAAACTTATAAGGAAGGACATTATCTTTGTCATTTCGTTTTTTTTTTTTTTTAAGTGAGTTATGAGATTTTTTTAAACTGTAATATTTTACATAGGTAACCATATCACGCTAAAAATTTAAATATCGTAAAATACTTATGAGGAGACACAGATAATGTTTTTTTTTTTTTTTTAACAGCGAAAAATTGGTTCTACTGGACGTGGATTTCTATACGTTTGTTTGACGGATATAACGCAAGCGTTTTCTTAAAAATACACTATAAAACATAATATTATAATATAGTATGTAAAACTGGAGTTGTAAAAAAAAAAAAAAAATACGAATTATAGTGCAGCTTAGACACGACAACCGAATTCAAATATTCTTTTAAATTCATATTCACGGTATTCTCTTTATGAGCTAAGTCGAATAATCCTAAGTTTATGTAATACGGTCAAGATGAATTAGAACACACTATACATTATTGTCGATAACGTCAGTATAACTTCATTGTCAATTATTACAATCATATTGAAAGTTCGATCGTATTCTTATCCGTTCGGAGCAGTGCGTACAGACCTTCATGACGTACCCTGTATACAAAATGTATGCAAAGTATGCCAATCACGACTTTGTACATAATATAATAAGACTGTTGCCGAGTTCGGCTCGCAGCGTGTCGTCATGATGCGATTATGCGCGTATATTGTTTGCACGCAGGTAACTCGTCGACAATGTGTTCAATGCGATTTCAAAAACGAGAATAATATGTTATCCAAACGCATAATATTATATTGTCTCAATTGTCGGTATAATGATTACCCGCACAATACAAACAATTTAGGTGTTGTATACGAAAGCGCGCGCGGTGACTTTAACGCGGTTATACGTGCAAAAGAACGACTTTGGGTTTTGGCCGTCACCACGTATAGATAATTATGTACACAATAATCACCGTGGCTGATCTTAATTTATCATATTGTAAACCGCACACAAAGGTCACCCGGTGTAAAATTGACCTTTAAAACGGAATTCCTATTCAACGTTGCAGAGCTTGTAATTATTGTTTCTGTAATTGCTAACTTAGCTGCTGCAGTGCGTGACGCGTACATTGATCGTGAAAAATTACCGATTTCGTGCGTATATAATACAGTTTGGAAGAATACCTATATGTATGTATACAGCTATAATATATATACAAGATATACATATATATATAAAGTTATATGATGTAAGTAAGGGGATTGTAAGCTTTGATTTTCTGTCTCTGTCTCACACGCGAAACATAGGAATTAAGACGTGTTCTATTTCCAACGTACCGATCGATCAGTTTATGAAATAAGAATTTTGAAAACTGATTTACTTCAGATCAACTTTCTCACTTTTTTCATTTTGTCCCCAGTGGTCGAAATGGCTCAAAATAAGTGGAGGGATGCCTTACAATTCAGATTTCCAGATTTCCAGATATCATCATAATATTCTTCATTCCTTGTATAGTATTTTTTTTTTATAGTTCACATTTTCTTTATGCATCAGAATACTACAATCTTTTTCTATCATAAATAATCTTTACAACTAAACAACTAAATATTTTCAAATTTAGTAGCAAAAAAACTGATAAAATATTTTATTTATATTATATATTGTTATTGTTTTGTGATATTAAAATATTATGTTATTAGTTCTAAACACGACTAAGGTACATGTTAATTATTAATCCGTGGCTCTAAATACGGATATAGATAATATGATTGCGAAACGGCCTATACGAAAAATAAAAAGTTTTCTTATACATAGGTATAAATATAAAAATCATAATAATTATTTCATTTTAAAACACAAGTCTTAGGAAGAATGCGTTATTCTAGACAAAATAAGTAGATGGATGAAAAATGTAAACACAAAAAAGTATGGAAGATGTCATTCTTCCGTATCTCCCCCCCCACCACTTCGACCACTGTTTGTCCCCCAAAATTTCACAAAATAAAATTAAACGAATTGGAAACATAAAAATTAATAAAAGTTAATTTTTGGGAGTGTTAAGTTCAAAATTTTTTAAAAAAAATGGTAAAGTCAATCTAAAGTAGACTTAACGTCGAATTCAAATCAGTTTTCAAAATTCTCATCGCATTAATTAATCGATCGTACGTTGTTAATATAAAACGTCTACATTCCTATGTTGCGTGCGTGATAGGCAGAAATATAAGTTCATAGATTACAATCCCCTTAATATAGACTCTATAATATTAAAACTATTGAAAATATGTGTTGCAAGCGTTAACGTGGGTATATTGTTATGAGACGCGTATTTTAGTGACTATTCTACTGCAGATTAATAGTAATTTTTTAATCGCAAATTTTTTAGTCGCGGTTTATTTCTATGTGACGAAAAAACGGATGCTGTGCACTTATCAGATTATCAGACGGTTGAAATAGTGTGTTCGTATTGGCTCAACATAAGGCTCGATATTATCTATAGCTTTCAGCAAAAATCACTGCAAATGATGTTACAATGTAAAAAAAAAACAACTCGATGTATCAAGGAAAAATTATAATTAAAAAAAAATGAAAATGTTGATGTTTACCTATGTACAGCGCATATTTCTGTTGGAATACAAATACGAGATACGTATAAGTATGTTGGCTATATAATAGAATAAAATGACACATGCAAATTTCCGCATACATACACTCGCATGTCACACGTGAATATTATTTAAAAATGCATATCATTAAGACTTGACTTGATATTTCGGTGCCAAAGATTGTAAAATACGTGCCAATAATTCAAATGTTTATAACGCTCGTTGTACTTTTACGTGCAGAACGTATATATGCACTTTTATGCATACCTATCGCACCAATCTGATTTTAATTATTATTATATTTCGACTTGAAGGTACATTTCATTTTGGGATCAGGTTTTGACTTTGAATTCCTGCGCTTGGAATGATTTCCACCACATATGTAAATAATTTTTACTGCAGCTTGTGCAGTACGTGCGTGCGTGTGTGGATATGTGTATGGGTGTGTGTGTGTATGTGTGTGTGTGTGTGTGTATGTGTGTGTGTGTGTATGTGTGTGTGTGTGTGTGTAGAATGTTAACTTGTTTATGTTGTATCTTGGTCTACTGCATATGACCATTTCTAAAATACACCACTTCCAAGCATCACGCAATGCATGCATAAATAATATTCTATGTATACAATACATCAAATATAACAATAGATTTATAATGATTATAATAGATTTTAGTCGTGTTTACTCTTTCCCTTTTGTACTTCATGTATAATTTTATTCAAATTTACTCAGCCCATGGTTAGAGCTTCAGAGGAGAAAGAAAGGTAAATATAATTTGTTGAACACTTTAAATGGTCGTGCATTAACACTCATTCGATACGGTAAATACATAATTTCAAATAGAAACTTTTAATTGGTATAAAAAAATCATTCAGTTTACTTAAAATCTGTGAGATTATATTATACGTATTATCGTCCTTGCATTGTGTTGACCGTCTCAAATATTATATTATATATTAAATGTATTGATAGTTAATTAATAATAAATAATGATAAAAAATAAAGTAATAAAGTAATTATTATTAAATGTATTTTCGAAAAACATAATGCCTACATCAGATTTCCGTCATGTGTTTAAAACCCGAAAAATGATTTTTTATTCAAAAATTATATTTATAGTGGACATATAATATACAGTCCTTACTTGCGTGTATTGAATTTTCACGCACGTCTTATGGTTGTACCATAACTATAACTGAAAAATCATTTGAAACTCATCGCAGTAGATTATTTCACTGCTCAAAAATAACCAAATTTAGTTCAAAGTAATTGACACGAACACGTGAAACGTGACGATAGAGGTGTACGTACTTATACACTCGTTTTAGTCGAGATTACTTAACGTTGAAACTCGAAAATGAATATCTACTGCAATATCTACGCACTAAAAAGGAAAAGATAAACCGCTAGACTGTATTATTTTGTGTTTCCTATTGTCTTGCGATTTAAACACCGGCTTATAAGGTATAACGATAGCGTGTAACCCATAACTAAATAGTATAGTGTATATTAGATCATTCTCAAAACGTTTGTTCTTATTTCTATTCATCTCTTGTCTTTTTTTTTTTTTTGCATAACATATAGTATACAAAATACAAATGTGATAGCAATATTATAAAATTTGAACATTTCGAACAAAGCTAGTGCTTCAAACTGCATTACGACAAAATTCTTAAGATTCTTTACTGACTCACAACATAAAACAATGTACCTATGTATAGTGCATTAAAACATAACATGAATCCGTACGGAGACAAACGAGTTTTATTGTTTTTCCCATACAAATATTGAAAACATAAACGCAATCGTTAGCTATAGTCCCGATAGCTGAAGGACCTTAATCGTACAAGAAAGATGACTAATATATATATATATATATATACACTTTGATTGATGTCAAAAGCTCATTCGGTCATTGATTATTATTTTCAAACGTTGTACAGGAACTGATATTCTCTACACTAACGGTCAACAAAACGTTTGTACATGTCACAACTCAGTGATCACGCGGAGTTTAAGTTCTTCGAGAAGTACATTCGTATTATATAATATATCATATACCTACTACCATCGTAGCGGGTATTATAATTCGTTGCCGGATTATTTGAACTAGAACCAGTGTGCGAGTACTACGTATATACTACGCGCGTTTCCGTCCTTTGTCCATCGCACAGATCCACTCGAGACGTGTCCTGTCAAGATTTCACCGTCCGACCTTAAGTCCGAGAAATCCTTGTCCGCCAAGATGTGAGGTTTGAATTATACATGTATTAATGTATTGTACCATCGCACACAGTGCCAGCGGCGTGGCGTAGGACACGGGTGGGTAATACGTATACACTTGCACAATTATATACACACACACACATATATATATATATATATATATATATATAATATACGTAATTGTATTGCGTGTACGACCGTCTCCCTTGGCGACACGGAAAAATTACGTTTTCCACCACAAGTGCATGTTTCAGTCTCACGTATCCGTAAACATTGTAATATTATTAACACGCACCACGAGTTTTCCAGAAAATCGTTTATGTCACGGTCTGAAATGTGTGAACGAAGGTCGTCGCCTAGTGTTCTTCTTTGAAACGGCGTGAACGAATAAAAAAAAAAATGCCGTCACAAACGAGCCGACTTGTACTGTGCGTAATGTATGCGCGTTCTCGAGGACATGGCCGAATCCGTGTAACCAATAGGGGAAGTGAAAGTCAGCCTCTCCAAAAGTCGGTGTTGATCAAAAAGCCAGGCGCATATTAATATAATATATACATCGTTTGCCGCTCATCACGATTTTCGCCAAGCATTCACTCATTTTCTTTCTCTCTCTCTCTCTCTCTCTCTCTCTCTCTCTCTCTCTCTCTCTCTCTCTCTCTATCTATCTATCTATCTATCTCTCTGTATTTATCTGTCTATCTCTCTCAATCGATCAGTCGTCAGAAACGTTTCACGAATAATCATACTATAAAATATCTATACACATACATTTGCGATCGACTTGTTAAGGGCAAAAAAATTGCATTGCCAAAACAAGAACGTGCAATGGTTTAATGATGTATACCGAGTTGCAACGACATCATATATAATATAATCGCGGTATACATTAACGGATTATATATACGAATAGATTCGAATCTCGATTTCTTAAATTAGAACTCGTTTTGTACTTTAAACGCTTTGAGAATATTGCTTCAGAAATACTAGACTAATCGTATACAGCATCATATATTATTTATACTCGATAAGCATTACAAGTGGAAAAAAAAACGATCAATTATAAATAATGATATATGATCATGTAAAGAAATTGAAATAAAATTCAATTCGGACCCGCAATTGTAAATCATCATAAATGTCAAGTCAATTATTCTTGAAACAGTTCACCTCTGTATTAATTATTATACTATATGTACTATACTTGTTATAGTGTTACTTATATGTCCGCCAATAATTGTAACCATTATTAACATCGACACTCATTATTATTATTATTAATTATGTTCAATATTAAACTGTATAATTAAATATAATATAAAATTAAATAATGTTGTTTTTCTGGTCAAATTTTGACCATTGGGCCATTGCTAGTAACAATAAAGCATATATCATACGATTATTTGTTTGTTTTTTTTTTTTTTATATAGAACTTTAAACGTAAATTTAATAATGATTCGTATGAAAATGGCTGGGTTGGTAGAAAATTTACTCGCACTTCAACATGGAAGAAAAATAAGAAATGAACCCTGTTGCAATGGGTAAGACAAAACTAAACAGAATTCAAAAGTAAATGCAACATCAATGAATAGCGAAATATTTATTATAGTGAATAAATTGTATAAGATGAAAATGGTTTTGTCGAAATATACATACGCGGATCAAATAACATGACTTTTATTATTTCATTCCAACTCACTCTGCTGTTCTTCATAAAATTTACTTTTGAAATTTGTTATGATACATGTCAAACAACTAATTTATGTTAATTATACATTCTTGTATTCGTATTCTTACAGTTGCAAGATTTTTTAGTAGTTTTTAGTACAAACACAATTAACATTTTTTACTTTATCAACTGTTGGTATTATACTTATAAATTATAATATTCATTTTACTCAAACTCATGCATGCAAAAGTCGCCTGATGACCGGTTACACATGATCATTAAGTGTCTTTAGATATTTTAATGACAGTAACGTTTATATAGTATTTCAGACATATTTCAAGAAACCTATTCTCCATATTAAATTTAAATCTGAATGTTACTGCTGGGTAACTTATTGCCTCACGTAATTGTGTCACTGTATTTATTACGCACTTAGGCATATTGTAAACACCATTACATTATGTAAATATTCTAATAAATATTAAAAAAAAAAAATAATAATGTAATTATTTGTCGTTTTGGTAAAAGTTTTCATTTTTGCACATTTATTTAAAAATGGTTGCTTACCGGTCGTACAATACCAGACTTTCACACTCATTTTATGCTGTTTTATGCTGATTTAAAAAATACAATATACATTTACATAAATTATTAGACGTCGTGTACCTTCACTCAATAAATTTAAATATTGAACTCTACCAAAAGTGATGAGCAATAATAATGGTATATTATATTTGTATACGTGAAATTAAATTTATACTAAATATATCAGTATATTGTGGTATATATCATATACCATATTGAATATTTATATACTAATAAAATAATAAAATATCGATATTGTTTCTATGTACAAACTAAGTGTCTGTTTATCGAGAGCAATAATAATGAGTAAGCTTTCTCGAAAATTACTCTAGAAACGTAACGACATTGAAAAACGCCATTTTAATCCGGTCAAACATAATTTGAACGAGACAAAATAATAATAAATATTGAAACGAGAACAAAGTAAAACAAGTCAGCCTAAAATTGCACTCCGATTAAATTCATTATATATGTATATTATTGATCGTGCACGCAACGCCATATAAATCACATAACGGTGCTGCCATGACATTTACCCTGTGTGTGCGTGTGTGTGTATGTGTGTGTGTGTGTGTGTGTGTGTGTGTGTGCGATAATTCTCTGCAATTTGCTCGTTGACGGAGAAAAAAAAGCGTAGGTTTGTGTACGCGTATTTCATTTTTTTTTTTTTGCACACGCGTCCACCCCGAGGGCGCAGTAATACATTCGACCGTAAATACTAACCAAAACGAAAACGAACGATATTATAACTTATTATTACTATATAAATAATATCGTAATCTCGCGTACCCGTATGGACTATGAATGTATGTAAACAGTTTTTAATAATAATCCGCGATTATTTTTTTCTCTGGTAGGGAAAAGAAATGTTTAATAAATTATAATAATGATAACTATGCATAATTTATGTACATATACGCGTAGGAGGCGGGTTCAGCGTTTTCAAACAGCATGATGTGGGGGACGCATCATGAACGTCAGTATTTCGGTAAACTTAAATATGTGATAAGTTAATTGTCTGTGCCTAATCAACGGTATTTTATCGAACTACGCTACTCGATTCGATACAATTTAAAAGTGTATATAATATGATGATATGAAATCTGATCTGGTGTTGGAGTCTTCCGGTTGGATTTTACACTTTTGAAAATGAAAAATATCCTTCCTATATGATGCGTGCGCAAGGAGCATTTTCGTTTTACAATAATAATTGCAGTTCTTATGTTCTAAAATGCGACTTATATAAAGATACACTTTTCTCGATGCGAAATCGAAAATCGATTTTTGAGAAGTGATAATATGTTTACTAAATACTAAATAGCTGTGTTACACAAATCGTGTTTTAGACAATTAACAAATAGAAATATTACAATTGTCAAATCAATAAATACTCTAACTATCATGCTTTTCTTTTGCTTAATGCGTTTTCGATTTTATTTCGAAACCATTTAACTATATATTGTATACCTATTAAATCATCGACCAACAATATTGATGGCGAGAATACCACTGGAAAACAACTTAAAATAAACTTTCCGGACAGCAATTCGTACATGTATTTCATACTTTCAAAACAGAATCCAATTATATAATATATGTATATGTACACCATTATTGGTTCTCGGTTTTATAATATAATCGTTGTCGATTATTATTTTTCGCCGTATACATATGTATGGTAAACCTATTCAAATTCGAGTTGCAACCGACCAAATCTTTAGAGTTGCATGATAACCCTCTCGTCGTTCGTCGACGTTATACAACAGTCGACTAGTGTAGAACCTCACATACACCCTCATATGCCCTCGTCGGGCGTAGGCCGCGCGGGTCTTGGGTCTGTAACCTTGCTCCTTGATATTATCTGGATAACGGCGATGTAAGGCCGACGGTTTTCTCGACTTATTTTTTCTCCGATTTCCAATAACAGACCATTAAGTTAGGTTAGATCCACTGTGGCTGTGTGCGCGTGCACTGCTAACGTATGCTTATTAGTAAGTAGGTATAACGCGATGCACGCGTTCGTACGTACGAAATGTGCACAAAAATTTCAGTTAACATGACGTGTTCGCGTATATTCCAAATTATGAATATTATATAATATATACTGTCATTATAATACGCTCTGGAACCGAGGTAATATTATCCGCAACCGCGCTTTGTTCAACGATCGTTTTCGATCGAAAAACCCTGTACGTACCTATATACGCGTCGAAAACCTGGGGCCACGTCTGTCATTGATCTCGCGATCTCGCCTCGAGGCGTTGACGGCCATCACAAGCGCCCAGCGAGTGTTACTATTATCATCGTGTGCATTATTTTTTTTAGCGCAGAAAAGAATAGGAAAGAAAGATTAAAATAATCGCACGCGAGTTATATTATTTAACGTTTCGTCCTTATTTGGACGTCTCGCGAATTGGAAGCATGACCGAGTCCCAGCGCTCACTAATAAGGCCAAGGAGACGCACGGAATACATTACCCGGGGTCTGCACACACACACACACACACACACACACACACACTCACACACACACACAGTATAGATCGACATCGCCTGGTGCAACAGTAATCATCTCGCGTAGCATTAAGCAATTCGTGCGCAAAGGACGTATACTTATCCATTAGGTGCATATTGTATTGAAAAACCGCCGTCGTCGCATTGTTGTCGTTGCATTGAGCGCATGTGCGATGATAATAATGGGTCGGGAAACGCTATGCGTGATTGAATAATAATTGTAGCGGCTCGCTAAGGAAACGGCGACGATGCGTATATCGCGATAGGTATATCAACGTCGAGCCTTGAACGCAGCTGTACTATCATCACCATTGTCATTCGAGTCCGAGTTTCCAGGGACTTTCCGTGTGAACACGTCGCAAACTATATTATGTACAGTACCTATAGGAAATATATTTCTGAACAGATTACGCGGGCGAGTAGTGGTTAGCAATATTATGCGGAGCCAACATGCGGGAATAATTTATCCATAACTACTTGAAGTATTTAATATGAGTGTGAATGAAATAATATACCCGAAGGCCACAGGATCTTAAGGTTTAAAAGTTCGATCTAATGCCGCGCTTTTCTCGCGACACTTATAATACGAATTGTGGTATAAATCAGTGTTTAGTGTTTATCATCACCTGCAGGTGAGTGGTGAACATGAACGGGATTCATTCAACCATCCCAAAGTACTTAAATTTTTATTATCAATAAAAATAAAATAAATATAATGGTCATTAAGTTTTTTTTTTCTACAATTTTTAGATTGGTCCAATATCTTCGATGGACCTACACTGGTCTCTACCCATCACAATTCTTTACTATTAGTTTTTCTTGTATCTTCTATGATTTTTTTCATAAAATATGGTGTTATTGGTTTATATCTCTTTCGGTTTTTCCGTCTATCTTCCTTATATTATTATTGTTATCCATTCATTATTTTTTATTATACGTCCAATCCATTTTTTCTCTTTTCCCTGATTGTTTTCCATATAACTTTTCGTTCGTTCATTCTTTAAAATACTTCTTTATTTTTGCTCTCAGTTTCTTCTGTCCAGTGAATTTTTAGTGTTCTTCTCCAGCACCATGTTTCCAACGCTTCGATGCTTCTTCTTTCTGCTTTGCGTATCGTCCAGGTTCTACTTTATATAATGCTATACTCCATACATAATTCTTTATTGGAGCTTTTCTGGTCTTAAGACTGACAGTGTTGGTTATTACGTATATAATGGTATTGTATTGTTCATTCAAAAAGTATGCAAAAAGTGTTACTTAATTTTTAATTTATGAGGGGATTAGAAATTTATAAACATCCACCAGGAGGCGTAAAATAAAAAAACATTGGGAACTCTTGGACTGTCACATATGGTATGAATAATAGTAATCGATTATGTGCTTAATTTATTTATGTTTTATTATTGTTTTTCAGGACGTATGGCTATATAGCTTTGCACGCATAAAAAAGTATACACAAGAAACTGGAAGGAATATGAACTTTCTTTTTCTTTTACAAAGAGATATAACAACAATGAATATCCCGAATTCTTCCAGAAATCGGACCTCATAGAGAGTTTAGCCTAATCCGTCTCTTATATATACATATATATTATTTCCTATACTCCGCGTTCACAATACTCTATTAGTAAACGTTCTCTAATAGAGATGGCAAATTGTTCTAACGTTACGTGCCAAAAATTATCTAATTTTCTTTTTCCACTTGCATTAAAGTCACTTAAATCATGTAAAATAATATATTACTTATAAATAACAAAATATTTATAATTGTATTTATTCAGTGAACAGATGAAATCGAGTTGACATCGTGGTTTTATAATTCAATAATGAAAATCTAATATAGTATAATATAATTATTTACATTTTTTGCGAGCCCTTACGTTTTTTCACTTGCCACGGTTTTGTCATCCCTGATCGGCTGATCATTCTAATCAGAATATGGCATTCACCTATTCAGATCTCGCGATTTCCGTGTTGCTATAATATACGATTATGTGCTTTATACTACAGGTCGTTATTTTTCTTGTCTGTATAACTACTCCGGATGCCAATGATAGATAATAACATTCTGAGTACGATTTTTTTGATTTCCCAAAGTTCATCATTGTTCATCATCGGTCCGTCGTCCTCATTGATTTGTTATGGTGTTTGCAGCCCATCATGCGTCGTGCAAATCGACTTAAATCCAATTTGCTCGTTCAATGAAATAACCCACGCGCGAGTCGCGATACAATATAACATATAATAGTCCACAATGGCATTCTATATTATTAGTAGTTATTATCATTATTATTATTATTACTATTATTATTTATTATTACTATTAGTAAGCTGTTATTATTATTATTTATTATCATTCTCGTCGCGGTGATCCAAGAAAGCCTATATCTTATACTATAAGTTATAACCGAACCAAACTCATAATATCAGTCGTCGCTGTCAGAACTTTTGTGCGGTCGACGAACTATTTAGGCGACGCATATGACGCGTATAGGTACCTCCTATTTGGAGGTGTGCGGTGGGATCCAATAATAACACCAACAACAACGATCGTATTGTACTCGCCGTGATATTATTATGATGTTCACTTTCGCTTCGCACTGCTGTTCTTTGTGTGCAATACGATCAATAGAAAATGAATCCGGTGGAAAAAACAACAACGTACCATGTTACCGGGTAGACAACCGACGATAGCGGTGGCGGCTCGGACCGATAGAAGTCAACAGTAGATCTCACGCAAGTATTTAGAATTTGAAAGCTGTTTGTAAAATCTCTAATCACACGTTAAACGCGTATGTCGGGCTCGTGCATGCTTCATCCGTAGTCATAGTTGATGTAATTGGACGGTGCCCATAGATAAAAAAGGAAAAATCCCGTTTTAATGTTTTTTTTTACCACGTATAATTGTACATTATAGTAATCTACATCAATAAGAATTTAAAAATATAATAATACTGTAGGTTAATTTTTTCATAACACCTATGAGATGAAAATAGAACTAATCCAATCCGTTGTATAAGTATAAAAACCACAACATTAAATTAGTAATAATAACTGAACACGGCTCAAATGAAATAAATCACTTTTTGTATTTAGAATAAGTCCAAAGTTGGTAAAATATTAATCGTAGTTCTAAGAAAACCCAAAGTTTGACCAACATATGATACAGAAAAAGTGAAGAATATCAAAAATATTGATGGATAATTTTATCTTTTAAATATATTGTAGATAGTAGTATTTTATTTTTCTCAAAATTAGTGTTTTTTTACTTATTATTATTCAGGTACCGATCATTTTTATTAATGCGAGTCCAAACTAAAAAGCTCGTGCTAACGTTTGAAATCGAATACAAGAATACAAGTATAGTAAATTGGTATTCTCTAACTAATTTCTCGTTACCAAATCGATGTGCAACACTGCAAAAGCAGTGACCATCGACGATGGTCTATTTTTTTTTTTTTTATATATATTCGATATCCCATATCGTTTCATACAGTTGAGTTCGGGTTACCCAACGAGCATTGCGAAAATATCAAAACTGCAATTGCAACTGTTGTGGAGTATCAGTGTGTCACCTTTTGACGTTTGGATGGTAAAATAATATACTTATATATTGCAATCGACGTTTGAACGTTACTCTGCGACACGCCATATAATAGTCACGTGAATAATAATTAGACATCGTTCTGTATTGCGATGATAATATGCCATATAGATTCCACTAAACAATCTCGTGAATATTGAGACGTGAGCGAATAACACGACGACGTTCATTAAAATATATAGATTTAGATATTAATCGACGTGACCTAAGCGTGCCTATTATAACTGTAGTTCATTTATGATTTACTACTTCATTGGTTTCGGGAGAGCTGTACGCCCGCATTACAAAATAAGAGTCGAAAATGAACACACACTGCATATTTATTAATTGATCGTTAATTGATTGTTTTCGGATTGTGTGGTTGTTAAATCTGCTTCAATTGAGTGCATAGATCCATATAATTGTACCTACTTACAAAGATAATATAATATAATATAGTAAGATATTATAGTAGTGTATTTTCGGGGGGAGGGGGAGGTTCTCGACCCCTCCACCCCTGGAAGAAAAGAAATGTTCAAAAGTCTTAAATGACTTGCCATGTAGAAACGAAGAATATTATTTTATTTTTGAGAATCCCCCCCCCCCGACAAAAAAATTGAAAATACGTTACTGATTATATACTACGAAGGAACGCGAAATAGCAAGAGTACCTATACTTCCCGTTGGCTTATATTATTGTAACCCACTACATGTTGTTTTTAACCGTTTCAATCCCTAAACGTATACCTACACGCGAAATTTATACCTATACCTAATAATAATATGTATATTACCTCTTATATAATATTATGTTTCGCTGCGGACTTGGTTCGCACGTGTACAATTCGGCGCAACGGGTGCGCGCATTACAAAAAAAAAAAAAAAAACAATTCATTACGCTGAAACGTTATAAGTGCAGCATGATAATAGCAATGTATTACTACTGCAGATGATGTTATCCGCCAGGCGCCAGATATTGGTTTAGTGCAGTCGAACCGAGCCGAACCGCGAATGCAACGACCCAAGACTTTAAACGTGTTTCATGGTCTGAAGCGCATTATATACAACGCATTTAGACGGTACAAATCACAGTTATCTAGATAAATCAAATAAATTATGTAGATAACCGTGGTACAAATGTATACAGTGTGTTTTAGTCGAACAACAAAACCGAAACATATATACGCGCACGTTATAACATTATACATTGTTATTTCATGCGTTACATATAATATAGCGACTGACACGTTTGTATTTACGCACGCATAATTTTAACGAAGGTGCATTTATATACTGCACGTCGTAACATAATGTGCATTCGATTTTATTCATTCGCATCTGCGGCCGACTAGCCACGCGTGCACTATACTTTTAAAATCCAGTTGGAAACAGAATAATATTTCGATACACGACTAATGGAAATGTACACCGAGTATATTTTGCTCAAGCCGAGTTCACATTTTTCCAAGACGATTTCATTATGACGACGGTGTGGCCATGAAACGTTGGAATAATATTTTGCTATTCGCTTTCATGTAACTAAAACGTTCGCTTACCACCGCCGCCGCCGCGGTTCATCTTTATTCAAACTTCAGTATGCGCTGACTCGGCTCGTATTTAATAAATATATTGCACCCGTGCACG
Organism: Chaitophorus viminalis; assembly: GCA_025469195.1. Classification (NCBI taxonomy): domain Eukaryota; kingdom Metazoa; phylum Arthropoda; class Insecta; order Hemiptera; family Aphididae; genus Chaitophorus; species Chaitophorus viminalis. The sequence continues at coordinate 87,429 of JAIPRK010000502.1, forward strand.
TGTTGTGTTATTTGCCGGCGAAATGTATTCTACGAACGTCAAAGTTGCTTGTTTAGACTAGGATTTTAATAATATTCGAAGGCATTAGGCAATCGTGATTCGAAATTCTTGCACACACACACACACATCACACACACACAAACACTCACACACATATGCATACGTCATTATAAGAACACCGCACTTATTCCATTATAGGTATACGCGTAAACAGCTGTAATATATAGTCCAACGAGGATGAACAATATTATGGTTATAATTGATTTTCGTTTATGCACACGAACATATGCTTGAATTCGAATCGTTTATTTTTTTCTACCACGCGCGCGCACACACACACGTGCAAGCGCACACAATTTTGTAAATATATTATATGTAGAAAAACAACTTAAAATTTTAATATGCAATTAAACTGTTTATAATTTACGAATAATTATAGGTATATCTATACGGTCAAAAATCAAATTAAATACGTTTTAAAAATATTACATCATATTTTAGATAATTATTTCATTTACCTAATCGCTTGAAATGAGTTTTAATCTATTTTGGTTACGAACAGATTTATTAATTATTCACGAACAGTTAAAAACTATTAAAGTATATTAAAAATACAATTGTTTTTATATGTTTAGGCCTACAGTCATAATATTAATAAAATATGATGTCCCCATATAGCTATTAATTTGAATGTTATCATTTCGTTATGGTGATCATATCTGAAGCTAAAAAATATGATTGATTAATAAAATCTTGTTTTCTTCTAACAAATACAATTAGTTCACTGCAACTGCATCAATTTTAGATTAATATTAAAATTAAATTCTACTGACCACATCATCCACATCAGTGTTTAATATATATTTATTTAAATTTTATCCCAATCTTGAAATAATTCAATTGCCCAATCTAAAATATTTTTAATGTTTATATTTAGTTAGCAAATAACGACAATATTTTACTTGTGCATTAATTTAATGTGACTTATTGATTCTAATTTCTTTGTGAAATAAAATACAATATATGCAAATGTTAATAATTTATACTATATAGTGTTTACTACTTACTACTTAATTTTTATACTTTTAACTTTGTCGAAATATTACTTCAGTTGACAGGTACATTTGAGTACTAGACTAAATAAATCTAAATAAATCTGATAACAATTATATGACACAGAGTGCATACAGTGAATTTAAATTACAGTTTTGTTTTTACCGAAAATGTTTAAAATATGAATTTAATAATTATTATATTATTAAGTATGATTATTTTATACATTTTACATATATGTATCTTAATGAACAAAAATATAACTAAATTCGATTTCCGTAATTCAAGATGTAAAGACTTTCTTAAATATCTCAAAATGTTAAAAATTAATTGATTACCAACTATTTCCGTTTAGAAATTCAACTCAATAGTAAATGTATACTTAGAATGTTATTTTTTTAACAGACCGCAGGTGGCAGCTATATAACAAGACAGTTTTAACGATTTGCTAATAGAGAATAGAAAACAAGAATAATAAATTAAGTCACCGCTGACACATTATCCGCTAAACGTGTGACAACCAGATTTGTTATCAACCTCATCCTCGAAATCGTTTACCATTTATGGGATTATGCTATAACGCCTATAACTACTGCAGCCAAGGTGATAATTAATAATATATTTTACAAAATCGAATAAAATTATACATTTTTAGCATCACGTTATTGTTATTTTTCTATAAATTAATTTATCTTAACAATAAATACCTATATTTAAATAGATTATTAAAAAAAAAATTAATCTACGAAATTCGAACAATAATATTATCATGTACATATAATCAACACGTATACGTTGAACTCTGGTAAAATCCGTAAGTTTAAAAATTTTCCACCAATATTATACGACAGATTTGTCTGCGATAAAATTGTAGAAAAAGTAGTAATAATATTACTTTTAAATGGTTTTATCAGATGATTATATTGAATACAATATTGACTAGAATTCGTGTTACCGTATTATAATTCTCTTACGCAGTGGTTCTCAAACTTTTTTCAAAGCCCTAAGGTTCCCAAAATAATTTTCGGAGTCCCAAAATCAGGAATATAAATTTAAGAATACAATAATTCGTGTTACCGTATTATAATCCTCTTACGCAGTGGTTCTCAAACTTTTTTCAAAGCCCTAAAGTTCTCAAAACAATTTTTGGAGTCCCAAAATCAGGAATATAAATTTAAGAATACAATAATTCATTAAATGTGATGTCAATTGTAAATAATTGCTTTTTAATTATTTTTAAAATAAAAAATACAAATAAATACAAATTATTTTATTAATTTAATAGGAAAATTATTTTATTAATTTATAAATTTTAATATTTATTGATTTTAATGTGATCCATGATGTTGACTATTTTTCATTGACCGATATTTTAATATTTGGCTTGATAAACGAAAGTTGAATGCGCATATCTCGTTCAGCGTCTAACTTATAATAGTTAGACGTTAACAAAAACAAAATATCACAATAATTTGTGATATTTTGTTTTTGTTGATGCATATAATTAAATCCTATTTCACACAGATATGTTGTTGCAAAAGGAAAAATAAGTATAGCATTTTTAGCCAGGAATTTATATTTATTAGTTACACTATTACTGCACCAAAAATCAGATATTTTATCAAATACAGTTTTTAAAGATGAATCGGTGGTCGTTTTAATAAATTCTTCATACTCCATTATAAAAATGTAACTAAGAGTAATCTAATAATAATTTTAATTTAATTAATATAAATGAACCACGAAGCCTCTAGACTACTCTTACGGAGCACAGTTTGAGAACCGCTACTATAACGAATTAATTGTCTACTTCAACACAATACCTACTGACACTGTTGATAAATACATAATACAGCAAACTGAAATCCATTATTGGTATATTACAACGCTTTTGGTAAAAAACAGTTTTCCAATGACAAATCGTGTCATTGTTGTCTTTAGTTGATGGTTGGTCTTATTATTCTCGAATATATTGAATTTACATGAGGTGAATTTAGTCAAAAATTTCAAATATAAAATTAACAACGATAAAATTCTAGTATAAATAAAAAATTATAAAACCAATACGTGCGTTCTTTCGGAATCTAAAACACATACATAACACCAATTTTATACAAAACTACTTGCGTAAAATATATTATAGGTTATAAAAGTTGAAACAACTTTTAATTTGTTCAAAATCGATGACTAATGTCTTTTATGACGATAGTATTACCGATTGTAATTATGTAATGTAAATTAAAGGAAAACTATTTAAATTTGAAACAATTATTTTTTAAAATAGACAATGGAATAGATTAGCATTTTTACGACCGAAAACACGTCGATAAAACTACTACAGCTATTTATACAATGACAGAAAAAAATGTGTTCGCCAACGATTTATATAGTTGACACTAATACGCCAACTGCCGTATATCGATTAAAACCTTTTAATTTTTTAAAGATATCTCGAAAACGATCATCTTACAAATTTCTACAAATAACTCACAAAATATTAGTTTAGGTTTCCATGTAGGTTTGGATCCGGCAAAGTGGGTGGACTAACTTCACGCATACATTTAAACATGTGTGCAGTCCAGTGAAAATAATGTAAACATACTGCGTGAGAGTGAGAGTGAGGCATCAGTCAACGACGGCAAAGAACGAAAAGAAAATACGATATTACATGATAGTCTTTGAATACAGAGAATGAACGCATTTCATCGATCTGCAATACCGATTTTGTCGGAATTATTTGTCTTACGGCTTAGGAGTTACGAACTCGTATTATAAGTACCGAAAACAATGCACAATTCGTTGTTTGTACATTTTATAACCATCTTTTGTTTTACCCTCCATTCGCATATAATGATTGAACAGTGCACACATATATATTACATATACAGCTGAGCATGATTTTAATATATACCGCCGCAGAGCTTTTAATCGACTTTTACGATAATTTCATAAGACAATCACACGTTGGATAGTTGGATGAGTATAAATGATTAAAAGTATAACCACGTGTTTACACCTTGAGCAGACTTCGGTGTGTGTGATACATTTGTGACGTTTTTCCCAATTGCACGTCCATCCGATGATATTCAAAACTATAATACTCTATTGGCATGGTTTCGTCAGGTTGTCAGATGTGACTATAAAATACCGCGTTGCCGTTCGCTACGACCATTATTCTCTCGTGGAAAGTGATCTGTCCGTATCCTTTTTTGCCCGATTCCCCTGAAGTGAAATGAAAACGTGTTACGTCTATAGTGCGAGTGATGATCGTTTAAAATGCTTCAAAAATATGTAATACATCACGTCATATACAATATATACAAAATATATATATATTATAAACACATCGGTTTGGTTTTAGATTTTGGAAGAACATTCGATTGATTGGTTTTTGACAATATGAGTTGAACTTTTTTCGTATAAAATATTATATTATATTAGAATATTTCACAATGTCTTACTGGAACATATTAGCATTCCAAATGTGAAAACCTCAAAAAGCAGATCTGTTAACACATACGAAGGTGAAAGTTTCAATAACAAACCCTCGGGTATATTGGTATAGTGGTGTAGTGCGGGATTTAAACGCGGTCATAAATATTTAAACATATTTTCCACATAAAAATACAAAAATAAATAAATCATTTCAATAATTTATTAATCATCCGTGTTGTTTGGAATGGGCATTGTGACATTTTACTTTTCGTTTATCAAGTTCAATAGTTCAAATACTCAATTATGACGTATGGAAAAAAGTTTAGAAATTTGTGTTATATATTATTATTATTGTTTTATCACTGATCGATAAGAATCATTTAAAACTTTTAGTTGTAATTATATGACAATCATGTTATATTGTTATGTATAGACATTATAGACACTGTAATCCTTAATATAGGCCTGCATTACAAGTATAGGCGCAAGTATGGGGGAGAGGGCTTAGTCCCTTAAGAATTAAGAATTTCATTACATAATACATCATATATAGTATCAGCTATGTAGTGTAGCCCTCTCACCAAATTTTAAGCACTACTTGTTCCAAGAGTACAATCCATACAAACCCATACAAACATGGCAAATTATAATAATATTACATGTACATCGTGTTGTGATGTACACTCTACACTGACTTACATAGTTATATGTTGTTAATCGTACTAACCATCTAATACCTATCTTATATGGACCTATGGTGTAAAAGTTTATACAGTTAATTAAGGTTGGATTTTTAATTATTCAAAATCAATTTTGTTTTGAGCATCAGGCATCAGTAAATTCAGTAAAAACCGTTTTGAAAATGTTAGCGTTTCGGATAATATAAAACGCTGTATTATAAGTATTATTATAATATAATAATATATTATTTGACGTTTTGTTTTAAACCTAAAAATCATTGTTCAGTATGTCAAAAAATAATCATCCACCACGGGTAATAAGTTTTAATAGTAGTGATCAACATTATGTTATCGTAATTATTCATACATCTATTACAAAGTCTCAACTGCATTTTGTGAATGTGGAACGTCAAATATACTGTAAACACAAAAATAAATTCTTTGTTTGGTATTAAAAAAAAACCAATATAGGATCAATTATTTCGTATTCTAATTATAATAAACAATGAGAGGGATATACAGATATAATACATCGTAACGTCTAGCTAAATAATACTAAAAAAAAACGGGTGGGCCTCGCTCTGCTGTAAAGTTGGGGATGGAGTGCACCTTGTTTATAGGATAGGTCAATATTACAATGGATTTGTTAGATTTGAATGCAATGATAGGTATCATTGTATACGAATAACGATTCTGAACGGAGTTAATATGTTGGTCTAAAATGGGTATATAATAATATAGTATTTTATATTTAAATTGAAATATAATGCAATAGTATGCAATTTCGTAAAAATTTAAATTTCAAAGAGTCATAAAATTTTTTCCTTTAAGTCCGGTAGAATTTTTTTTATATAATTTTGAAGATTAGCTTATGGACAACCTAGTGTTAAAATTTTAAACCTTAAGTATAAACAGAAAAAATTTTATGAATTTTCAACTACAAAATAACTTGCAAATTATCGCGATTTTAACATATTTTATACAAATTTGAAATTTATGGGCTCATGAAAAAATTTGAGTGAAACCATCTCCAATATTTTCTTGTGAAAATAAGTTAAGCTTATTATAAACCTTGTATTAAATTTTCGAGAGTTTTCGGCCAGCCAATTAAATTTTATAGGTGTTTAAAAAAAAAAAATTACAAAAATCGAAAATTTAAATTGTCTATAAATAAGTCAAAATATATCAAAATACTTTGAAAACTTAACCATGTATAGAGAACATCAATAAAAAGATTTGGTGAAAATTTCAAATTGTAGCGGTTTTTTGTTTTTGAGTTAGAGCATTTTAAAAAAATGTAGTTTGTAAAAACGTGATTTTGCGTAAAATTTCCCGGTTTTTCGTAATTTTTTTAACGTTTTTTTCGATTTTTGCAAAATATATTAAAAAAGTTAGATTTTTGACTTAGCCAAGTACCATCTACATTCACTTTCCTTTCAGAAAAGTTGCTGTATAAGCAAATCGAAGCATTTTTACTGCAAAAAAAGTTGATGTCAGACACAAAAAAAAAAAAAACACACATTATTGTAAAATCAATAGATTCCATCACTCCGTTCAGAATCTAAAAATATTATTGTTGGCTTTAAAATAATGTTCAGTCAAAGAGCCAGTTGTTGGTGACCCGAATCTTGTTCGATTCACAGCTTTTGTAACAAATATGCAAAGAATCAATATAGAATATTATTTAAACTACCATCAAACAAATTATTTTTACTGAAAAGCGAATGCTGTTTTCGTGAAAGATTTTAATTACGTCTGCGGATAATTGTTAACGTAATTTTGTTTACTAAATGTCAAATGATTTGTTTTTCAGTTGCATAAAATTTACTTGCGAATTTAAATGTACAAAATGTACAAGAAAAACTCAAATATTCTATTTTGAACTATGCTTGCATGTATTTAAACGATAAAATATGTGACACATTATTAGTAAGTATAACCTAACCTATATCCGCACAAGTATCACTACACGCAGTGTGTATACAGCTCGTCTCGTAATTTATTTTCACTGCACACGACACCGGCTAAACGTATCTATACCTACCAAACACGTGTAACTCCGGATACGGGATGCTTGCAAGTTTTTTTCAACCAAGTCCTGTGTATACATGACACAATAGTATATAAGCTAACGTGTGTGCTCTACGCTGATCTATCGTGTGGACAAAAAAAAAAGAAAGAATAAACGCAACGAGACTACAGGTGAGTATAATATGTAGTGGCTGACTCAGCAGAAGAACATAACGAGAAAGACTAAAAAAGTTATGCCCATACATATGCGTACATATAGTACACACGAAGATACGTGCGGAAGGTAACTTTGTGGAGGGGCAGGCGCCGCGGTGCTCGTAAATCAATCCTGGTTTGACCCAGGTTCGTGTGTGTGTGTGTGTGTGTGTGTGTGTGTGTGTGTATCGCATATTATGTTATTCGTGTTTTTTATTGTGTACGTGCTCACAATGGAGCCCGGACGCAGAGATAACGGCGCGCGTAAAAGGACTTGCAGCCGAAAACAGGTCGAGTTGCCGTGGTGAACGACGACAAGGACGATAAGTGCAGGTCTCTAGAGTTGTGCGACGGAAAAAGAAACGAAACGAAGCCACAAGCAGCGGAAGGAAAATAGGCAACACACACAGAAATGCGCGCACGACACCGCACGCGTATAATATATACGAGTATTACAAGCGACGGGTATTTTACTGCAAGACACATTTTTTCCCCTCCTGCGGAACGCTATCCACTACAGCGGAGAGCGAGGAGAGGAATTCACGTCAGTCCGAACCCGCGTACTATAATTATATACTGTGCTTAGAACAGTAGTGTATGTACTGATACTAATAGTATATCGAACGGATATACGTAGAGCACCGCAGTTAAATTAGAATACACGAGAGCTTGGAAAAATTCCAATCGTGTCTCATTATAATGATTTTGGATGGTTTGTGTAGAGTCCCACGAATAGTTTTCAATTGTTTGAGTAGTTCCATAACATTTTTTCCAACCGTTATTTACTACGTGAATACATGTTTAGTACACTCTCAGGATAAAGGATCTCGGGTGTTCAGACCTTTTATTGGAAAAATAAACGTGCATAAATATGTGTATCAAAAGTCGAAGTGAACACGAGGCCGGCCACGAATCCTACTCAATCGTGGACTTAAATATGACATGATCGGACACTCAGGAGTCCGCAAGACCATTGTGATGAACTAAATACGTATATAGTCGAACCGGGTCACGGAGTTGGCTTGAATGGAAAAACTGCACGTCTGCACGCATGCGCGGCGGAAAACAAATTTGAATACAATTATTAAAATTTATTTTGTCCTAATAAATATTATTACATATATTTTCATTCGGTATACTATATTATACAATTCTATTATTTAGTTTTTCCCAATTATATGTCTACCTATTATAGTTATTGTTTCATAATCATTCTCGAACAAAAATCTGAAAATAGATAAGAGTCGATCAGTATTGTAGCCCGATCTTTTCAAGTACGTCAATGTAGTATAACCTGCAGAGTTGCGATAAGAGATAATTTTCTGCTGGGTCACGTGAAATTGAGTAAATTTACATAGATATTGAATTTAACAAAACATTATAATCACGCTGACATTTGATCTATAAAAAGTAAAAATCAACGGGAAAAACAATAATTTAGGTTTTAATTTCAAATGAAAAAAATAAAATAAAATAATTTTGACCAATTTGAGATGAAAACAACTATTATCCATGTAGTGTGAACCGCAAGACATCAAATATTTATTTATCGCATCATTAGATTTATTTATTTTATATACTCTGACCGAACCGAAAATTTTATGGAACAACGCAGATGTTTCGGTTCGGCTTTATGGATTCGGGATTTTATACTAAAACATATGTATGTTATCACCAAGTAGCCAAATAGGTAAATTCATAAATCTATTATAATATATTACAATCCGTACGCACAATGCCACGATGTTCGATAGTAAATAAATAGTTCGAAACAAGGGAGCGCAGAAAATAATATCGTACACGGTGTAATATATATACGTACTATAGTATATAGCAAATACTCGTCGATACTAGACGAACACGACAAAACAATCGTTTTATCATTTTTTCCCCCAACGGCCCCAACGTTGTCCGCTGAGTGTGTGAACGAAATCATATTTATACAACATTAAAATAATACAATATTATAGTAGTGTTCGGGAAATATACATCGCCTGATTAAAGGTTATCGCACTATGTATTCACGAGTGTTATTCTTATTTCTATAACAGGCACTATACCATCTGATGTTATTCGAGAACAATATTTTTCATATCATACAACGGTCACATGATATATTTTATATCCGTACCAATAGAATTTCGGGACCGTTGAGTTTAATACAATCTATTCAATAGAGAAACTTATTTTAAAGTCAAAAGGAATGTTTGCAGTTATTATATGTACACGTGTAAACAGCACCTTTGATATATTTTGAGTACCCTCAATAATTATATTATACCAGATGCGTAGCAATAAGGTGAGTGTTTTAGATTTCAAATCACTTACTACCCACCATTCCCAATTTTCTGCATTTAATCGATTAAATACAAAATTCTTTGGATTGCTACGAAAGTTTAAAATGTGTAATAATTGAATGATTCCATTTCATTTTTGATATCAAACAGCAATTTTAAAACGTAATAGGATATTTTGTTTTAAATTCATGCTCGAAAGTAATACGAATATTATCATAATTTATTTATTTGATATCAAAACTTCGTGGAAAATGTGTACCCCCCCCCCCACACACACACACATACACACACAAAGTTTATATTTGTTACTTATTACAAAAAAAGATGTAAGTTTTCTTCTTATTTTTTTACACATATCATTACGCATCGTTGCATATTAGCACATATTTCATGTGTAATTGTGCGTTCTACAAAACGATTTCGCTAAAAATTTCTGCGGTAGTATAGACCACAGTATACAGGTTTGATTTCAAAATTTTGATAATTCCCTTTGATCTTTTACCTACTGAAAATTGATAATAGGCGAAAGAAATATTTGCCCTTTTCGAATGAGAAAATAATCGGCTTACGAACATTGTGCGTTTTAAGTTTATTATTACTACACCACTGTTAATCATTCGATAACGAATATAAATTATTATCATTCTCAATTATTACAATATTTATTTTTGGCTAATCATCAATTACTTTTTATATAAATTTCTTAGATTATTACAGTATATCCTTATTATTAAAATTATTTATTTTACCTACAACGTATATTTCAAAATATGTATACGTTATTTAATTACTTGAGACTTGAGTGATAAAACCACGCGCTGAAAGTTTAATGTGCATTGTGCACATTTGTTGTCTTAATGGTTACGATTGTGTTTGAATACTCTTTCGAATATCATTGTATTTTAAAATATGACAACATGTACACTGTACATAAATACTTAAAATTATAATTAGGTTGATATACATTCTAAAAATATGACGTGAAATGATGCAATACTAAACATTTACGCTATATTTGCAGTGATATGCTTTAATAACAAAACAATTCAATATGGTTGTATAAAACATAAATATTTATGTTTATGTGGAGTTATGTTGAAACTTTTACAACAAATTTTAATCCAATGGGAAACATAACATAATATCATTTTCATGGTCATCGTATTACATAGTACATGCATAACAATATTGTTTTTATCATAAATGTAACAAAATAAATAAAGAAATAATATATATATATATATATATATATATATATATATATGTTATATTAATTGAATTAGTCTTATATTTAATACCTACTATGATTAACTTTGAAAAACCATTTCTGACCAAAAATTAACAAATAATAGTATTTGTTGACATTTTGTTCCCATGATAATAAATCGCGAATATAAATAGTCAGCGAATTCATAATTTTAAATAGAAGTATAACAGGAATAAAGATTTTTATTGTTTTAAATAATATAATATAATATGAACAGTGCAATTATTAAACGTACTTTTACCTAGTTCTATGATTCATACAAGTGTAAATATTTTAAAAATCTTATACTTTATACTTAAATTTTCCATGGTTTAAAATGCGACATGTTCATACGCAGTGGACGAGACGATTTTAGAATAAAAATTGATAATCATTGTAAATTCTAAAATAAATAAGTAGTAAGTCTATCCGATTGTCTTATATGGTTTCTAATTAATAATTATGTATTCAAAACGACACAATAATTAAAATAATTTGCTGTACTACTCACGTTTATCAAGTTGTGTTAATTCGTATAATATATAATATTTTCAGGAAGTTTTCCACGAATAAATAAATGCGTGGGTTCATATTAATATACACTGCATCAGTTAAAGCTATTCCTACTTGATCATTTAAAAGTGTATCTATTATAAAATGTCCTAATCCGGTTTGGTAAACAAAAATTAAAAAATATGTAAACCCCTCCTAATCGATTACGTGTAGGACTAGAAACCTTTCGGCAACCTGAATTCCATGCCTCTACCGGTAATCACATGCACATATACACGAACTGTGAACGTAATATTATTATTATTGTATTTGTGTTTGTCACCTTTCTAAAATATTTTGCAAATAAATTTTAAAAAAAAAGTGTTAATATAAATACGCAACAATTATCTCGATTTTCGATGAGTGAATAATGTCCGCATTTTATATTCGACCGTTACCGGATGGTTAAAAAACAATTTTAGTACAAAATATGTATCGGATATAATATTATATTCACACTCAATTGCATAAAAATCGAAGTCATCATGTAAATAAGTAGGGCGGTGATTAGGTCGGCCATGTGACCGCGAATACACATAATAGAAATGCGAGGAAAACGATAAACGGATCAAAGGAGGTTGCTACGAGTCTAATAATAAAGTAATAATGTACATAAATCAATAGAGACGGTCGACAAATATAATATTATGTGTACGGCATACAACTACATATAATATGTACAAACAAAACTTATTATTGTATTATGTTAATAATTTAGAATTCCAGAAGGTATTTGTCAAAATTCTCCAGATAAAACATACGTAATACGTAATCAATGGTAGTACTATATTGCCAAGAATTTAGAAGTGATTAACTTTTCTTTTTGAGTACCTATACTCACTCAACGTTTTTATTCATTACTAAAGTGAACAAAAAACACAATTACACAATAAATATTATGCAATCCATATACGAAATACTCGAAGCACTCCAGCTATAAGTGCTAATCTATATTAGTACATAGTAGTATACAATAACTTACTACTCTCATCAATTTATCATACCTAGATTTAAAAAAAATTGCGTTTTATTTTAACACAAAAATCTGGTATGGAACCAAAAAAAAATCTACAAGCAAAAAAAAACCACATGAAGGCAGAAGGGCTAATGGCTAAAGTTTCCGGGCCCTCTCTAAAAAATATATCAATCAAAAAATAATAACAATCCTACTGATTATAGTAATTATAGAGTATTTGTATTTTTTTTTCGCATCGACGTCCCAACGTTAGTTGAGAAGTTGACGTGAAAATTAATTAAAATTTGATTACGAGAAATCATAGTATTGTATTATTATTCAAATCAATTCAAATTATGCCTGGACATAAAATTTACCTAGAACACAATGAGGTTGTTATAATAATAAGTGCTTTGGGCACTATTTATACGGTTATCAGTAATCTCATATGAGGTCAAATTAATAGAACGAATGTAAAAATCATTAAAATAAGCATGATTAGCGTTATTATGTAATTATTGCGTCTTGTGCAGATATTATTATTATATTAGTCGTTAAATATTTTACCTCCAACGGTTATGGTCAGAATGTGTTTTATTAATCCTGAAATAGCGAAATACAATAAAAGTGATTAAACGTTAACAGGCGCATACTGCATACATGCATTAAGGCCTGCGCGAGAAGTATATACTCGTATATTGTACATCGGACGTTATCAAAAGGATTGAGAATCATTAATCAAAACCATAGATAATGGTATAAAATAAACAATACAAAACATGAAACCAATGATAAAATTTGCAACCGAATACAATTTAATAATTATTAATAATTGCACATTTTTTATCCGTTACTTTTTGACATTAAATATGTTTGACTCCCGCCAAAGAAAACGCTATCGTCCCGATTTCTGATGATTTCTCAGGGGGAAATATGGAAGACTACACAATTTACTTCGTGCAAATGGCACATCATTGTAAATTGTATCGCTTTATTGAGGAAAGGATATTATCGTAGTCGAATTGAATAAACGATAACGGCCACGGCGGTGAGAGTCCGGAAAATACTACCAATCTCCGCAGAACACACCTGGGTATACGTTGGGTAATAAAAAACCAACACTCCTTCGACACACCCGCTCGGATTAACCTACACAGAATGAAATTATCAATAGGCTACAATGGAGACCGGGGAGCGAATGAAGCGAAACGAACGAATCACCGGAATCACCTTGTCCCGTTTTTAATTTTTTTCAAACATCCATTGAACACCCGTTGAATAGCTGAATATGAAAAGTATAAATCTAATCGTATGAATTGAACGTAGGTATACAGGCTGTATTCGTAAATAGTTAATGCTAATATATAGCTTTATGAAGATTATTTTTTTTTTCATATGTATCCATGGTTGAAGCTCCTGGACGATAAGACTATCAGAATTATGCGCAATTTAATTTTTCTGCTTGCAAGGAGGGCTTGACAAATTTATATAAAATACACTCGCTAAGTTCTACAATATGTTACAAGAATTTTTGTCACAAAATACTTATTATAACTTTTTATTATTATTCAGACCTATTTTTACTATTAAGAAATGGTATTTTATCAATATACTCGTATTTTCAAATATACATTAATTTATTAATTATATTATATTATATTAATCAAAATAAATCGATTATTAATTTATATATTTATACAGCTATTACCACAGATTATAGTTATATAATTTAATCTGTGATTTTACACTTGTTAGCTATAGTAAGTAACTTGTATTTAATAAAATAACAAATAGCACATATTTAAAATTACAACGGGCAACGGCAATAACATTACGGCTATACTTGGGAACTAAGACATCCCAACTCTTCTTGTTTATTACAGTTTTCACTGTTATCATTGTTATCACTGTTAGTGTTGAATTTTGAAACGAATTAATTTCTTCTCTTTTCGCCGACAATATACTATGTAGTCGGAAAGACGATGTTTACACAAATACACGTAATAGCATATTGCGTCGTACAAAATAATATGAGCTGCGCTTTATTACGATTAAATTGATAATCATTTGTATTACTAATTTAACTATCATATTTCTCATGATTTAAAACTTGAATTTTATATTTTGCTAATTTGACAACTAGAAAAGCCATTGTCTCATTTTTAGTCGTTTACACGTGTCTCGTTAAAAATACTGAAATAATTGTGTTTTTTAGATAAAGATTAAATAAAATTTATGGGGTGTGATTAGGTTTAGAATTATAATTCATAGGTTTACTTATTTCTTTTCCTCTTTCCTTGAATGCTTAAAGTTTTTTTTAACCGTTTTTAACTGGGAAAATGTCCTTTTCAATGATGTGTGTATGTACGCTGCAATACAATTTTAACGTATCATTCAAATTCTAGTAAAATTTATGTAATAGGTTCTATTTTTGAGAATCAATCATGCGAAGATTTTTCTTTATCATCCGTGGGGTCGGCATAACCTCTTCGTCCACTCTGAATTCTTCATCCTGGACCAATTTATCTATGGATATATGTCACCTAACCTAACATCAACATATCCGTCATCGAATTCGATGTATAAAATATATTCGTAATCGTTTCATTAAAACTCTAACCAACCCATGTAATAAAAACTTAGCATTTAGAAATCATGCTGAAGAAAATAAGGTATAATACTCACTGTATAATAATACTTTGAACATTTCAAATTTTCAACAGCGTTATATGTATACCGCATACTTTCATCGTACCATGTTATATATTATGCTGTCACAGTGTATACTAGTCGTATTGACACATGTATGAACGATAACCCGTAGATACCATTACGTATGAAATTTTATATTTGTTTGAAATTTATTTTTGTTACTATACTATTACCCATTATACGATGCTCATGACGTAGTATAATTATTATTTATCGTCTCGCTCGAACAACAGCACGCGTTGGCTATATAGCATAATTATATAATATGGCACGCGGTCTTATTTCGCGAACAATACGATTATTATTGTATTTGATTTGTGAAAGTTACCAACGACGGTAGGTAGATGGCAAACGATTTTAAACATGTCATTACTGTACATTATAATGGTAGACGACCACCGTTAATGTCATTATACGCGTATTTGTTCGCAATCTAATTTCGAATCCGTCGAAGCTTTTATTTTTTTATCGTTTTTTTTTTTTTTGGTTGGTGGGGGGGGGGGCAGACACGCGATTTGTCCGCTACAGCGGTTTGCGCACGAATTCCGTATAATATAAACGCTGTGCATGTAAGAAAAGACTTGAATTTATTTTTAACCCGAACACAACATTATCGTACGACACGTTAACATTTTATTCGAAGTTTGCGCTATGAAATATAATATATACATAGGTGTACGACGCGCGACTACAGGGATTCCGGTGCTTGCAGTTTGATAATAATTTGCATATAGCAATAATTAACAAGCCAAAAGACCAAGTATATTACACCGTAAATCGTGCAGTTTGTACAGAGGAAAATATTGTTTTCGAACCAGTTTACGTGACAACGAAATGTTAAAATGTTATGTTTAAGTTCTAATGGCACGTGTTTAAAAGTAATACGCCATAGTCGAGTGCGTGGCCTTAATTACCCAGATGTTTCACATGTTTTCAGCCAATATTTATCGATATTGATGACTTTAATCAAACATCGACGCGCATTTATCCGCATATTATCCGTCCGTAAAATGTACACGCATATTATATAGGCTACAGCCGCGAGCCGGCACGAAAATTTCCGTTTTCTATAACTAAAACTCGCGAAGCAATTTTATTACTCGGCACAGAATAGTAGGATAATCGTTCAAATTATTATCACCGGTATTTTCATATTATTTGTCATACAGTTAAATAATTTTACATTGTGGTTTTAATTCGTGACACTGAAGCCGCGACAATCGAAAGCGTTACTAAAGCGGAAAATCAAGTACGAAATTATTATTATTATGAAAGTTAACGCGTTTGATACGTTTTTGAGACACTTTTGATTCACGCGTCATTCTGTACTACAATTTTTTGAAACTTTCATGACCTATTTGGATTTGTTTTTATGGGTTTACAGTGTCGTTTTTTTTTTTTTATTGTCTTTTTCTTTTTGTTTTTTAATGATCTGTGATTGTCAGACTTTACATGACGTTTGATCGAAAACACTGTTGTTTTTCAACTACTGCTAAATTATATTCTATATTTACGGTAAAAAATCATCAGCAACAACAAATATAATTGATTATTTTCATACATATTAAAAATTTAAGAAATATTAATTTTTATAATCAAATGTGGCTCACTAAAAAAATATATTTATATGAATAAATTATGTTATAATAATGTTATATTTATATAATTGTGTTTATAATCATGTTCTGAATTTCGTTTTTCATTAATAACAAGTGATTTCAGCACATACCTTCATAAAATCGTTATATTACGTAATACATTTGGATTGCAACTATATTATATTAACTAAGATATTTAATATACACCAGTAATAATAATTATTATATTACACTGACCTTCGGTTAACATGGTTTTTCAAATAAAATCTATAGTTGTTATTGATATGTTTCCAAATCAAATGTGTACACAACAGAAATATTAATATACACAGTCTACACTATCCACTATTAATCACTGGACTTCAAAATAATAATTATTTGAGAGATAACAAACTGAAAAATTGGCACTGATAACCGGAAAAAACATATTTTATCTGAATAATTAACAGTTGAATAAATTTATCCACGACTCAACAGTAAGTTGACTACTCGTAATTTACTGTTAGAAATAGCACTGAAAAACTGGCCCTTATTAGTGCAGAAAACAAACGGTATTTTTATTTTTTTTTTTTTGCATGGATACTCGTATGTCTTATCACCGGGGATCATATTACGCTTTACGCTAAGATTTGGTCACGTCGGATTTCACACTATTATTATGTTTTCGGAGGCTAATGACTGGCATGCGGGGGTGCATGCTCGCATCGCGTGTTTTTTTTTACGACGATTTTGACTATGTTTTCAACCATAAATCGTTACGTGAAAACCATTCATTTTACTATCGCTACTCGTTATCGTGTTGTCATACATGTAGGTGTACAACACGGACACTCGTTTCTGTATTTTTTCGTTACCCCTACGCCCGTAAAGCCCTATTAAAAAGCTCGGATCCTCTAACCGCACTTCCGAGTAAAAAATAATAATAATAATAAAAGTCATCGGTGCGCATAGGACACCTCACACGTATATTATGTTTACCAGTACTCACACCACGATGACTTACCGTGTTGTGAAATATAATATTATAATAATATGTTAATATGTGATGACAATATGGTGACGACAACGATAGGATCGATAAAAAAATATCATGTACGATGGTCTCACCTAACGCACCTTGGGACGCGCGTTTTGTAACAATACATTGCGTCGGTTGCAGCTAAAACCATTAGACGCACGCACGCATTACTACTTCTCATCGCCATATCGAAATCCATCGTCTACTAATATAGGTGCTAATTCGTTTAAATGCACTCTATTTTATTCCTCAATTTGGGAGAGAGGGATGTTTTAGGTCCTTAAACATCGATGATCGCGGACCCGACTGTATATTGCTGTCGAAGAGAGACGTTTTGTTTTTCGGGTTCGCAAGTGTTTTTGGGCAAACGCGTCGAATGGACTCGCGAGTTTTTACCCGATACATATTATGCTGTCTGCCCTACATAATATATGTATTATGTAGGTTAATCCGTATAAACACTTTGACGCGTATAAATTATTACGTTGAGACAGTCGACCGGTCCTCGGCGTACTAACACTTATATATATATAACATCGCAGTGGGATTGGGATCGGGTTCGAGAAGAGTCCCGGTCGCCTGTAACGTATTATTATTATAACTTACAACGATACAACGTACTACCGCCCCCGGCTCCACCCTGCACTGCCTGTCACACTGCAGCTCAGTATATTATGCGTATTTTATGATAATAACATATTATATGATAATTGCTCTCCGCAGAAAAACTGACTCGCGTCTACTATATTCTCGGGACGCGTTGCGACCGCCGAAGGCTGAATTTAAGTGTATTAGGCGCGCGCGCGCGCACACACACACACACACACACACGCACACACACACACACGCACACACACACACACACGCACACACACACACACACATACACACACACACATACACACACACACACACACACACACACACACACACACACACACACCACAACACACGCACACACGCACACGCGTCAGATCTCAATCGTAACTATGTAAAACTCATGTGGACCGCCGACGGCAAATATATCTCCGGCTCGACACAACCAGTCGCTGAAATCGTGTTCGGTGCAGTCCCCTCGGGATGATCTAGGAGAGCCCGAAGTAACTTTTTCAAAACCCTTCTCCGAGTCAAGACGGCAAGCTTTCACGACAACGTAGGAGTTCCACCGCATTGTAATACATATGGCTGCAGTGACGTAGTATATTTTTCAAAACCTCAGCTGAAATACAGCTCTTGTTACCATTTTACTGCGTCTATAGAAAAAAAAAATATCGGTACCCGAAAAACCAATATGGTAAACTTAAAAAGTTATTATTAACGAGAAGTCAACTGATATATTTTGTGGAACGAATAATTTAACACAGATTACTATTAATATATACACTCCACAGTGAAAGGCAAAATAATATGTTATTATTTTAATAAATGATTGTTTAACAACTTTGTATAGATGTATTTTACGTATACGTACGTAAGAAAGCACAGTTTGTATGGTAGGTACACTGGTTGGGCTCTGCTGTAGCCTGATTCAATTGATAATGGACTAATAGTGCCCTTTTAATAGAATTACGTCCATCAAGGTCTTTGCTCAGTCGGAATATATGTGGTTGCTGTTATTCCAAATTATACCGACGGTTTATTACTACTAGGTCACACACACACTATACAATAGGTATACACATTCTTCTCGTTTTAAACTTATAACCCACGCATTTTGCGTGCATTGTAACCCTCTGTACACACGTGCCACACCTCGTAGGGCAGGGCTTCGAAATTCACCACCACGTGGCGGAGGACCCCTCAGGATGACTGTTGTGCCGCTCGATTTTCACGTCCTCCAATGCATTTATTGCGATATGAAACCTATTAGTCGGTCGACGCATTAGCTGTCGTTTCGAAGTATATAGATGGTATACCTACATTTCGGTTACGTAGATCAGTTTTTGCAAGCCGCCAACGATGCGTGCGCATACGTTTCGTCACAATATTTTTTTATCAACGACGTGTCTTCTCTCGAAAAACAAAATAATTATCCACGACCGTATTTTTTCGAAATTCATACCGTGATGGTTCGATCGCATCAACGATACCTCCGTCCCTTCGAACGTCCCCAACATTTAATCTATTAACGTCACGGATATAGGTACCCTAGAATTTGTTCGAAAAGGGGACTCCCCTTTTTACAAAAAATGCAGCTGCTCGTCTGGGGAGGAGGAAAATGTGTACGTACATCGTATATGTTTCAACTCCAAAAATTGTATACTTGAAAACTGCTCGCTACTATACTATAACGTTTATAACTGCTGTATACGTTATACACTCATAACGTATGCGTTGTTACGAGGACGATAACATTTCTTTATAATAATTTATTGATATAAACAGATAGCACATGCCTCCGACGTTCCTGAAACACTATTATAATTATGTTTTCTAGAATCGGTCGACATAATCGTTCCGTATACGGATGATAAACAAATTTCTACAAGCTATAGAAAATTTGATTTGTATACACACATAAGTAAATAATGGAACGGAGCTCGTATTTCGAGTAATAGGTGTGGTCGGTTTTCCAATCTATTTCATGATCGTTCTGTCACCACGTTAGCACTGTTGCACCGTACTCGAGTACTCGAGTTTATTAAACAATAATTATAATCGTTTTCGATTTAAATATTTTTAATCAGTAGTTGATGTAATTTTATATTATATTTCAGTAATATCTTCAATCTTCAATCCCATAGATGTCGTTACACCCCTAAACATATGGACAACGAGCCTAAACTAAACCTAGGTGCCTTAGCATTTATAATACTGCCTACACATCATATTTTGTTGAAGTGTCACAGTCGGTCACAGCACGTGGGTAAACAATTCGGTTACGTTGACGAAATAGAAAATATTGTTTTACTCTTTTCAGATTCCGTATAAAGTTGTCCATGAAAATATGTTTTAACCTAAAATATGTTCAAAATATGCTTAAGGTGATGATAATTGATCGACAACACTATTTAAATGATGCGAATGCAAACTGTCAATCGAACAATTATTTAGGCAATAAAAAGGTTTAAACGGTTTGATAAAAAGTGAATTATTTCCAATGACTTGGTATTTATAATTGTATGTGATTATGAATACACGGGAATCGTTAGTATTTTTCCGTATCACATCGACGAAAACGCTATTTATTATTATAATAGTTTAGAAGAAAAGATTATTATTATTATATTATTTTCTTGTGCAACCTTGTCACGACCGTATATTACTGCAGATAAAAGGCGTTTTATTTCTTTCAGCAGCTATCGGCCGATATTATTCATGCGCTGTTGTATACAACGCGCATTGTATACCGTGTACAATATATACAATATAATATTATTCTGCATAAATGCTTATGGCCGACTACCAAGAAACAATTACCATAGAAATTGTTATTATAAACGAAACGCATAACTTACTTACCAACGTATATTTAATATTAGTTAAGCTTTTTAAAACACATAGATAATGAACGATAATATCAAATCACGATTTACCATTGATTGTGTTCGTAATATTATACTTTACATGGAATTAGGATTAAGAGGTGCAGTTGAGAATAATTGTGTCTTTCTCTTAACGAACTGGAAATAAAATAAAAATAATAAAAAACGTATAGATGCTGGTATAGTCGTAGTAACTAGTAGTGGAGCGAGTCACAAGCCTTCGGGGATCGTAACTCACCTAGTGTGCAATGACTACAATATTATAACAATATATTTGGAATTAATAACTACAACGACGAGGAAAACATATTAAGCTGATTCCCTTAACATGCGTTGTTCTTAGAAGATATAAAAAACAAATCACTGCAGAAGGTGGAATAATATATTAAATACTTCACCAGAATAGCTGGAGGTTAAACGTGTATACACTTTTTATAATACGTATTATATATAATGAATGTATGTATATATTTTATATTATAATATGCATGCATATGTTCGATATGTAGTGGAATTGTGCGTAAATCCGATAGTCGAATGACGCACAGTTTTGGCGTATAAAATAATATTTGATGGATTTCGAAATCTTGCTCAATCTTTGTTGTTTACCTACATCGTAGGTATAATTTATGTAGAAATAAAAATGGTAAAAATAAAAAGTTATCCGAAATAAATTAATCTCATTTCCTCAAATAGTACCGCGGCTTGTACTGTTTTCGTGTTCTGTTGTTGAGTGTGAGGAGTAACAAATATTATAATTAAATAAATTACCTAATATAATAAATTAAACGAGAAATGTTTCGGAAAAAATAGAAAAAATACCGTACGACTGCGGTAATATACGTACTATATAATAGTAAGTCGAACACTTGTTAGAATATCCGAGATGATTGACTCGTAATAATTGCTAGATATAGGTATATAAACAACGTTTAATGATATTCATTATTCAGATTCGCTAATTATCATCGCATTTTAAGTTAAAAAAAAAAATAAAATAAAAATAATTACTTTCATGTTTCAGATTCTGAACGAACGTGAAGCAAGGAATATATTTTCTGATTGCATTTCCCGAACAACGCGATTCCATACATTCGAAACGGTATGTAGCAAAAATTACAGCGTTGGTGCGTTGACATCTCTTAATTATTATATGGATTCGTGTAGTGAAGTATATTGGTGAATATATATATATATATATATATATATGTATATGTGTGTAGGCTAATAATCAGGATAAAACCTGCTATAGTAACTAGAAAGTAATACACCGTGACATTTTTACCGCAGACTATATTATGATTATGTATATTGTGTATATTATATATGCTTAAAATATTTATAATATCCATATAAAAAATCCATCCGTGTGCTAAGAGCTTAAGGCTACCATTATAAACTTATTTGAAGTGTTCATAGAAAAACTGAACGAAAAAAAAAACCATTGACCCATCATTTTATAAGTTATATATAGTTTCCAATGATAAGTCTAATTTAATTTTTATAGTTTATCACATTTTAATAAAACGTTATTTAAAACTTATTAATTTTTGCTAGTCAGATCCGAGTACTCCTTTGCGTTGGTGACAACTAACAGTAATATAACCATATTTAGGTTATTATTATTATTATTATATATGCACTTCGATAAAATAATAATATTTGAAACGTAAACGTAAGTATATGTTTTATGCAATCGAGTTAAACGCATTTTAAAAACAAATAAAATATTCGTAATAATAACGATGTGACTTGTCTTCTTAAAACAGTTTACAGCAAATATTTAAAAGTCAATTTTTACACTTTAGTGCATTTTTAAATGATCGCAGTGATGTCGCAGTGTTTTGGTTTGAACAATATATCAGAACACTGGGTAAGGTAAGAGAATTGTCTATACAATTACAATATACATTATATGTTGGTACGAACGTATATAAAATCGTCAACATCACTTACTTTGAGTTAGATAAGGTTTTTTGTAGACGTAAACGCAAATAGATTTGAAAAAATGTTCTATAGCAAAATTCAAAAATAGCTATATCGGATAGAAATTTAAAATTTGATTCAAGCAAATTAGATGTAGAAATTAATAATGTTTTTTTATGTTCTGTGCATATTTCTTGTCAGTTTGGGTTTTGTAAACCTAGCAATGATTCCAACTTAAAATGTTTACGTTGGTATACCACATCTTATATTATTATATTTGAAGAAATATTATTATCTTTAAATAGGTACTTACAACAAGATGTTAAAATTATATATCAGTAGTGACGGTCATTCATTTTAGTGTGATTGCTCCACGAAAACTTGTATCTTCTTTCTATCATTTTTTTTTTTTTTTTGTATTCTAGAAACTAGAAAGTAGGTATCATCTCAAACGTACCTACAAGTATTCATACAAAAATATTTATGAGACTTTATTTTTCATCTTATATTAAATTTTCCTTTGGATTTTCTCTTTAAAATACTTGGATGAATCTGTATTATTTTAAATTATGAAGCATTGATGTTACTCTTTATTTTATCGTTCTTCCTCGTCCAGAAAAATGACAATTAAAATCAATTGTGACAAGGAAAATTTGAGAGCCAGAAAAACCACAGACTGTACTTTGTGATGACCTAGCAATAAATGACTAGACTGTCATTGTACTATAACCGTAAATATGAACAACTCATGAGCTTGACTGTAGCGTGATCATTGCATTACATTTAGTGTGAATAGTGCCTAAACCGATATTATGTGTATGAAATAGAATAAAAAATGCTCTATAATCCCGATCCCCGTCGTTCTATTATATTTTAACCAATGTGCAAGATATTTTTTGTACTATTGCCCGATCATTGTTACCTTTTGTTTTCGTGAAAATTATAAATTTAAACATTCCAATTTTCAATAGGTACTAAAACCTAGCACTAACCAGAAAGTAATAACAAGAGTTTTATAATTATAAATCACAATCAACGCGTTATTTTGAGTATAATAAAAAATTACCCATTTATTATAATTAGTATGCATAACACCAAGGCATCAAAATCTTAAATTATAATTATCTATTATATTTTTTAATCCAGAGTTCCAGACCTTAGACATAGGAATCTAAAAGGTACCAGACGGTTATAGGTCGTGTACCTGTTAATATAATTTGATATTGATGTATATAATATGTATGTATATATTTACGTACAACGAACATTGTAAACACATAATGCTACAATCATTATTATTACTAATTACTAATTAGTACATAAATGATGTATAATCAGGTGTTGATGACCCAGTAATAAACTGAATCGATCGCATGCACAAGTAACACTGTTCATTTTACATTTATCAAACACTAAAAAATAGATAAAATCATTGTTTTGCATTCTCAAAGTTCAGTATTTTTAGGGTAATGAAAAATGTAGCTTGCCATAATTATAATTTATTAAAAATACATATAATCTGTAACTGTAAGACTCTAAGCAAATTGAAAAACACATATTCATTGTATAAAAATATAAAAACCTGTGATAACCGAATAATATAACGTAGAAGGAATTTTTACTGTTTTTGATTTAAGAATAATACTAATATAATATGCATTTTCATTTACCAAAAAATGTATACCTACTGGACACTAGTTATTTCTTGTTTGAAATGTATACGTACAATTTTGGGAAATTTCAAAAAAATGTCAAATCCGATCTTATATAGTAGATAAATAATAAAAATAACAGATAAATCGATAATAAATAAAAATGCACAGAGAGACTGTTTAAAAATCACTAGTTGATATTAATAAAAAGTTTTTAAAAGAAATGTTCAGGAAAACAGGACTGTATATCGTATATGTATAAGTATAATAACATTACTCCCAAATCCCAAGTTACTTGAGTTTTTATTTTGGGCATTCTCGTAGAACAGTGGTTCCCAATTCCTTCTGTTGTACACCCCATTTAAAGATTTTCGAAAATCTCGGGACCTCCTCCTATTAAAAATAATTTAAAATAACATTTTTACTTTACAAACAATCTACACAATAGTCGATTATTGGCATATTAATCGATGGGTAATACACGATAACGATAAACGATTGTAATTACTTATTAGTATTTCATTTTTTTCCCTACATTGTAAAATTTAACTTTGTGATGACCACTTTTGCCTCTGAAGAGGGAGTATCCCTCACTCCTCAGGTTAAGAAAAACTGTCATAGAATAATAATCTTTGACCTGCAATAATTGCAGTACTTACATGCTTGTTGTTGATAAATCAATGTGTTTTTTGTGATATTACCAAAGTATTAAAAGTTATAAAAGATTTAGTGTTTTACGGGGGTATGCTCTTTCCGAGCAGCCCACCAATTCGATTGAAACCGTAAGATCGTAACATGTTGACATGTTGTCCAGTGTCCACTATTATAAGTCATCCTTTTTGTACTTACCTTTTACTGTCTATATAAACTGCAACATCAATTCCTCGGTCCACCCGTAGGTGCTCTGGCGACAATATATTATATTTTATTATATTTTCCATCAATAATATCTATACATATACGTGTTTATACCTATGCATGGCTTCATAATATAGCAAAACATTGATGCGTTAAAATTGATCAAAATACCGTTTTGGAGGATACGCAAACTTCTTGCTGAACAAACATTGTCAAACAAACGGCTTTGGATTTCGTAGTGTCCAGTTATATTACTATATTCGACTGCGTATGGATGAAACTAGGAACAAGACCGACTAGCCTCAAAATCTACATAAAAATCCCATGCCTATAGTTATACTAACGTATAAATTATAATAGTGTTAAAACATGAATTCCTTATACCTATTCCACTTTCCGCTTGTAAATTGCAGGTTAGTGGTTAGTTTTGGTAGATTGTGACCTGTGTTACATAACACGTTTCTCGATGTTATTTTGTTTATTATAAAAGACATAGCACATAGACATAGACAAATCATATTTAGAGGATTCTAAGAGAGTATAAAATATAAATCCTATCTCTATTGGTAGTCAATAATAGTTCCTTTATTGCTTATCACCATACGAGCATGATAACATTGATAACGTTTTATGAGAATTAATAACGAGATAAAACGAAACAATTAATTATTGTAATATAACGTATATCATTATTGTACATACATCCATCGATCGTATTATAGTTAAACTTAAACTCGTATGAAGAAAAATGTTATTGTTAATGAATGATACGAGTTAATACGCTTAAATAGTCGTGATATCTTTGTTAATTTAATAGCCCGGATAGCTCAGTCGGTAGAGCATTAGGCTTTTAACCTAAGGGTCCAGGGTTCGAGTCCCTGTCCGGGCGAATATCTTTTTGCACTTTATTCTCGGACGGAATTTTTTGCGTCGCCACGCGTCTGAAAACAATAAGAACCGGTTTCGGTGAAATTTCAGGTATTTTTTTTCCACCAGCCGCATGGCCCATAATCATAAGAAAGACACCCACCACGGCGCCACCGTTCTCCGACAGATAGCGCACCAAATACCTCTGCAACCCGATAGCGACATCGTAGTCTTTACGTGTACGTGATAAATTATCGTTTTCATGTGAACTGTAAAAACTATTCGTCCGTTTTGAGTTTTTTGCAATTTCGGTAAAATTTCGATTATTTTCAAAGGAAGGGATTTTCAACTGTAGACAACACACGTTTTGGGTCATGTGCTGTTACGACGATTTTTAAAATTTATTTCGTAAAGAAATCAATTTTATTTTTTTTTTTAATAATGTAGTCGATTTTAATTTACCGCCAATCATGGGCATTGTAAAAAATTCCTAATGTATATTTTCACTCGACTCGTTGGTTGAAATTACTAGACATTCAACAACGGCCTTCTTTCCCCGTTTCAGAGCATTATTAAAATTAAAACTAATCGCTCACATTGTTCAGTGCACATCGACCAAAAATATTTCGATATTTTAATTATTCCGTGAATATTGGCCATTGACTAATGCCCTCAACGGCTGAATGATAAGCACTATCATATTCTTATATAATAAAATTGCATACACCCTCCCCCTCCCACCGGAGATAAAACGAGTTTTAGTTGGTCACCAACAGACCAACAATAATAATATTTATAAATGATCCCCGCTGGGGACGTGAAACGTTCGAAAAAGACCGATCGCAGTTCGCAAATTTTATATAAATATACTGCAACAATAAACAATCATCATCGTATATTATTATACTCATTATCATTACCGTTGTTTTTCATATCACACCCAACGATACGCGTTTGGTAATGTTGCACGATAATTATTTTATAATAAGTAACTTAGTGGTGTTCCCATAAGGTATACAGTATACTACCTACATAATATACGCCGTATACTTTCAAATCTATGTTGAAAATTCAAGCGTATATTGCGTATGATTTCAAGCACTTCGTGAAGAAATATTAAATATAACAATTGATTTAACAACTATTGTGTAAATACATCATTTTGTAATGAATATTTAAGGGGCTTGTAATCCATGATCTTCTGTCTCTGTCTATCACTCGCGCAACATAGAAAATAACAAGATAAGAATTTTGAAAACTGATTTGAATTCGTCGTTAAGTCTACTTTAGATCGACTTTCCCACTTTTTTTAAATTTTGCACTTAACATTCCCAAAAATTAAATTTTGTTGATTTTTATGTTTCTAATTCATTTAATTCTATTTTGTGAAATTTTGAGGGACAAAATGAAAAAAGTGTGAAAGTCGATCTAAAGTAGACTTAACGACGAATATAAATCAGTTTTCAAAATTTTTATCGCATTAATTGATCGATCGGTACGTTGGAAATAGAAAACGTCTAAATTCCTGTTTTGCATAATGTGATAAAGAGAGACAAAAAATCATGGCTTTCAACTTTCTTAATTTTTTACTTCAGACAATCAACTCATTACTATTCAAATTGCTTTCTTAATATCTATTTACATATCTATATTATATATTATATACATATCTAGTCTGTACCAAAATCGTGTTTAACAAAAGAATTGCCATATGAAAGACTCGTCAGGCAGCATATATTAAAAAATAGACAAAATTCATGAGAACATCACTGGTTGTACATTATAATATTATAATCGTTATAGCTGATTCCTGAAGTTAATCGCAGATAGTTGTCGTCATCGGTTTACACGTTCAGTTTTATTTGCGCAAACTGCAGGCTTGTACAAATCTGATTTGAGCAAAAATATTTGATCGCGTAAACGTTTATATTTGAAGAAAAATTTGATTCGCACGAATTATGGCTTGTGTGAATTCGGAAATTGCTTGAAAATAAAACTAAGGTTAGCGCCAGGTGCAGACCGATATTTGAACGTGACAATAATGACGTGTATATACGTGGCACTTGCGTTGTTCGGTGTTCTATATGATTCGTGCCAGTATATTTGCGCCAGACGGTATGCGCAAATGAAACTAAACGCGTAAACTGACCTTTGGAATCTTTTAATGATATTCGATTGCATTGAAAAGAATTCAATAATATTTACGTGCACGCGCTCCTCTTTCGAGTTATTTCCGATATGGCGTTTGTTCTCGCGCCATGTACTCGGACCGCAGTCGGACAATAGAACGCGAACGCCTCAAACGCGTAGTATTGTGTGCGGGCCAATATACTTGTTCTTAATTAAAATAAATCCCGTACCGGTCCACGCGCGCGTTGTTGAACGCTGTAGAATTTTAATTACCAAATAGTTTGTACGACCAAATCCCGACTGTACATGTATAGCACTGGGCGGCAGTACGATCAATTCGTATCGCTATTGTTATATTGCGCACGGACGATTTTTTACTGTTAAAATTCGGTTAGACTATTTTATTCAAATCACTCGCTTGGTGAGAGGGGCGGGGGAGATCAGTGATGGTAAATTTTGGACAAACGTTGGCTCGGCACACAACCGTATTGTTATCACTAGTGTCGTGTTACGCACTTTCGGAAAAAGATTTAGGATTTTTAACGAAAACATTTTATACAGCCGTTTCGATGGTTTTTTTTTTTGCAAACACTGCATTATATTGTATTGTTAACACGACGATTATGTAAACTGAAATAATAATAATTACGGACTCGACCGCGGTAACATGATTATTGTTGTATTTAGGTACACAATTATTGCACTACTTGATATATACATATACATCGTACTTGAGTGTTTAGAAATTTCGGTGGAAAAAAAAAAAACGATACAACAATAATACAAACAACAAGTAGGAACTGGATGATAATGTTTTTCACCAACCCAGACAAATTATATTATATTCACACGTTTTTTGACAAAAATACCGTTCAAAACAATAATAAATTGTTATATTACGCGCGTTAAAACATTCTTGTGTTGTTAAGTGCCCTGTACACGGTTGAATTATTTGTTAGATTTTTGTTTGTCAAATTTTTTGAAAGTGTGCAAGCTTGTTTGACGTGTTTGTTAAATAATGTAAATGTTTGACGGTGTTTGATGGAAATTTTGACTGACGGTATATTTGACAAACCTGTTTGATAGTGATGTGCAACGGTGTTTGTCAAACAAGATCTCAGTTATGGCGATTATTATAACGACACAAAGACGATAACCACACGTCATGAACGTCACTTCACAGTAAGTAGAAAACCGAGATTTTAGCCAAGTTTAACATATTGATCTGATCTATTGGTTTGATCGTATGCGCTTTTGTTTGATGAAAACATGAAGCTTGATAAACAAAATTAACAAATAAATTTGACCGTATTCAGAGCTCTTTAGGAACCGGACGATGCGATCATCAATATAGTACCTATCTCGAGTATATTATAATCGTCCGAATAACAATAACACTACCTACAAATAATATTACTATGCACTTAAAAATTATTATAATAACGCTCACGTGACCACCTGTGGTGTGGCGTAGAGGTGAAACGTTTTAAACGATTTTTCTTTTCTTTTTCCTTGCTTCTCCCACGTTATATGAATTATAAACTATAATACGTATATATTATATATTACATGCAGCACAAATTTCACCAGAACTCGTACGCAGCACGCGATCATCGACGATGGCCAATCACCACCATCACGAACGTCAATGCGCGTGTAATAAGGGTTTTGCGTACGTCATATTATTATTATATGCGCGCCTAGCGTTTCCCAAACTGTGATCGTACGTATATCGGAGAGGGTCCGCGAACGTAAATCGAACATATTATTATTCAATATAGTATACATTATATGATGTAAAAATGAAAATCACTGATGTGATATTCATATTACTTACATGGAATTTTTTATCATAAAAATATGTCCATTTACGTAGTCCAGAAAACAAAGCAATTTGTATTATTATTTATTCTCATTTTTATCAAAAGGTCCGCAATCATTTTAAATATCTCTACGGGATTTGTCCAGGAAAAAAATTGAGAAACGCTGCTCTAGCCGTCCGTCCACGAACGCTGCAGATCACAGAAGGTCTTAAGAAGACAGTCAGAAGAAATCTTATTCGACTGAGGTAGGAAATCAAACCACAGTGAAACCACTATACAATCGAAAATAAAATCAGTTTCGGCAACACAAATCTAGATGAACAAAACTATAATATTATTATTCATTATAATTATTACACCTACGAATAATGCGGACCGGGGATTTAATGGTGAAATTAAATCCGAAACGTCTCGCTCGTCGTCGTCGAGTACTCGAGTATCGGAATATATCCAATGGATATAACCTAACCTATAGATATTATCCATACAACATATATCGCGCGAGTACGGCACAACACAAAATTACCAGTAAAATTCACCGTTTCCTTATAACAACGATTTGGTTGCCGTAGCAATAAGTCAATAACATATTATAGTTCCAAGAAATGCTGTTTTTATTAAAATATTTACACAAAATTGACCATGATTTTCACTATTGATTTGCCATGACAACCAAATCGTTGTTAGAGATACGATGCATTTCACCCTTTATCGCAGTACTTTTCTCCCGACGAGGGTGGCATGTGTCGTGACATTTTGGACAACATTTTAACATGACCCTTAGCAATGTCGAAACAATGCTGTACAGTGGAGAAGGCGCATTATAACAAGTTTTATTGCAACTGTTCATCTTCTAACATAGTCGCGGTCAGCACGGTAGGATTTCAATTAATGTTTTCGACGGTCAATCGAAGGTCGTGGATTCTCGGCGTCTTCTACCAAAATTGCGCACTAATCCGAAACAAACTATACATAGCACGGGTACGCCGATGACGCGTGAAGAATCCGAAAATCGGCTGAATTTGAATATTATGTTTCCCATACACCTGAAAACTGACATAATCCTAATTAATTCCTGATATTCTAGGCCAGTGGCGCGCAACCTTTTTCGATCCGCGACCCCCCAAAATTATTTATTTGTTGAAAATACTGTTTCGCATGAATAAGTTGATGCAAGAGTAAGTAAAATTGATATAGCTTGTTTTGATAATTCTGGGTATTCAAATTTGTAAAATGATTGGCGACCCCCCAGTAAAATGTCACGACCCACAGGTTGCGCACCACTGCTCTAGACGGTATACTATCGTCCAAATTTGATTCCCGATTATGCGATTTGCCTTTCGGATAAAGCATAACTCAATCTAATAATATTTATCATGCAACGTAGAATCTCGAAATATTTTTAGACCTATGTAATATAATTATACGTATTCTACTGCCCCTACGTTATCAATTTGTCTCACGCCTCAGGTTGTGTACCTATGTTCCATAATAGAACTTCTATTACACACAAGAGATAAGTGGGATTTAGTATTGAAGGGACAGGCATTAAAAACGTCAGAAAGTCACATAAAGTTCGCGTGGATAATACAAATCTTATAGAAATTCAATCTGTGGACGAACTCTGAGCAAACGTATAAAATCCGTTTTCAAATTCTTACCGCGTGTCACTCATCGATCGGTAATGAGTAATGACGAACCGCAAGTGCACGCATATAATCCGTATATACATACGGTACACGATAATAATATTATATAACTACATAAGATTACAAATTACGTATACAGCAGCTAGTGGTGCTCGGGACCGGTGGACGGATATGAGAGCGATTATATTATTATATATTATAGTGAACATTTTGTTGCGGTCGTCGCCACCGCACGTCCTCTTTTATACGGCTGCGTATGCATAATATGTACTCGTAAAACGTTATGAAGAGCGGCGAGCTGCAGCAACACCTCGGACGAGTCAATCCAGTTTTGACGTGATGACTGCACATCAAGCGTGTATGCAATCCGATCGGAAACGAACCCTTAAAGACCATCAGACGAACCATAGAGAGAGTGAGAAAGAGAGAGAGAGAGAGAGAGAAAGAGAGAGAGAGAGAGAGAGAGAGAGAGAGAGAGTGTGAGAGAGAGAGAGAGAAAGAGAGAGAGATGTGAAAAAAAGTTAAAAAATATAGTCGAAACCGAAAGGATATAAACTTGTTCTCGCCGGGAATCATGTTTATACTTTACATATATTATAATGTACATTTAATACTGTAACGCGATATCTCATCTTCAATACGTTTTCAGGGGAAGATATACACGCGCATTCCTCGCTTCGTTCCTTTCAGTCAATCTCTCCATCTCTCACCGCCATATAACGAGCTATCCGATAATAACAATATTTCGTCTGGACGTCCGTGCACGAGAACGTATAAAAATTTTTTACATCAGAGAGACGGTGACGTTTTTTACGTAAATGGTATAGATCGGGCCATGTATGTCGATCAAAATGGTTTGTTATTTTTGGAAGCGACCAAGTCGTTAGCGTTCGGTCCTAAGTACGAACCACCGCCTAGGGGGAGCTGACGGCTGTACGACCGTAACGTACATGGGTACACGCATAATGTGTAACGCACGCGTGTGCTGTTCATCCGTGTACACATTATGTATTGTAATAACCCGGGCTGTAAAGCATTAATTTTTATCGACGTTATAATATCTTTAAGACGGGGAAAACATGTATACCGCACGTGTTGAATCCAATATTGAAATGGAGTTTTCTTAAATGGCGACGCACAAACTTGAAACTTTCCAGCCAACCAGAAAAACTTGTCGGGACCAGTTATTATTATAATCGTCTATTGGCCTCGCACACGTACACACAGTGGTCGATATACGCGTAAATCTATCACTATATCTACTCGAATACTTTGTCTTCTAAGAATTTGGTTTGTCACTTCAAAATGTCGTGTACAGTTTGCAGCGCATAGTAATACGCATAGTAATATAGTGGATGATCCCAAGTGGGGGTACATGCCCAGGGAATCCTTAGCGTACAGCTTATAAGTTATATGCACCGTTTAGGTGATAGGTCCCTGTAAAGTTATAAGCCAAATCACGAGCGTTTGTCGGTATAGGCGCATAGGTTAGGAAACCTCGAAAACATTGTCGAACAATTATTACAATAAATAAATAATAATAAACACGGGCGTACGTATTATATCAGCGGTTCTTAACCTTTTGTAGATCACGGACCCCTGATGAAATATTTTTAGAAATCGTGGACCCCCTAGCCAATTTTTTTTTTCGAATACCTTTTTAAACATCTCATGTTATCTATAGAAATTAGATATAAGTAGACGTAACAAAACACACACACACATTTATAATTATTCTTATTACACTTAATTGTACATAAAAATGTAAAATAAATTATTTTATTTTTATTATTCATAAAATAAAGTTTTTATTTGGTTAATGTGATGGTTGGTGTTGCGTTTGAGACACAAGTATTTGAACATCGGACTCAATACTGAAAAGCTTTAAGACTACCGCGGACCCCCAGGGAGTCGCGGACCACAGGTTAAGAACCGCTGTATTATATTCATTATAATTGCAACGCTACGAGGTCCAAAATGAATAGTTTTAATTAGAATTATACGTACTTATTATATAATATATTATATATTATACTTACGGTGGACTGTACAACGGACTCCTCGTTTTGCGAGAATATTCCGCTTGAAATGCACCGAATATTTGCAATACGATTCGATTGCAATATCTACAATTATTGCTTTATAAAACGGGACATCTGCTTAGGGGATATTTTAAACATGGTTGTATAATGTGTACGCAGTGCACCTATGTCTAAAACGTAAGCACATGCCGATACATATATTATAATATGTGCGTAGTACTTTATCTGTATTATATAACAGCAGATGGTGTTCCTAATTTTCTAAAAGTTTTATAATGTACCGAATAGCTATTATATTCCATTTTTATCGACTTGCTTTATTCCACAAATAATCTTCTACCTATATATATATTATGTGTATATTTTATTGCAGGGCATTATGTTATGGTAAACATATTGGAACCGATATACTCTCCACCCCTGGCATCATATAGTTTGTATATATATATATATACTGATGCACACATTACAGCATATATAGAGTCGTCGTAACTTTCCGTAAACTTTAAATGACTGAATACGCGTGCTCAATCTTTTATTATATTATTAATTATTATTTTTATTTCGTTCGTCGGTTTCTGTACACCATTGTTGGCGCGGGTCGTTTGAAACGCGTGCTGACGTCCGACTGTCGAGATTTTTACAGTCGAGATATAAATTTACGAAAATTTTCGCCTTGACCCCGCGTAATACAACTGCATAATGTGCTGCGCTGCCGTGGTTGAATTTCAATTACGTTTTGGCGTGCAAACCCCGCTCCTCTTTTATCCACCGCCGCGATTTGCGGCAGCGCATGTAAAACCATAATACAATCGCATGAATTATTACTCATTATTGTGAAAATAACAAAACGTCTGAGATGTTTGCCTGTTTATGGAACCTCCAACACGTATATGATATATTATAATACACACGAGAACGGATAACAAATTTATCGTTTAACGACCGACCCTCAAAAATAGTATCTATCTATTTACGGAAATAATATTAATTATTGTTATCCATGTTTTCGGTATTTTACACTACACTATACCGTGAGTATTTTAATTTAATTAAAATTACATAATATCCTATACACATCCATTATACACTTCAGGCGAAAATTAAATATTCGACGAAACTTATTCGTATATATATATACATATGCAATACAATAAATTATAATTTATAATTATATTATGTAGCATCAAAATCTTTGTTTTAATATTTTCACCATGAATTCACTACTTTCTAAGTATATATATATATAGGCACATGTATTCTACACTCATTGTTATATGATCTTGTGTGTTTATTTCTCATGATCAACGGCTTTCTAATGGAAAAATTAAATACATGTGCATAATTGTGTTTGTTTGCTCTGCAACTTTGGAAAAAACGATGTCGCGAGTGTATACTTTTCATTTTTTTTCGTGATCGTCGGTAAAACTAAACCCGTTTATATTAACGTTGTGATTATTATTTTATTTTAAATTTGTATTATTTTTAAGTCATCTAAATGTATAAGTAAAAACGAAAAATACAACATTAGGATCAACGTTAAAATTACGAGCACATATTATGATTATATTGAATACAATATATTGATTATTCGACTTGCATACCTACGCAGTTTCTACCAAGTATTATGCATATATTGTGTATACATTATGTATTGTTCATGACGTTCATGTTCGTCATGATGTTGGTTATTATGAGTTCCACAATCATATATTCTGTACTTAAAAGCTATCTTGAATCCAATATACGCATCGCAGACGACCGCTGTTATATAGTGCACGTTGCGTATGATTTCTGTTCGAATTTAATTTAATTCTCGAAACTGCAGACTGCAATGCGACCGCAGCTGCCGACCACGTTACCATAACGTTTTCGTATACAGACGGAATAATTATAAAACAATTTGTACACCCTCAGCGTTTTGTATCGATAATTAATAATAAATAAGAACAATATAATATGAACAAAGTATAAAAAATAAAAATAAAAATAATAATAATAGTTGTATTCGCGCGGCACCGTGTGCAATATAACATAATATTATGCGACTATCATACGATTATTATATACATTACCGTAGCAGTTATAATATTGTACACAACGCTCGTTGATAAATACGCGCTGCATATAATCACGGCTCGTGCATACAACGGGTGCCCTTTTATGTGCATATTATTGCACATATACATACGTCGTACTGCACGTACTATATTCAAGTTTGACTTTCTTAGAAATACGCACAAGATGAAAACACGGTGCAGTTGCAGCAAGGGCGACGCCGCGGGGCAGTGATTCCCAGCCAGCGAAACGCCAAGAAAATTGTATATTCGTGTGCATAATAGGTATATGATGGTTATTGTATTGTTAAAATTTAAATGGCAAACTCGATGCGCTTTCCTTTCAAGTGGTATAATATGCGCGTGTGCAAAATGTTCAAAAATTTGTTATGATACACCGCAGCGGCTCCGGGGACGTCAAAAAGGTTGAGAACCGCTGCTGCTGACATACGCGCTATATAATACATAATATACACAATACAGCTGTACTCGTGCCTACGCCTCGAATCGCGGACACTATTATTGTTATACACGTACGTAGTGTATTACGTGCTCTCGAGCGATTGGCGAAAAAGGAAAGAATTCCAGTCTCGTCGGCATAATATGCAGTTCGATCAAAGTTTTTGCGCAACGGCTGCGAACAAATGTTTCATAATAGTATAGTGACCGCGGCACGTTTTTTTTTTTTTTTTTGCGGACTCGAAGAAATTGTTGTACAGCACATGCGGTTGTAGAATTTTCAATTGAATTATGAAATACATTTGTTATAGTTCATATTATATCCCCCACGCGCTCAATTAGCCCACGAAACATAAATATTAAGTGATCATCGTGGTCATCGCGCTCGCGTGTCACACTTAGTTTACTTATGTATGATATTATATTGCTACAACGGATATCCTATATAATATATATATATAAATATATAGGCTTGCAAGCAAAACGGAAGAGAAAAAAGAAGAAAATCTTCCACAGCGAACGGGAGCGCCTTGAAATGTATTATACAAACGCACGCGGTGACAATAACAATCATTATGTGACCCGCGCGGTGACAAACGTTTGCCGTCCGGTAATAAAATATCGCCGCGAAGGCCTTTAAGGTTTTCAAGGGATACGGTAACAACTAGACTGTAAACGATTATAACGACGGATAATTCGATTTAGTCGCACCTCTACCTGTCTATTTACGTTATACGGACAACAACATTACTGATTGTTGATCGATATAGAAATAGAAACACACATGTTCTTACAATTTCTTGGATAGATTCAAAACGCCTAAAACCGTCGCTTGAACACTTAGTCGTTTGACTATATACGGTAAAAATTTGGACGCGTTTTAAGAGGAAAAAAGAACATTATTGAACATTTACAACGCGTATAATTAACCTGTACACAACATCATTGGCGTAATTTACTTGGGGACAGGGTGGGCTACAACCCCCTCAAAACCTCTCGTATCCCCCTAAAATTGAAAGCTCTTAATTGCTATTAATCTAGATTTCATAACCCAAATAAACTAATTTCATTTTCAATTGTATTTTTTTTTTTTTTTGGTAAATAATTATTATACAATTGCATTTATTTTTTCAAGACAATTATGACGTATATCAATATGTAAAATAATTTATAAATGATTACTTTATTTGTTATTATTTATTCCTCCAAAATAAAATAACACTACCGATTAATAAGTAAGTCAAAAACAAAAAATTCTTTGGGCAATAGTCCCCCTAGAAAAATGTTTCAAGTTACGCCCATGCACAATAACATATAGTACAATGTATTATTGTTTTACATATACATAATATACTTTACAAATTACAACTATACAGTTTACACCAGCAATACTCAACCTGCGGCTTTCCAACGGTTTATACATAAATGACTCAAACAGAACTCATTGAATTGATAAAAAAATATAAATTTCAAAACTAATGTTATAAGTATAACAAAACACTCAGTGTGTCGTACGTAATTACGATAAGGATGATTATGTTTTTGGAAATTTTTTTTAATTTCCGTTCCGTTCATTTCGACTTGCGGCCCGCGTAATATTTTAAAATATTTTATGTGGCCCGAATAAAAAAAAGATTGAATATGACTGGTTTACACTATACACCGTCGACCGCGTGTCTCCAACGTACACATTTAGTGCACACTGTATACGCACGTATGCTGCTGGCGGTGACTCGAAAGCGTGTGTTCGGTATACAATGTCTTGCACTAGCAATTTGTCTCATCACGCGAGTGCGTAGGCGAAGTTCCCCTGGTCAATTAAAAAAATACGGTCAAATCCATTAATGACTTGTATAGTGGTCACGGTAAATTGACTTACCGTGTAGGTTTCGAACGAATTCAAAAAAGTTATTTTCTTTTTATACATTATTTAAACTTTTCTCGGTGCGCATCAAAATACATATCGATATAGATATTTATAATATTGTACATGTGAAAGCACAGCGCATTATCGACGATTAGACAATTACAAATTTCGAAATAATAAAACACTATAATAACAGTACTCATTGCGTACGGTAGCAGTAGTACCGATATCTCCTATAACCTATACATTATATTCATCTACAAATACTGCTACGGCCCTAAATATATCGCTAGATTTGGGTTATTTCCATCGTAATCCCGCTGTATAAATATATGATGATAAATAAATTCAGCGTTATGACATTTTCGGTCAGTGTACTGATGAATTTATACTTAAAAGTAAATATCTTGTTCATAATCATTATTATTAATAGATACAATTATTATTTATTATTATTATTATTATTCCTAAACAGCCCATAGGTACTATTATTATTAAACAGATTTCTCCCGGTTTCCCTGTTAAACCTCTGCTAATAAAATATTACTACTATTACGATATCATATTTTTCTTATATTAATATTCTTTTTACGTAATATTTTATAAACGTGTCGTATACAATATATTATGAATTATTTTTCATATGTATTTGTTCTCGCTGTGTGTCAAGTAATAATACTATTTTTGCACATTGTAAAACACAGACAGGTTAGAACGTAACGCCCCCCCCCCCCGTATTGCAATTTAGTTATGAAGTAATTATAGATATATATATATATATATATATATATATATCTCCATTTGTGCTCATAACTCATTTACAAATTAGCTGTTTGATATATATATATATATATATATATATATATCACTGTCTGGTTGAAATGTGTTGCAAAACAAATGTGCTTAAAGGTATATAATTAATTTTTTAGTTGGATATAACAGGTAACGGATATACGAGAAAAATCCTTGGCCTATTAATATAGTAATATTGTTATAGAGTAGGTACTTGCATGCGTGCATTAATGCCAATGACATAATGTATTCGATAAATTGATGTTTATTTAAATATCTCGGCAGTTCGATAATGTCGAAAAACTTTTAAAATTTTCCATAAGCTACGTTTTGGTCGACGGACAACGGACGTAACGAGTAGGTGTATACCTGAGTAGTGCGTACTATAATTTTATATTATATTCATTTTTTAGTCGTCGAAAACATAAAAATGGTGCAACTATTTTATGATTTCGGACTATAGTAGAACTTTGATTTTTAGAATTCCAATAACGAACGCATAATATGTTCTTTGATATTTCAATAATCGTACACATATTTTGTCTTTATTATATTGTAATAATATGTCTAAATATTTTCGAAAAATAAAAATAATTTCACGTATCGCGTTTCACAATCTTGAAATTACATACACTCGCATTGTTTCCTATCTAATTTATGACCGTTTATCTGTAATTAGCGCAGTGGTATAATGTTGTGTGCACATGCGTTTATCTGTTTGGATAATACACTGTGTATTATATAGCACGGAAAATATTTGAAAGACTGAAATCGAAGCCGTGGTTGGTTGTGCATTGTAGCAGAATTAATCCTACATACTTGTATCACTCAGCTGAGAGCTTATCCAAGACAAAAAGAATTTGTCGGGGACGATTCCGAGGCGGTAACCGAATATGTACGGATACGGGCTACAGATTCGAAATATAGTCACGTTGGAATGTAGATGAGTAGGTATATGGTGCGACTGTAGTTGATTGACGAAGGTACATAAAATATTGAAAAAAAACAAATACCTTTTGGCTTTTATCACATACCAAGTGTCCATAACTAATACACGACTGGCACGTGGTAGTAGAATAAAAATTATAAAAATCTAATTGGCATTATACGGCGCAGTTTATATTTAATAATTTTCAGCCACTCGATGCAGAGTCCAACTGCAGCAAATCAAATTATATGCGCTTTTCACACTGACGATATTGGCTAATTCGGGTCCTGTGACTTGTACGCACTACCATGCAGTGTTGTGACTATAGGAATAATTCACTTTTGGGATGTAAACCGTAAACGATTTGATCGGCAGCAGACCTGCAATATTGTTAGTAATTATTCCTATATATTCCTCTCGCCACCGTTTGATCACAACAATAATATGGCGACGTTATATGGTGCCGTGTAATTTTATAAGCTAATACTTATAGCCTATATATTATGTATATGTAAAGGGACATATTTTACTCGCCACAGCTCAATGAGTAAAGGTTTAATTAATTGAGAAAATTTCACTTAAAAAGATCATTTGATATGGACAGACATCTAGCATATATCTAAACGAAACCTGCAGCTAAACCCAGTAAACCCCATACTACGTACGCGGTAATTACGCGCTTATCTCTACATATAAAAGGTAATTGTGACTGACTGACTGATCTATCAACGAACAACTCAAACCAATTGACGGATCGGGCAAAAATTTTACGTAGACGTCCTGTAAAAAATTAAAAAAATTAAATAAATAATAAAAGGTTCCATCCAAAATTGTTTGGGGTAAAATGGGGTTAATAACGGTAATGAGCTTGGTAAAAATCAGTGAAAAAAAGTCCCATGTCGTGAAACACAAAATATTAATCACTTTATTCAACACAATAAAAATGATTAAAATATTTTAACCGTCATTCCGGGTGATTACACTTAGAAAGGCATTGCTTCCACAGCGAGTTAAACCCAAAATAAATTGAACACTCACAATTATTTCTCCTCGGGTAACGCTGTGTAATTCAGCTTGTATGTATATAGCTTGTATATACTGCACGTAGGTTTCGAATAATTTCAAGGTTTCCGTAGAAAAACGAAAAAAAAACCCCGAAACTTAGATTCGGATGGATGACTATCTGTGCAGTAGTCGACGTAAGACAATATTATAATATGATCGAGACGCGAGGGCGCGCAACCGTGTTACACGCGCTTGACGTTATAACTACTATACGTGCTGCAGCAGTGCAGCTGATGGTGCCGCTGCATCGAAACGGTGAATCGTACTATTATGCACTATTATATCATAGACGATGCAGGCAGGATCATATTTATGCAAGGAAAAATATGACATTTGCACTGGGCCCACTCAAAAGAGGGGCCCACCAACATTAACAGGCAAAAAAAACTTGGTAGTATACCTTTTTATCACTATTTCTCTCGAAATTATGGCTGATTTATGAAGAAAGGATAAAAATAGTCGTAATAAACATTCATTTAGTTTACATTGTTTTTAGCATTACGATTTTATAATTCAAATTCTTATAAGCCACAAATTATATAATTTATTAGAGATTACATATTGTTTGCCATTGTTTTAAAAATATATTATTGTGCTTACGTTTTATTGTATAACATTGAAAACAACATAGATTTGGGGCCCAAAATCGGTAAATCAGGATCTGGATGCAGGCGCACCTCGCTATTTATACACATTATATGATAATGTTATAACGTCTACATACAGTATGCGACATGTGTGCGTTATATACAGAGCCTTCACGAATGCGTTTGGTGGAGTCGTCGGAGTGCGTGCGCGATGGCATCCGACGACCGTGTACGCATTATACATACATATTATACACACGTCATGATGCCTACGCGCTATCCGTGCGCAGTCGTGTGCACGGTCGGGGGCTCGGTCCTGCAACAGACCGGTTTCGACCTAATGGTATTTTTTATATTAATATATTATTACTATATTCGTTTCCATTTTATAAATATATATATATATATATATATATATATATATTATGTTGTGTGTGTTTCGAACGAAATGCAATATAATAATATATGGACATGGAAACCGATTGAAATTATTATTATTGTACGGTGCCCCGACGACTTCTGGGCTTTAGCAGGAGCAGGAGGAGGGGACAAGGATATAAATAAATAAAGAGACAGTGCTCGAACACGCGCGTCGCCAGCGACTGTATATATTGTAATGTATATTATACGGACGAACGAACGATGATGGTAAAAAATAAGAAAAGAAAAGAAACCCCCGCAGACGAAATTCCTGGAGGGCGCGGCGCACACGTTACCGCCTCTTATGTTATGTTATGTGCTTATGCCTTCACCGCGGAACAATGAGCGGAAAAAACGTCCTTTACCGGAGAGCTGCACTGCGCATGCACAGTCTGGGTTCATTGTTGGTCGGCGAGAGAGAAGAAAAATAAAAACATACCTACCCGAAAAGGCCCAGACTCTGTATTGTATTCATCCCGAACGTGTCCAGTGATGTGACGTGTGCGATGGTTGATCACGTCACGTGGCTCGTGCACGCACGGTGTATACTATGGCTGCGTTTATCCGGCTGAAAAACGAACGAAAAGTCCCGTAGAAGCTTGCAGCGTGTGCTATGACGTATACTCCCATTTTCAATCGTCCAATTCATATTTTTCGATGTTTCATAGTCATTTTGGATCATTACAGACCCTTGTCGTAATACAAACAAAAACTTATAAACCATTTATCAAAAATATAAA
The DNA here is from genome assembly GCA_025469195.1 of Chaitophorus viminalis. Lineage (NCBI taxonomy): Eukaryota > Metazoa > Arthropoda > Insecta > Hemiptera > Aphididae > Chaitophorus > Chaitophorus viminalis. The sequence continues at coordinate 130,548 of JAIPRK010000502.1, forward strand.
AATTAAATAACACGATAAGATTGTAAATTATTATTAGCGATTCTATACTCAATTATTCATCTAAATCACACGTCTGTTTTTTTTTTTTATTATTATTGCATATGGCACACGTACGTTGTGTACACAAGATGGCATAGAGCATTTTTGGTAATTCGTATAGAACCACGTGATTTAAGTTAATATTTAAGTAATTAAGTAAAATCGCTAATAATTAACAATTTTAAAATGTTATCTTATTCTTATATTTTTTGATAAATATAGTTTAAAAGTTTTTGCTTGTGTAACAAAATAATTGAAAATATAATCAAAAAACCTAAGCAGAACGCATGGGTCAATATCCGTAAGATGATTGGTAGATATGTCATAAGACGGCCAAGTGACCCAAGAATATTATTTATTTATTAACGCCCTTTCGGACAAAGAATGTACAGGGTGGATACAATATAAACATAAAATATTAACGTAACTGTGATACACTGCAGATATTAAATTTAAAATTTTATATACATCATAACAATTATTATCTATTTATATACACATCAATTATTTTCCGAAACTCAGACTCAAATAGCGAAATTTATTTTCACTATCAAAATTAAAGCCAAAACCAACGTTGTTACATTCTCTTAACATTCTAGTTAAAGGTTCGTTATAGCTATATGATTGAAAGTGGAAAGGAATATTAAATGTAGTCGTGGGACGAGCATTAATAATGGGAACATGCTAGCCAATTTTACTGAGTATTTCAGAACAATTAATTTTATTATTTAATAACTTAAAAATGAAAAACATAAGATTAATAATATAAAAGTTATATTATTACAGTAACATAAAAATTATAAAAGTGAATTGGGTGAGGAAATGGTGACGGAAAAACGTCTGTCGAGGAAACTGAGGATGCGATGCGGAAGGGGGAAGTGACCGGATACTTGTGGTTGAAATCCACTTCAAAGTTATCAGAATCGATTAGTTCCGTGCTATTCCAAGGGGGTGGGGCGGATATACATTTGATAGATCCGAGGGGTTCTTTTCTCTTTCATCCCCTCCTCATCATAGCACTGTTTAGATACGTATAGTCAAGATAAGACCAATATTCTAGTGTTACCTTTGTGTTTTTAAAAACCATAATAAATTCAGACTATATTGAAAAAGACACAAAAGTTCAATTAATTATTATAATCAATAAATACTTATAGAAAACACAAGAAATCCCATGATGGACGATCCACCGTAAATACCGCCACTGGGATTTCAGTCGATCTTGTAGTGATTATAATTTCCGTAAAAAGTGCCGACGATAAGTGCGCGTATAGTAATAGATCACCCAAATGGTTCGACGTAATGGGTCGTCGGAAGCGATGACCGACGAACATTCATAAAACACGTGATGTCGAACCTCGAACGGTTAGGTTAGGTATTAGTGAGTATTATAGTTTAGCCGCTAAAATACGGATTGTTGATTATCACGCATTTCCGTATATAATATTTATTTTATTTCGTTTATTTTATTGATTTATTGTTATTTACGTCCTTTCGGGCAAAGAGTGTACATAAGTAATACAATATAAAATATAATGAATTAACAGTTATAATAAAATATAATATGGAACACCGCACATATTAAAATATATTATATTGTGAAGGCATAGCTCCCAGTTCCCGTAGCTAAACACTTTTTTATTCTAGGTAGGCTCAATATTTCGATGTAAAGATTACCATTAAATATTTTTATTAAACAAAAAAGTAACAGAATACGGTATATTATACATTTATTATGCGCATATTATCTGCATTTATTTTAAATTTTAAAATTAATAGTATAAAATAAAATGAACAAAAAAAAATATATATATATAACTTTACTAAAATTCCAATTTTCTTTTTTTCGTTGTCGCAAACTCGGTAAATGGATTATCTATGAATTTTCCACTTATTTCTCTCTCAATAGGTAGAAAAATTGAATAATTTGTATAGTCTGCAACTTGTCATCGTTGATCTTAGAAATAAAAATGCTAAGTTAAAATATATAATAATATAATAAATAAATAATATAAGTTTAAATGAAAAAAACGTGTCATCGACCGCTTAGAAACCATCAGGATTCATTATTGTTAATTTAAACCGTATTAACAATATACTAATATTATTATTGTAAATACATATTAATATAGTATCGTGATCATAATATTATAAACTATACATTATTTAATACGAAATGAAACATTTATTTTTGGAAAAAAAGTGGGCCTACCAGGCTACACCACTGCTTTGGCAATTCGACATCGATTATCCGTGCAACGTTATGAAACGATATTTAAAAGGAATTTATGAGCTCTATAACTCTTTTATAACTCTCTCATCTCAGATATTTAAGACTTTTAGACGCGCAGTGCTCGGACGTTAAACCGGACTATGGACGACGATGACCTTTAAATGTTATCGCAACACGCGCGCAGTTCGAACGCGTTCTATGCGCATACTGGTACGACATGCCGTAGTATCGCGTAGGTAAATAATAATCTAATCTAAATACAAATCTAGTAAAAACGAACGCATGTTACTAGTTTGTGACGTATATACTGTACGCGAGTCGATATTAGAACAATAATCATTTACTTAAAACACATTATACAGTATGATATTATGCGATGAACGACCAATTACACATTTAGTATATTCTAGTGCGATGATCTAATATTATTATACTGTTCATTCGTACACATAATGGATTATCAACAATTTAGACACTATGATTTATACAAATATGTTTTAGCGCCAGCGTAAAAAAAAAAATTGTTTTTAGAAAATCAAAAAATAAACATTACATCGATACAAAAACTTAACATAAACACAAAATACAAAAAAAAAATTAAAAAATCCACAATGCCTCGTAATTATGAATTCAACCAAGTTTTTTCAACAAAATACCCTTAATCGATGTTCTGTAGTTGAATATACGTTGTAATATGTTGTACTGAATTATACGTACAAATCATAAAAGTATTTGTAGGTACTATATTTGCGGTACATGCCTATAGTCATAGATATTATTAAATGTTGTAGCCGATAAACAAAAGATAAATATGTTTATATTTTATACCGACGTATTGTTAATATTTATGGAAATATTGTAGAGTCCAAACCATATATTGTCGAAAAACAGTTTGCGTCTCTGTGATGTTTTTGAAAAGCATAATAATTATAAATTATACATAAATAATATTTTAAATTATAATTATAAAATACATAGATAATATTTTTTTGTTGTCAAATAATATACTGTCGTCGATTGAATTAGTACCGAAGTTCAGGATATCATAAATGTTTGTATAGGTACATAAAAACTATTTATTAGTAATTTACAAGACGGATAAGTAATAAGCAATTCAACGATAAGCGCCTCGAGTTTAGATATAACACGTAATGTTTAAGCGTTACCATTTTTTTTTTGATCTTAGTTCTACATAAAAAAATAGAATTTGATACCCAAAAATATGAAAATTAATCAAATTATCGACACGGTTCGTATAAAAAAATTATAAAATGACTCGGTAGAAAATATAAATAACATCATCATTCAAAAAAAAAAAATAGATTTTACAATTACATTATATTTGTTTATAAAATATATATCGTATTAAATTTTGTGTTGTAAATGACAAACAAATTAATTAATAATTTAGTAGTTTAGTAATGTTATTTATCGGAATTTTGAGGATATCAAGCCCAACGTCTATAACCCATTTATTTTAATCATATAAAAGTATATTATGCTAAACACAAGGGTCAGAATGATATTCTTTTCCAGCAAACATTATGATAAAACATATCGATAGATATATTCGTTTAACAATATTTGTTTAGGAGGATTGACACGATCAAAATATTAATGATATGCATAAGAGACTTTAACGATTGTATCAGCGTCCAACGACAAATTATACCTCAATTACTTGTACACTCATGTTATTAGGTACAATAAATGCATAAAATGAAAATATACATTTTATATTAATTATATCGTCCAACTGTATACGTTTTGACACGGAAATAAATAAAATGTCTTAACAAGCTCATCACCACTGCATCACTTCGTGCGTTCATTGTAGAATTATACAGGACTCGTAAGATATGAGTAAGTATGGGTAACTATAGCATACGCGACACATTCGATAAAAACATAACTACCGAATTAATCCTTCAGTAAGGATGCGTGTTGGGAACGCAAATGTTTCAAGGGAATTAGCATTTTAATTAAGAACGATCAAAACCATGTTATTTGTGTGTTATTTCAGTTATTTGTACTACTATACAATTATATTATTATACTTGCGTCGTGAGATAAAACGATGATATATTCTAATGTTGGAACACTTTTTCACAACTCGGTTCAACGCTTATCTAAATAGGTAAGCGTAGCTATAGGGATTCGTCGAGTTCGCGGTTGTTCATATTTTAATAATTGTTCAATATCAAGTTAAATTAAATTCAACGAAGACCAAAAACCACGTGGCTGTTTGTTTGTGATTCATCATCATCACCACGTGACGTATATTATTATTTATTATGTTATGACGTTGAACAATATTATTTTGAAAAAATAAAAATAAAAAAATAACGCTCGGTCGTTGAAAATTTTAAATCTAATACGGTCTATAAAATGTCAACTGGATAAAAAACCGATGTCACGTGTATTTATGTGAAACTTACGATTTATGAATATGTGAGCAGTTTATCGTACGATAGTATTAATATAATATGTTGTTGTTATAATATATGCGTGTTATGATGCATTTGAATTCGCCAAAGTATAAATATATAATGCTTTACACATACATAGTAATGTTACACACGTTGAATATACGTATATACATTTATATTACATTATGTGTGTTCAATTTTTTCAATGTTTGCGTTCCATAATATTATAGCTGGTCATAGGACGCTCCTTATATGGAATATTATTCAAATGACATACCGCGCTAGAGTCTATAAAATAGTATTCAAAACCATAACCATACATCCCATGCAGTGATAATATTGTAATATAGTGCAAAACCTATTAACCTGTAAAATAATTGTACCGATGCATTATGTTTGACAAATTAGTATAAAACATGATACATCTTATGGCTTTTTCATATCTCGTGAGATACGAAATTGTCACTCTAATTTGACATCACGTAAATTCGTCCGAAACGTATGGTAATTCACTTATCGTGCACAATACAAGACATTTTATACCTAAAACAGCCAATTCCTCTATGGCTCTATCGACTTTTATAAGCGGCTACTGAATGATACAATTTCCTGGCTATCTGACGTATGTAGATCTTATTAGTTTTCAAACCAGTATATACCTATAGTGAAAAAATTAATGGCAATAAATAATAAAACTTATAGGATGTCAAATTTGGTGTGACTATTTCGTCAAATATTTTCGTATTTCACGAAGTGTGAAAAAGCCTTTACCATTTCGGCATTTCACTACATAAGTTACTACGGCATAATTGATGGTATTATATGTAATTATACAAACACGGATAATAATTTCGCTACGTTCGATTATTCGGTGTGGGCCAGATGATTTGTAAACATTCAATTCGCATAATTAATATATTTTCATATTTTATTGACAAATGACGTAAATTTTTAATAAAAACCTTTACCTAGTATTTATTTTTACCATCGTATGATATAATTTTATTTTTATAAAATGTTTAAAATGCAGCCAATGACAAATCATTTCGATGGAGTTTTTTCTACACATAATTTCACGTCACGTCGTGTTTGATTCCAGAACAGGCATACGATTAGATCATGTTAAGAGCAAAGAGAAAAAAATACATTGAAGAAACGCGATTATATTGTATACTCGTATTTTGTCCTTAAAACTCGAGTAACCTCCAAAACAAGGAGATCACCGCGATACATTATTCAAAGACAAATGGATCGAACAATTTTTTCGACTGCGTATGGTTAAAGCTGCGTAATAATCACCTCTCACGTGCAACTATGTATCCAAACGTGATTCAAAGTGCAGTAGTGTTTCGTAACGTAACAACATTATGTTTAATAATAATTTATGAATCAATTTTTACGAACACCTACTTATACATATGGGTAAATGCTACTGATGGGTCAGCCTCATGTCATCGTCTCGCATTGTCTTTCACAATCCCATATACATATACTATAGGTACATTATAATATTTAGTATAAATAACGATGTGTATAAAATGCGATTACAATTTTGTTTACAGATTAATAAAACTGCAAGGTTTAACATGAGCGTTGAACGCACGTAGGCTATAAAAGAACTTATTTAGATCATAATTTTTTTTTTTTTACGCGTGTATATTTATTTTTATATTTTATTCGTACAAATTTATTTTTGTACACACATCGTTCCTATTATACCAATTTCATAATAGATTGCATAACGTTACAGTTATTGTCACACATTTAACAATATATATAATACGGTAGCCAGACGATCATCAAATATTACGTAACACGAATAGAGCAACCATCAATATTGAATTATATGATATGATTTTTATACTTTTATTTAGAGTGTTTGTGGACACAATTAGTCTATATTAATATATACACACGGTTAAGTATTGATCAGTTCAAAATTAATGACGCTTTGGTTCTTGGCGAATTGAAATACCACCTATATAAATGTCAAAATAAATTATTATTTTTCAAACATTTTTATGTTAACCCTGTAGAATTTCATCTAGGAAGTGGATAATTTCATTATTTTTGAAGAAAAAAACATACAATGTTAACCCAAAAATATAAATTATTCGGTTTAATAATTTTACAAAGCAAAATCCTATACAAATAATATATATACATGATTATATATATTTGGATAAGAATAAAAATAAATTCTTTCATAGATTTTATTGACTATAAATCTTTCACGTTTTTGTGTTTTGTGTTTTATGTACTTATAATAATTCATAAAATAATAAAATATTTAAAAAATCTTATTAGTATATTAGTATTAATTAATTAGACAATATTAAAGCATTATGCACTTTTAATGGAGTTATGAGTTCTATAAATACATAAATTTGTTGTGTTTGTGCAAAAACAACAATTGACTCTAACTAGATCTCATTCAGTGCGGTTAAGGTTAATATGTATATGTATATATACTTACCGAAGGTTTGTATATTATTTAAAAGTATGTCTAGAACACGGTTTAGTATAAAGGTCTTGGTTTGGTCGCTATAAAGTGTGTATAGTATATAAAATGCATATCACAACATCTACTATAATATCGAATTCCCCGCCGGTGTCGGATCAGGTGTCTTTATGTTACATATTATTTTATATTTATTATTGTGTCGTGGATCTATACAATAAATCTTTTTGGAGTCGTAATGTTGCCGTACATACAATATATTGTATATACGTGTTACAACCAGTTTGATCACACATGTGACATAGGTTTAAGGTCATTGTGATTCGTACAAATGTATAGTAATGCAAACAGTGTATTTCTAAACTTAAAAAATGTCAAAAAATTAAAACCCAAACATTAGTAAATTTTATTTATTATTATTATAAATAATAATAATAATAATAATAATTAATAAATTTTATTTTCAAAAAGTCTGAATACGTTAGTGAACCATGGGGGTTGTAGGCATGCCTAACTCTTTTGTGTCTACATCATCAACGATTACGCGTTCATATATAATTCATATGTAATATTTATTATATGTTAAGCCTTATAATCTCCTATCGCAGGCCTAGATGTTTTACCGTAGTCAGCGGAACAGTACTGATTACTGAATACTGATTAGACAAAGCCTCGTCCTTAATTTGTTATCAGATAAAATTTGGAGGGAGGGAAAAGTGCTAATTTTCGATTACACCGTTAATCATTATAAATGGTTTCATCAACTACCACCCGGATATTTTAAGTATAATATTGGTTTCAGAATACCTGGTAGGAATACAAAACATATCCATTTGTTCTACATACATGATACATACATTTGCCACCTAGCTATTGTCACTTAGTGGCAAAAACACTTTTTTTCCAGAGCTCATTTAAATAAAATATCCACTATTGTAGATTTTTTCGTTTTATCTCGCCAAATTTTTAAAGCTAAGACTTTATTATTTTTAAAATGTAATATTAAACATTTTTTTTTTAGTTTCTTAAACATTTAAGATATTATAGGCAAGCAGTAGGAATAAATAATTATTTCACTCGTGGTACGTCCCCTGTTTATATATTATTACACTTAAAATATGTTTCGGACGAGAAACGGACAACGGACTTATATTACCACGCAATGTAACCGATGCACTAAAACCTAGGTGGTTCACAAATAAATATTCGCCAATCGTGTACTCGGTACCGCGGTTTCCGTGGACCAATCAAAACGTGTTACCGTCGACTCGTACTATATGCGGCTGCGCGGAACAAGGCGTCTTCTGATTGGTCGTGCGCACGACAATAATCATGACCAAAGGTCGACAGCGCGCACAACAATAAAGAGGGAACCAGGATCGTGCAGGAACTTGTTATGATGCATTCGTCCTTGAAACGTGTATATACTATATAGTGTATAAATATATACGCAGGAACGGGGAATAAACCGATGAAATCCTTAGCTTGAAGACCGTAATTTATGCAATAATTGGATTTCAATTTGTTTTGTTTCCATTTTACGAGGGCCACTTGAATAATAATAAATACATTCGGTGGTCCTCTGTGCGACCGCCCTTTTCTCGTTCTTTGTATCATCCACCGCGCCGCCCGGAAGAGGATCGTTCTATACGTTTTGCATTTGACGGTAAGAGTTTACGACATAACAACACTAATGCAACCGTGTAAATGTAAAACCAATTATAATTGTAAAAAATAAACAAATAAAGTGATTCGATCGGCTAGAGCAGATTCTGATGCGCACTAGTTATGTTGCGTATATATATTATGCAGCTGAAGCCAGTGGTGTAGTTATGGGAGAGGGGTAATGATGGGGATAGATCCCCCCCCCAGAGCCTTTTTTTTTTTGAATGATTAATGCATTGACATATAAAATATAATATATTATAATTACGGATATAATCCACCATGTCTTTATCTTGGCTCTCAAATTATATCTCTCGCCCATTATATTATCATACATTCATACAATCATACGCGAAACGCAATACCATAGATCAACCAAGTGTTTTTTCTACAAATATCTATAACTTACATATATCCCTGCTTACCTGCTATGTTTCGTATGGGAACTTACTAAACCCCTTTTATGTTTATCCAATTAATTAAATACCCCCCCTCCCTTGAACCAAATCATAACTACGCCACTGGCTGAAGCAGGTTGCAGCCCATTAGGACTAACTCAACTAATGTACCGATATGATATATAATAATATAATAAAACCGATGCGATATTATATACCTGTTATTCCCCACGTCCATCCGCGGCCTATTCGAGCTATCTATAAAATACTTGTTGAAGATTTGGTACTTGTGAAATATCTTGTGAAATGCTTTCCGATATAAATTATGGTTTCAAAATTTCGATGAGAGGTTTATTTTTGCTCCCCCATCCATCGAACTTATTGTGTCCACGTATGTTAGAGAATTTGGTAGTGTACAATGTAATATGGCTGCAGTAATGAGGAGAACTAAACTTGTTTTCAAAACCGATTGTCAAAATAAAAGAAAGTGATGTACGATCGACCAAAAACGAATGCAATGTAATAGATGTATAAGGAATAGATGGTTTAATGCGGTACAGTATAAAATATGTGTAATACATTATGACGTACATGGCTGATATAGCTGAAGCAGGTTGCAGCCCATTAGGACCTAACCCAACCGATGTACGCGCATATCATTATTATTATAATTATAATATATATATATATATAATCTACTCTTATCGTATCATTATATTATATGGTCCGCGGCCCATCCGATTGATCGTTCAACACTATATATAAATAATAATAATAATAATAATAGTAACAATAATAATGTTCTCGAGTCTCGATCGCGGTAGTGGCACATATACACACACACGTTATACCTATATACTCGGTGATGTACACATCTCACACATATTTATCATATTACCCACACGCGTAGCTGCCTATATGTATTATGGTGTACATACGAGAGTGCGCGTACACGGATTTGTCGACGACTATCCCGCGCCATGTATACAATATGAATAATATACATATACCGTACTGCAGTTATATACCTAAATATACCATTCTACGTGTTCATGTGTGCATGTCTGTGTGTGTGTGTGTGTGTGTGTGTGTGTGTGTGTGTGTGTGTCTGTGTCTGTGTGTGTGTGTGTGTGTGTGTGTGTGTGTGTGTGTGTGTGTGTGTGTGTGTGTGTATGCGCCCGCGCACAGGTACGTACACCGTCGCAGTCGCCGCAGCTCACCGAGGTCGGTTCCCACGATAATCTCGGAGATTACTTATAACCACCGACCCCATCGGAATTACAACGCGCAGCCGCCGATGTGCCGTATGGATGGTCGTCGTTTAACACTGTATAAATCGTTATGGGTTTTGCCCTCCGGTAAACGCGGTTGCCCTGCACGGTTCACGACCGGACTATATAACATACTATTAGGTACACGTATTATGTTATACGATATTTTTATAAACAAGCATCGTTATAAATGTCTGCAGGTTCATCATATAACCCGCGTGATCCACGTGTAATAAGTAGCGCGTACATACTGACGACCGATCGTGACAAGGTAGCCACCATATACCGCGGTTGAGTATAGTAGCTTATTATTGCCATGTACCATCTATTTGTGGTACCTAGTATGTTTTAATCGATTTTAAATTCAAAAATATCAACATTCCGTGTACATTAATAATATGCGTTGTTTAACAAAACTTTATTAAAACAATATGATATATAATATAGTTTCGATCGGCCAAAGCTCTGATTTAGAAATCATAAAAATTATAACATAATATAGATGTATATGCATATTATTATAAAATGAAACTAATGGGAATACAATTTGAAATGTATAATATATATATATATATATATATATATACGTAAAACAATAAAGAATAGAAATTCGTAACACACACATTTAAGCGATGGGAAAAATGAACTTTTTTCCCTATCCTTGTTTGCGAGCCGCCATTCTGTAAGACCACGAACAACAATCACCAACACAGATACACGCATCACGCGGTGTACAAACTAAAAAGGTACAACTGGTGTATAGGCACATGACGATATCGCGTTTTTGTTGTTCCTTTAATGGTCCTTCGACACTTTTTTCACGTCGATAACGATTGTTGCTATCATATTATGTGCGCGGTACGTAAATCCGTCACCGTGCCTGTTATACAATAATACACGCAAAGCGCACGATAACTCGACATAACCGCAGGCGATTTTCGCGCACCGGAAGTCGAACGCCACGCCTATTGTCTATAGTAATTTTAATAACGGATATAATTACGCGTACCAACATTCACACATTATACACGATTTCATATTACAGCTGTATACCACCAACACACACGTTTACATCGCGACCGGATCTTCGAATGTCGATTCCGGGAATAGTTGCAGGTGCACTCATCGGTTGAGTAGAGGGGTTCGTTCATAGAGTGGGAGTTAGGGGATACATCTCCATCCTACTCGTTGTCGTTTTTAAACAATTTAATACCTAGACCGCGTGATTCGTTCAAATATTATACAATTTGAAAAAATATTCATTTCTATAATATTATGACTTTGAGCTATAAACAATATTTGAAGGACCTAATACTCCTAAGCCTCTTTATTTTTATACTTTCGGCTTCATGCCATATTACATTAAAATGTATCATTGATTCCAATATCCCCCTTCCGTTATTTGAATATTCTTGTGTCCAACGTCAATTCGATTGTAAATGTATAAAATATTATACTGTACACACATGGAGGTGTATTATAATACACCTCCAATGCGTTTACGTGCATTATTGTATGTACACGTTTGTTTGCGTATCGTTTCAACGATACATCGTATAGGAGGCCTTGGTCGTGTGATTTACTTACACGTAATAAACTAATAATATCACTTATAAATATTATATTCTACGCGTAGACATGTTACATGACGTATCTCATCTATATATACCTACACATAAGTGTGTGTAATTGAAAACGTATAAATATCCATACATTTATATAATACGTTTTTATGCTGTAATTATTTTAATAATACTTATTATTACTGTAGTTGTGTCAATTTTTTTTCTATCTCAACGGTGAGATTAAGCGGTCATCAGCAGCATCAATACTATAGCTCAACAGCGGTAATGTACCTACACGCGCGTGCACTACTCGTTTTACTCGCCGCGCGTAATCGGGTGGGCTACATGCGTGCGTGTGTGTATGTATATGGTGTGTGTGTGTGTTTGTTATAATATAGATATACAAATCGGTACACGTACATAATTGTGTACGCTCGAGTTATTTATCATGACGAGACGACCATCAGTGCATAGGTATACGATACACACAGTAATGCTTACTGCACGCGTACGTACCCGCGTATACATCGTTATCAACTATTTCGACGGATATGCGCACCCATTATAATAATATATGGCATGTGCGTGCGTGTGTTTCATTCGTAGTTTTCAACGCGAACATATTATGATGCACACCTGAACTGCAGGGTTTATTATGACCACAACAGCGTCCCTGGCGGCATTGTACACGCGTGCTCATTCCAGAGGTGGCACGTTTTTCTAACGTTACGTGTCAAACATTTTGTGATTTTATTCCCCCGCGTGAGATTAGACTATGCTGTGAAAAATATTATTCAATACATAGGTATGTAAATAAGAAAAAAGATGTATTAATTTAAGTGTGTATTTATTAGGTTAACAAATGAAAAATTGTTTAAACCGTGGTCTCATGATTTAATAATAAGAATAGAATATAATATATTTTAATTTAGGTATACCTGTATTGTAAATATTTAAATTTTTCGCGTGCTGTCTCAGATACGCTTGTCACATAGATTTACCATATTCTTGAACTGTTCTGCCCGGTTGTATACTATGTGTCTATTTACGGGACATAATGTTTTTTTTTCGTAACGTAAATTATTGGCGCGTGCGCTCTCTTGTCGCGGATCTATATATACTGTCCTGCATAAGCTATAAATTTGTCTCGCCAATTATTTTTATTTATTTTTCTGACAATACTGACTATAATCAGTAGAAGCCAGATGCGCCAGTAGCGATTCCTTCTGTGGAGACGGTCTTCCACTGCCCGGAGAGAGCGAAACATCGGCTCTGTGCTACCGACAACTACTGCACTACGTTCGGATACAGCCGCCTTATCCTACCCGATCATGAGCAATGACTTGGCAACGATATTGCGATAGGGTCGAGATGGTCGGACATAACAGTGTGCACGGTTGCAAGAGTCCCAGCTGAAGAGAAAAATGATCGAAACGCATGGACACGTGAAAACCCTTACAAACTGCAAACGCACCTGGTCGCGTGGAAGAGAGATACGACAATGATTAAAAACCGAATCTGTAATAAGAAACGTTACGTATATACAGTATAGAGAGAAACCGTGCGGCATATACTTTTATATAGTTGTATATGTACCCGCAAGTCTCGCCGAACCCGTAAAGGGCATATTGTTCGAACAGATTTCATTTAACGTATGGTTAGAGTAGATCGAACGACGGGGATCTTCAAGGAATATAATTACAATTCGTGTTATCCGCGACGCGGTTGTAATGATAATGCGTATGTTGTGCAGTAGCGTTTTCACGCACACATACATAACACGAATATAATATTACGTATTAGCGCATGATATTATACAAACGTGGTTCTATCATCACGTAGAAGTCGCGAGAGTCGATGCGACAGTTGATCAGTGTCATTGGGTTATTTCACGCGGCTAAACACGGCTATGCACTGTACGATCTCACAACACTTTCGCGTTCTAAACGTAATAACAATAATAATAATAATAATAATAATAATAATAATAATAATAATAATAATAATAAATAATAATAAATAATAATAATGTTGCGAGTTCAACAAAACTTTGTCCGGAGAGTCCACGTTTCTCTGTTGCACGTATGCATACCAAATATTGTATTATTTAAATTATACAGTATAGATATATAACGTAATATTGGCGTACGGACGCGCGCGGCCTTCCCGGATGCCACGATGATGACGATGATTATTATTTGACCGCACACTACTTGATTGCGAAGGTGAACCATATAATAACGGTCCCCAACGTGCTAACCCGGTGCTATCAATGTACAATGCATAATATAGTATGACTTAAAATTAATAATAATATTGTATACTTGACCAATGCGGTTGGACAAGTGACGTAAACGCGATTGTACACCGAACTGCGGTATACATGTATATATATATGTACATGGCGATGAGATAATATTATAATAATTTATACGCGCGTAACCCGTGATAGTACGTATGCGTATACCACGTGTGAACGTATACGGCATTCGCATAATATTATACCGCAGGTGGTGAACGACCGAGCAAACGGTTTTCGTCCGAGGCGAGGGGTTTGTAGAAAAATAAAATATAATGTATACAAGAGCACATGTCTATACACTGGAGTCCTTTTACGCCTTTATAATATCCTGCACCCCTTCGACTATTACCCATTAAAAATGTGTCACTGTGCAATATATATTTACTATGTAATAGAAAAAAATTCGTCATCGTTTACTGCATACTATATATAATATTATAGTAAAATCATGACTTTATTCATAACAGCATCCATGTGGAAACGATTACGGATTTCCGACGAACTGTTGTCGGCTTTACCTTAACCATCGTCCAAATGTCCGATATTTTTAGCGCACACAATATTACACTAATCGTGTTGACGATTTTCGATTAGTGTCCGATTTTTCATCAACCCGTGTTGTACGTTATAACAGATACCGTTTCTTTAATACGTCTGAATACTGTATGCATATTATAAATACGCATTACAAGTTCGGTAATCTGACCCGTAACTGAAATCAATTGTATTTCACAAATCTATCACTATCATACTCAGTACTCTGTAATGTTGTAAAAATATATTCGGACCACGGACTGCAATATTATAAATATTATTATAACATGTAGTTTTTTACACGGATAGATTTATTCAAAAAACTTCGATAAATCGTTCCACTAGTTTCATTTTGTTTAAATAGTGTACCCGTAGTCTTTAACGCCACTGACCACGAGACTTATCATATATATAAGAAAAAGCTAATATTAATAAAAAAAAATGGATGGGCCTCGCTTTGCTGTACAGTTGGGGGTGGAGTGCACCTCCTTTATAGGATAGGTCATAGTTACAATGGATTTGTTAAATTTGAATGCAATGATAGATATCATTGTATACGAATAACGATTTTGAACGGAGTTAATATATTTGTCTAAAATGGGTATATAATAATGTAGTATTTTATATCTAAATTGAAATATAATGCAATAGTACGCAATTTCGTAAAAATTTAAATTTCAAACAGTTATAAAATTTTTTCATTTAACTTGAACTTTTTTTTATAGATTTATGAAAAGTAGCTTGTGGATAACCTAGTGTTAAAATTTTGAATCTTAGTTATAGACGGAAAAAATTTTATGAATTTTCAACTACAAAATAACTTTTGCAAATTATTGGGATTTTAACATATTTAATACAAATTTGAACTTTATAAGCTTTTGTTACGGTTTTTCGTTTTTGAGTTAGAGCATTTAAAAAAAATGTATTTTGTAAAAACGTGATTTTGCGTAAAATTTCCTGTTTTTTTTTTGTAATTTTTTTTATCGTTCTTTTCGATTTTTTTAAAAAATATTAAAAAAGTTGGATTTTTGACTTGCCCAAGTACCATCTACATTCACTTTCCTTTCAGAAAAGTTGCTGTTTAAGCAAATCGAAGCATTTTAACTGCCAAAAAAGTGTCGTCAGACACTAAAAAAAATTAAAATAAAAATAAAAAAAACACATCATTGTAAAATCAATAGATTCCATCACTCCGTTCAGAATCTAATATAATCATGCAAACGCTATAAATTATATATCATTACGTAGAATTAGCACTACCTCTTTCTATCACGCCATATCATGTTAATACGGTGACACTGTCTATTGTAAAAAAAAAAACCACATAATTTGTATATTATATGTTTTAATAACAAAACCAAAAATAATAATAATAATAATAATTATATACACCACATACAAAATTTGAAGAAATCATAAAATACATGCACGACACGATGATCGCTGGATGAGAAAATACTAGAAAATACTGGATTAGAAATACTAAATAGTGTTGTGTCGAGGTAAACTGCAACTGTATAATATATGCATTGTGGCATTGTCCGTACGCAGGCATATTATAATGTTTATTGTTTTTTAATCATAAATCGTACCTAGGCATGATAGACGTTTTACTATATATTAATTATCACGATAATATTATTTACAGACTAGGCATAGACAATTTGCGTAGACATTATATTATTATATACATATATAATCTTATACAATAATATAATATGTTGATATGTATAATATCATATGCGATTGCAAACTCGACTAAATCAATCAAATATCTTCACTTGGCAATTGTTGGTATCATAAAATTACATAGCTATGTGTAAATGTATAGCCATAGAACGGTTGTCAACAATAAAAACTGATTTAACTTTCTGGAATAACCATGGAAGGAAAATAATTATCTTTTACCGCACATCACGTGCCCTATAATATAGCAGGGTACCAATGGTGATGAAATCGTTTCTTGACCAATGATAAATGCACGTGTGTGGTTATGTACTGCGGAAAAATCGTAAATTCTTACAAACGGTTATAACGGCGACCCGATGTGCACAATTTTTCAAGACAATTTATTCATCAAACTCGTAATAATAATGTCAAGGGTGATGCGTATAATGCGTGCGGAAAAACACTGTTTTGACTATTTTGTGTTTTAATATATAATATTATGTTTGTGTTTTAATATTCATTTTCACATAACATACGTGCTCGTAAAAACGGTTAACAATTCAGTTGTTTTATATTTATATATCATGTTTTAATTACTTTACATTCTCAACTGAATACTGATCTACTTTCAGTCTTCAGACCATATTATACGCATCTACCATGGTGGTGATCAAATAAATTAATGTGAATAGTTATTATTATTATTATTATTAACTATACAGTTCCACAGTGTATATAGTAATAGTATATAATATAACGTTAGGTATTGTTAGTTTGACAATGTAGTAATAGATAATAGTAGATATATATGTTGATACTCGGAATAAAAAAAACATTCACAACTTGATTGTAATTGAACGTTTTTATTACCGCAGCGAAACAGAAAAGTCAAGTCGTATATACTGTTAATATATTAACAGTGTATAACCGCGTACACTACAATATAATATTGTCTGTTGCATGTTTGAGTACCTGTTTGATATTGACGAATTCAACAAACGATAATATCAATATTCACTAATCGGTCGAGGGAGGGGGATGGATGAAATGAAAGACAATTGGAAATAAGAAGACAACGTTCGATTATTTTAACGATAGCTTATGAAAATCACGATTCAATAAAACTACATTCGTACAACAAATAATATTAACCAATGTGGACGAGTGAACATTTTTCAAACGTCTTCAAGTATATTTGCACATACAGTTCAATAACTATTAATATGGTTTGAACAACAACTTGCAAATGTAAACGTTTAATACGATAAACGCTTAACGATTAAAACTTACCACTTAACCAGATTATACACAAAGTCTTATAGTTATATTTATGTATAAGTTATATCTACGTTTAGTTTTCGTTCACTTTTCTAATTTTACATATTCCAAAGTCGATACATGCGATACAGCGTGTGCTTGGGTCAAAAACGTCAGCGATAGATTGTGGAGGCGATCGATTTAAACTAAATTCTCTGCGCGCAGACACGTGCTGCGATGCAATGCAACCAGGACCCATTGAATGGGATAACAACTACGCGCAGCCTCGCGCGTACACTTTCAATAAAACTTAATGGCTGTGTACAACATGGTGTAGTAAACACTATGTATATGTGAGTTTATGATGTAGAGATACGTTTTTATACATCCGGTTTTTTTTTTTTTTTTTCGTAGGAACCCAACCGGCCACAGTGTACATGGTAAATAATTAGAGACCCCATATTATGATATTAATACAAAGAAATCCAGTTTTAAATTTTTAACAATGAAAATGTTATACAATATAATATAAATGGACAACAGGATATAAAACCTATACATATTATGCGATGAACGCGATAAAACTCATTCCGTCTTAATCGTATTCGTCGTCGTTGTGGCGGCGGCGGCGCTGTGGATTATATAATATAACGAATATCAATGACGATTATTCCGTGGACCAATATACGTATACTGCAATATCTCTGAACATACGAAAAAAATTACTTATAAGGTTCATCGCAAATTATTATTGCATGTTATTTAGTATCTATATACGGCGTACTCGGGAACGAACAATTGAAAACGTTGGCGAACTGCGCGAAATCGTCCGGACAGCAGGGATCAAATTCTATTAAAAAGTAATTTCTGATTAAAAAAAAAAAAAAAAACAGTGCACACCATGTCAAAACATATTATACGATCTCAAAAATATAATGAATAACAAAAAGGTTAACATAACATAGCACTTTTTATCCTTGCGTATCCTATATGATTTTTTATTCTATATGTGTACGAGATAAGGAAATGTATCGACCGAAGGACGGAACGAAATAATTCTCCCGTACACAATATAGGTAAAATATGTTACGATTATAAATGTACGTATATACATTGTTTAGCGATTTTTTCACGTCCCGTCCGTCAACCGTTATAACGCGAGCGTCTCGCCATCAGGAAGTCAAAACCGTGATTTCGGACCAATGCTTTTTCCCTCCCAGTTTTCTCGGCGGCTGTCCGTAACCCGTGGTTGATAAAATAATACCGTATTCGCACACCGATCGCGCACCCTTCAGATTTCTGAAAACCTTCTTGCTCGCGCTGCACACTTTGTGTCCCAACCACGTGACTGTCCTGCGACACATATATATACATATAGACGCACGAGTGTTATTTTTTCTTAAACATTTTTTTTCTGTTTTCTGCAGGACAATACTACATATAATATCTCCTCTCCGCGTATCACGTGCACGACGTCCGGCGTATGTATGCATTACATTCTGTGTACAAAAATCGTTTTACCCCGAGGTTTAGTTTTTTTCCTATTTCGTTTTTATACTTTATTTTTTTCTATAGATACATTTTTTTTCCTTTGCTGCAGCAGTTGCGACCGACTGCGCACAACTGCACACGATATATTCCGATAATATATTATATTATAATGCACGTATACAGACACGAAATCCGGTTTCGGTCGCGTCTCTTTGCTCGGATACCATAAGATGACCGGTACGCGCTGCCGCCGCCGTGGTGGTATATAATACAGCGCGATATGGTCGTCACGCGCGCGCCAGCAAGAGAAATAAGACGGCAAAACGCGTTTTACATATTTTTGTCCGCGTGCACTCTGCATAAGCAGCGATGCATCGTCATCGTACACGTCATATTTTCACGCAATACGTGTACACGGCAATTTTGTACATTTTTTTTACTCTCAGAAAAAAAGACGTTTTTCCCCGTATATACGTCCCCGCGCACGCGTAATGTAATAAAATAAAATAATATAATGTGACGATGACCATATCCATGGCTATAAGATTTACCGCTCGACGTATGCGCCCGTCAGACCGCAAGGCTTAAAAACCGTGAGCGCTATACGATGAGGCAATTTGTGTGGAACAAGGATGAGTTTCATGTGTGTACCAGGAAATTTTTAATAAACGCGTCATAGAATCATCGTGCAGTTCGTTGCAGGAGTGACCACAAACACGGTTACAGTTATTGGTATACTTAAATAATTATCGTATACAATAAATTGCAGGTTATAATATATAGGTCCTATAGAAAATTTCTCTGTCACATTTAAATTCATTTTCCAAAGGTTCTTCTACAAACATTTTACTAAACAATTGTAGAGTGCGTAGTTTGATAAATTGCAAATTTTATATGCGCTACATATATATATATATATATATATAGGTATATGCCATATGCGTGTAAATCGAACAAAACACAACATAATATTATGTACGAATCGCGTGTGCGCACGTCGTGCTAAACGTATAAAGGAGTTTTTGTATAAACGCAACTGCAGAACACAAACCGTTTTAATCGTTAATTTAATAGTTATAATCAAATAATACGCGTATACACATACGTATATATGTATAATATATAATCGTTTTGGTAAACGAATTATTACCATTATATAAAATATGGTATAATTATAAAAACAGTTTGCAAATTATATTGGTACATATTGTTTCAATGTCAAATACGTGCAACATCGATGCATAATATATTATTATATTATACTAAATAGTTTTTGATCGATTATTAAATGAAAAATACGTGGGTACAACAATATACTGAATCTTTAAACATGTGCAAGCGCACCAGGCATACAATCGATGAGGAAATATAGTATGCATACACAAGCAATATTATAATATGCAAATATATGCTACGTAAGCACGCGATGCTTCGAAACAGACCACATTTTTCCTATAGCTCCGGTACTCGTGCAGCTATACAGAGTGACCTGATTTACTCGTTCTCTGAGTGGCTTTTTTGTCTAGAAGAACTAACGAAATCCTGGTGGAACGTGTAAATATGTATAATATAAATAGTAATTTGTATGTATATATGGCAGCAATCCATCTGTTTCTGTAACCGCAACAGGTTAGTTTTTCAGGTTAGCAACATTTCCATCAGAACCCGCGCGCGGCACGTCTCGTAGCGTAGCAGTTGTTCTCTTTTTGCAAGAAAATGTGTTGTCGACAAATTATAATAATCCAATAAGCCAAGTACATAATAATCTAGAATAGGTGTTAGCTATGTATAAATATAAAATCTATCGATTTGACCAGATGCATGTGATTTCCACCGAATCGTTGTCACCGTCAACAAATCCTGTAGTTGTACGATTTTTTTTAAATTATTTATTTAAATTTTAAACAACTGCTCGCGGAGCATAGCTAGATTTCTGCAGATTATATAAGAAACCAACTCTTAGTTTTACAAAAACACGCCTAGTCGCTCACCAAACAGTATATAATATTATACATAAGAAGTTGTATCGATTCAACGAAAATCTATGAGTTTTACTCTCGCAACTAACGAATATATTACTATTATTATAGAACTAACTATATTATTATTTATTATAGTTGTCATATAGATGTGTATGAATAGTTTCGAATTTTACCTCAGCTGTTTTCGCAACCGTATATCATTTTTTTAAGTACAAATAATTAATAATTTCTTCAATGGACCGACCATATGGGATACATATATATATATTATGTACATAAATCGTATTCGCAACCGTATACATAATGGATCGTAGATTCGTAGATATACCCGCATACGTTTGCTTGCGGCAAAATCGACAGCATAATAATATATTCTTACGGCGTGCAACCGAATCAATTTTTCGATAATGTTGTTACAGAATCGAACTCAGGAGAGATGTACGCACGCAGTATAAAACGATCAGTGCTGTTATCTGCGGTCTGTCGCGACGAAATTCAAATTTTTTCACCCCGTCGAAAACACCAAACACCGTCACGGATCCGTATACGACGTGCACAGGGCTTACTGACGGATTTCGTGCACGTACGTGTGGTACACACGTTTATAGTGCAAGAGGTAAACACACGAAATTTATAACAAGTACGTCTTGAGAATACATAAAATAAACTTACACAATCGTAGATAATAAATTCATTTATTATCTATGTCATAATCAGGACAGTCTTGAAAGCGGTGTGAGCAGCGCCATAGCACTGAAAGACCCCGCGGCCTGTCGGCAATAATAAATGATTGGCCATTTATGAAGTCCGAAATGGCTTATATACGTAGACCGTGTACGCGTCAAAAATACATACGTGTTTTTCGGTCTGTCAAATCGGACGTCAAATTGGAAAAAAATTCATATTGACAATTTTTCAAAAATATCTATTAAATCATTTAAAAAAATATATTTACTATATATACGAACAGCATTTCTATTTTTTTTTCCATATTTATTACTACATTTAAAAAAATTTATACTGTAGAGGCACTGCCACTCTATATAATCTTGTAGGGTTTTCAGCTTGAAAGAAGTGTGTTCATCCAACGACACAAATTCATTGATCGGCTAAAAATTGGACTATTTATGATGCGCCCAAAGTGAAACCATTGATTTATAATCAATGGTTAAACCTAAACATCTACTAAATAGGCCCCACAAAATCTTTTTGCACCCAACTCCAATATTCACAAAGCCCGGCCTTGTATACAATTGTCACAATTTATAAAATAAATGTGAATACGCGCAAACCGAATTTTTTCACACATATCCTGTATATACATAAATACGGCTGATAAACGTACTTAAATACTTCACACACTTTACGTGCACGTTCATCATAATAGGTGTATCAGCAAAAATAATAACTGCAACGTCCGTCGTTTTTTATCTCCCTCTTATTTATTCGTGCAACTTTTTTTTTTTTACCCGATAAAAATTGCAAATTTTTACCCTGTGAGCAGTATCTCGAAAACGATTAAATCTCACGAGTATTGCATATTCTATCCCCTAACTGCGATACGTACGATAATATATTTCACTCCGAACGCCTAATGAATTTATTCGCATACGTCATCGGGCATTTGTAATTATTACTCATTTAGTACGCGCAGTTGTGATTTTTTTTAACCTCTCTGCATTGTATAATGGTGCAAGTGATTCGTTAAAAATCGAGTTGCAACAATCGTGTACGTACGCGCCACGTGGTATACATATATACCAACACTACGCAAGCACGTCTTTGGGGGAAAAAAGTTTCAACAAACAACCCGATATTATATTATATACTCGTTCCATTCGTGTAAAAACGTTTAATTATAAGATACTGCCGCCCAGCAGTTCAGCTATACACAACGGTTAAAATGTTGAAATATGATTTTTAGAAAGTACCAATGCATATTATACGCGTGCGTTTATTATTTCGTCGATGCGCGGGTCCGATTGTCACACCTGTTACGAAATCCCGATGATATCCAGTGGGGTGCACATTTTCCGAGAAAGAATAAAATTATTCGTATGTATGGTTTACAAGACTCGTCGAGCTACATAGACATAAGCACCGAATGGTGGGTTGTGGGCCTGCATCAGGATCAGATGCGGTAGTTGGAACTTACATTTTATTGCATAATATCGTTCTGTTTTTCATGTATGCGGTAAAAAACCATAGGTTCATCAACGATCGGTACGTCGGAAATAGAAAACGTCTAAATTCCTATGTTGCGGGTGTAATAGACAGAAACAGAACATCATGGATTACAATCCCCTGAAACCCAGAAACTAACTCTTCTTCTGAAAAATCAAAAGGAGGCCGATTTATCTCAGCTAAAAATCGAATAACATTAATATAATAGAAATTAAAGAAAGAAAAAAATAATTTAATTTAATTATTTGAATATAAGTAGAACTATAAAATAAAAAATTTAATTTAAAGGAAATCAATTTACCATTTTGTCTGTATAAATAAAGATATAAACATATGTAAAAACATTAAAATCATTTTAACAGAATAAAGTTATTTTGTAGTTGAAAAGTCATAAAAAAAATTATTGTTTATACTTAAGGATTAAAATTTGAACACTGGGTTATCCATAAGTTACTCTTCAAAAAGCTATAAAAAAATTTCTACCGGACAATATTCATGAACGATATTTTATCGTATATTGAAATACAATTCAATTTATATAAATAACAAACATTTATACGTTGCTTTTTTTGAAAATCATTTTATTTTATCAATGCATAATGTAATGACAATTATATATAAGGTAAACATAAGATAAACAAAATGGTATTACCACCATGCCAGTGGGTTTATACCGTAAAACATTGGATAAATGATCTCACTCATAAATGCTCGGCTATATGTCGAACCAATTACTTGACGAATATAAGAATGTCTGGTGGTAACACTCGGGCACTCCCCGGACTCACTTGAACCCTCTGCCACTTTGTCGATGTCTACGGCCATTGCGCTTTGGTCCGGTAGTTTTTTGTTTCTTTTTCGTCTTTTGGTCTTGTTTTTGGACCCTCGTTCGTTAGATTCTAATTGCGTATCGCTATGTTTTGAGACGTCTTTTGCCACCGATATAGATGTTGACGGGACGATTGGCCCATCCGGAATCGTAGCTAACGTTTCGAGGCAAATATTTGGAAACAATTCATCAGCCGCCAGATTTTTCGTCCTGTTTTCTACGGGCATTCCCGTGACGACGATTGCCTCTTCTGGACTAATCAGTAATTGATTTCGTTCAACTATTACCTCGGATCTGACGACATCTTTTGGCAAGTTTTTGAGCCCTAAATATCATGTTATTATTATTATCAACAACCGTGGATTATAACATTAATTTTCGGTCGGTAAAAACTGTAACCGTGTGTGAGAAATACTCACGGCACATAGAATTTTCTTCCTTACTCGACCGTGGTGTATTGAGATCTTTCTCTGTCACCAAACATCCGAATCGATTAATGGACAAAAAACTATTAGCGTTTCCGACGTCACGAGTGGATTGCTTTTCAGGCTTTTCCACTCGTTTAACTTTTGGTTTCTCTTCGACGGTCGTTGCGGTGGTGGCCTTTCTATCGGTTGACGGTGTTTCCTTCGACTTGACTGCGGAGAACAAATAAAGGGTTTTTATATATTTTATATGTTTTTGTGAGTTTTTAATCTCCGGATTGTTTAAAAGATGTTCACTAGTTCAAATACCTTTCGACTTAACAACGGTGGGTTGTGTTTCGGCTAAGGGTTCTGCACTCAAAACAACCGTTGCAGTGCTGGCGACTCCGTTGCAGATATCATCGGTACTTGGACTCGATTTTCTGCGATTGCCTGTAGTGAGTTTTTTAATGTCAGCTTTTCGCTTGACATTTTTTTTGGAAACCACTACCGGACCGTCGATATAATACGGTATGACGTCAGCCATCGGATCTGCCGCGGCATTTTTTGCTTTTCTCACCACCGGGATCATTTTTACTTTGCGTGAAGCGCAATCTTTCTTTGCTAGATCTTTCGGTGCACACGGCACAACGGTACCCTTTACCTGGGACTCGCCAGTCGGTTGCCCCGTGAAACGTTTTGACGCAGCGCTGGGCTGCTTAGTATTGGCTGTGACATTCTCGGTGGTTTTCGACTCGTCTGGGACGAAGGAAGACAAAAAATTATCATTTTTTTCTCGTTCGCAGTTAACGATTTTCACACTGCAACTATTACCCCACATACATTGTAAACGCATTTCGTATACCTTTAGCGGTTAATTGCAGCTGTCCATCCGGCTTCGGTCTTTTCGCCGCGTTACTGTTAAACACGTCCATGGTGCGGGCATAGCGTTTACGGCAATCACTGTTGCTGTTCACCACTATCGGTTTCGCGGATTTTCGACGAACATCATTTGCTGCAGGACGGGCGGCGGTGGTTTTCTGCATCTCGTCGTGCAACGGTTCAACTGATGACAGCCACTTGTTGCCACCGGCACTCGCCACCCTGGGCAAAACGTCGTCGACGATCCGGTCGTTGTACTCGAACACCGTACCCACGACCCGGAACTCCGGCCGAGTGGTCCACGCCACGCGCCTGATGACGGTCTTCTGGAGGAACTCGCGAGCCCGCAAATCGTATTCCGGGCGCGACAGTTCGCCGACCACGGACACCCGGAAACACGTCGGGCCCACCCGGGTCGTGGTCACCGACCGGACGGTCACCGCGCACCGACTGTACTCCATGCGTCCGAACAGTTTCCCGATCAAGGTCGCGCCCTGCACATTGTAATCCGGCCGGCCGTTGCGCTGAACGAATGAATACTTGGAGGTGTCGTCGAAAAACCGTAGCAATGTGGTCGCGTCCCATTCCTCCCCGGCTAACGCGCCGTAGTACTTCGTCGCGAAATCCCTGCCGATCGCGTCGATCTCTTCAAGAGTCATGTTCTTTTCTGTCGTGCTCATCATCTCGTTCGGTTCAAAGTCGCGATTTATATATTTGTATTCCACTGTTTGTGCAAAGACAAAAACACTTTCTCAAGGTTTTTACCGTTGTATGCGAGCAGAGAAAATATTTTCGTTGACGTTGTACCGCACAAATTCGTTAAGAATAACAAACGATAGATAATAATTGTCGAGGTTCGACTTCTGATGTGTGTACGAAAAATAATTCCATTTCTATGGTTTTATACGCAATTATTATTGTATGTATTTCTGTATTGGGTCAGTATATAAATTCAAAAACGGTGAATTGGCCAGGTTAAAATTAAATAAATGCATAATACATATACATGGATTATGATTAATTAACGAATATCAGTGCTATAGCTAGGGGCACTGGGGGCACGTGCCCCCCTCCCCCGAAATCCTTTTCTTTTTTTTTTGATTGGCCAAAGACCCATAGTACATTGCACAGAAATTTTTAAATTTATATATTTCAAGATAAATCTATGATAACGAATAACAATAAGTTATTAATTTTATAATTTGTATTCATAAATGTAAAATAGTAAAGATAAGCACAGACTTCAGATAAGAAATACAAGTGCATTCCATTTTTGTTGTGAACACGGTTATGGTTTGATAGTATCATATTATTATATTATAATATTTTGTGCTGAAGTGCCAAGTGGTATATAGTTAATGGTGACATGGTATATTATTTGCGGTTAATTATTGTTCTATGATTACAGTTGATTGTCATAGATAATAAATTACCGGTGATTGTTCTCGGTGTTATCACATTACTTCTCAAATTCTCAATTTCATAAACATTTTTGTTTTTTTTTTTTAATTAAAATATTCAATGTTATTTGCTCAATAACTCTAATAATAATATTGTAATAATTGTATATTAATAAATAATCTCTCATTTGTTAAATAATATTACCTATAAAATAAAGAAATATTTTTGAATATTATAATCATTTAAATTTGTTTAACTGCTCCATCATAATATCCATAAATAAGAGTTTAGTCTTAACCATCCCATTTGTAATTTGTGTAAGGTCAGCTATAACTTGTTTTCTATTATATGTTTAATAAAAGTTAAAAGTTCTGATGATCTTGTATTCTTCTTCGTAAATAGTAATAATATTTGAATGAAAAATGAAATGTTGTATTTACAACACATATTGATAATATTGATAAAATTATATTAATATAACTATATTAATCAGTACATTATTCTATCAATATATGTTTCAACATAATATATTAATACTTTGTTATTTTTTAATTTTTAAAAATATTATTAAAGAAATAATATTAATACTTTGTTATGTTAAATATATGGGTACCATAGTTGTTAGCATATAATGGTAATCATAAAAATAATAGGCCTGTAGTACTTTATAAACAAAGAGACCATAAAGTAATTGGTGATAATTAGATATTCTAGCATTGCAAAATTTGAGAAAAAAATTAAGTTCCCCCCCCCCAAAAAAAAAAAAAACAATTTTCTGGCTACGGCACTGACAAATATCTATATGTAAATGTATCGATTCCTAAGAATATAAGGGTTTTAAAATCCGATAAGAAATATGCATGAATCAAATATTTCTTATTTAAATAACACCAAATTTACTTCAAATTTATTTTTTCTTTTTCTATTTATTTATAAATTAACTATAGGTATTTATAATTTAACTCCGATTTATTTTATTTTAACTTAATTTTGTAACTCTGAATTATAATATTATTAATGGTGACGAAAAAATAACAAATAGTTCAGTTTCCATCACTGCGACAAGAGACCGTGGCTGTATTGTCGGTCGTTATTATAACCCCATTATTATTATTATTATTAACTATTTTTATTATTATTGTCACTGGCCATCGCCGTACAAGTAACTGTGTCTACCTATTAACGTTACCAATAATAATGCCATCTAATTACCAACCATTTGTTGTGATTTATTTCGTTCGTTTATACGATAATGTATTACAAACGGTTTTGGCACAACAGGTGAGAAATTGATTTCGGCTCGTGTACATTATTTTATACTAAAGATCTCCCGATCACCTTATATTACTGTATACAATCGAAAGCCATTATATATACGCAACAAGCAATACACGTCGACGGACTTACGGGATAAGAATTTGAGCTAGTCTGCAGGAGCTTTGAAAACGCGTGTACGCTTATCGGGACGCAAGGTATGGCGGGGCGGCGTGTATTTTATATATAGTTACTCGTAAGTCACATATTTTTTTAGCTGGCAACTCGTTTGTGCCGAAGCCGACCTTTTGATACGGATAGCGCGTGCACTTGACACAAATGCAGGAATGCCGAATTAAGCAATTTCGACATATTATTATATTGATAACGGAATAATAATAACTCATTTTTGTATACTACAATATATTATTATGATCGCGGTATAGGTATATACATAGACATATACGACAAGTCGTTGATGAAATATTTCGCTGTGTTGTGTGAAAAACGCGCAGTTTGTATGATAAAATAGTACGAGACGAAAATGCATATTATAGTATTGTCAGCGTATATCACCCGTTATAATATTATATTATTTGTATTCACGTGGGAGAATCGTCCTTATAGAACAGAGCAGCACAATGTACACCATATTATGATGTACCTATGATGAATATTTCAATCAGGACTACGATAAAAGTGTGTTATACAATATGTATACGCGCGTCAAGAAATATCTAATAAAATGTATAATACATAATAATATCATGTGGTTGACCGCATGTCCTTTAAAAACATTTTTCGACCATATAATATAATAATAATATTATGTGGTACACGCGACATGGTTGAACGCAATCGCCGCCGCCGTCCGTCTGCGCAGCATGAGAACGCACGAGTATTTTCTCGCACTGGAATTCGTCCTCCTGAACATCGTATACGCGCTTGTATATTAATACAGCCATATCATACTAGCGAGAAATGTTACGCTTTGTGAATGAAGACACCAACACCCGACGATTAATACGTTTTCCTTTCTTTCTCGCGGACGAAGACCGGAAATACACCGCCAATGGCGACGACGACGACGATTGTACACTTTTGACGACCGCGAGTTTTGTCGGCGCAACGGTGTGACTAAGTGACCATGATGATGTTTTCAGGATCACGCGAGATGATTGATGATGATGCTGTACTGTATGAATTTAGGAGTTATGCGTACTGCACATATACATACGCAGTGACCACATATTTTCCCCGCAATAATGCATAATATATTATAATATACTGCTGTGCACCACGTGAGATTTTCGATTTCAAAAATATATACGTCACTGCAGTAGACCGCGGTTGATTCTTGTAAAAGCGTATGATTGGCCCTTTTACACCCGAATCGCACCTATAGTTTATAAAAACGAAATACCGCAAAATCTTGCGGTCGACGACTCCGCGGAGACGGATTTTCGTAATAATTGTAGCAAACAAACGTGAGCAGCGGTAAACAATTACGATAAAAATCAATCATGGATTCTTTCAATCCCAAAACGGTAAAATACTAATGAGCAATATGTGTACCTAGAACGCGGGGATGTTCGAAAAACGCGGACTCTCCTTCCTCTAGCGTTTAAGTCACCGAGAGATCGAACGACGCATAATTAGTAAATTATGCGTATAAAAAAAATGTATTTTACATCGCTATATAGTGTGTTTCGGAAATACGCATAGGATATATTGTCAAATAGTAGGTAATTTGACCGTGAAAATCTGCGTTCAAACGTTCAAAGTTCAAACGGAAAGTAATAATTATCTTCGCCTTATTTTTCCTCATGCGGATCATCTTGCACCACCACAAATTTTTGCCGATATTCACATCGCTTCGAACACATAACGGGTAGTTCACCTCACTTTGCAGGGTAAATATTTTTCAACGGCATCGCGCACAATTATAATATAACAATATATAAAACGGTACACATTTCTATCGTGTATTGCTGCAACATGCTGCAGTGGTTTTCAGACGGCGGCGGCGGGTAATTGAAATTTCATGGTGATTTGTCGCCGTCGAAACAATGCGAGAATCTCCCGTAACGCATCGTAATCGAAGTCAATAATTGGCGAGTGTCGAAACACAGACAAAATAGAGAAAGAGAGAGAGAAGGAGAAATTCAAACGCTGCTTGATATCAACTGTTTATAATACGCACCTATATTATGTATTATGTATACAAGTTATACAACGCGAGTGCCGTGAACGAAAAAGCATTCTACTGCTGCAAATTATTATACGATCGTCGGTGCGTATATTATGACCCATGGTGGAGGCGAAGAAAATTTTCCGCCTTGCAGTGCTATACGCACGATACGCGTCGTTGTAAACGTTATTTGAGATTATCAACAAAACGTGTCAATATAATATTATATCCATTGTGTTCCGTGCTGCGACTTTTCACCAGTCACGCGGTAGATTTACCGGAAAGATGTGCACGTCGAATCTTTTCTGGTCGTCTTTAATCGAATTCGTATTCCGAGATATTATACCAGAGAGGCTTAGAACAATCGATCAAAACAAGAAGGTTTGTTTTATTTAAACTCTATGCAATTAAAAACGAAATCTATTCAATTACAATATAATATTATTGTTTTTACTTTTCTGTTCAATCACCGTGTATACCCGGGATAACAACTATACATGTATACCTACGTCAACACTCCGTATATATATACGCATATATTAAGCGATTAAGGGTCGGTTAAGTATCGTCTAATGTTTATGTTATCCCATACGGTTTCAAGAGACTCTTGAGAGACACGTCCACTGTATATATGCGCACACTGTTTTGCTTGTGTTTTTTGAAACGCGTTGAGCGTGTTAGTAATGAATAATGACCATAAATATGATAATATAATATACAGTATTATTATACTAGACTTATCGACAAGCGACGAGGGTTTTGAACTCTGCAACAAGAATAAAATAATAGATAATAAATAAAATACGGACAGACCTCATACCATTGCAGATATAATGTATATATATATATCCAAAAAGAGAGCACGTTACCATAATATGGTGTTATGGTAATATGGTATTTTATCTTGTATGATAATATTATACAAGGTAAAAGTGGTTATTGAAATATCATTACAATGTGTACGTTTCTATGTTATTATATTAAAATTGATGTTTGCTTGACTGCATTTTTGTATAGATAATATTTGTATAAATTAATTTCATTCATTATCACAGAACAAAATTATCGTCTTATAATAACCGCCGTCGGAAACCACTGTGGTACTGTAGTATTTATATATAGCTGTTCTCTTCGAGCAGTGTCCCGTGCGTGTAGGAAGGACTAATAGATTTCTTTATTATCTATATTATTGTTTAATTTTAAACTCCGGAGGATGCGAAAAACAATGCGGACATGCATGCAGGGGTCAGCCGGAAGGATATTTGGTTTTCAAATGCATTTTTCTTTTTAACCGGATCATCGATAAATAATTCGATCGTATGACGTTAAGCATATCCATTTTGGAAAGAGTTGAGACCTGGAAAACTTCCTCCCACCTGTCGAATAATCAGAGTGCGGTCTTGCGTCCTGTTTTGCAGCGTGTTGCATAATGACAGCGGTTAGAGTATATTATACATCGCTGCACAATAACGATCTGTAATACGGTTTTCTGCCCGATCAGTTTTATCGAGATCGATTAAAAGTACGACAATGGGAATATCGTGCTGTTGCTGTATAGTTACAGAGCGCGACGACGTGGTAGCGCGTTTTTGCGTCAACAAGAGAAATTCACCCGGTCAACGCTCATCGTATATATATAAATCTATATCCGTCTGGTTCAATTTTTTTTTTCAGCCTTCCAACGATGCATGTAGTGATAAACGACCACATGATATACGTTTTCGAACCCGGGCTTAAAATTGTGTGCACTGCGGTGCATTACGAAATTTATAAGTGATACGATAAAATTGTATCCATTGCAGGAGTTATACTAAATAAAATAGAAATAAAATAGTTGAATCAGCTTGTAATCCGAAAACGGATAAATGTATACATAAATTGTATAATATATTTAAATCCGATATTCAAAAGGTATACATGTTATAGGCTCATCTTTATAATTGCGTTGCGGAATAGGTATACGTCATAGAGGAAACATTTGTTTAAAATGTACACAGTGTGCAGAGCAAGAATTTTAACTATTTGTGTCCTGTGTTGCGAACGGCGCCATTCGTCGAGGCCTCTAGCCTAGGACTTAAGTCTAAAATCATCTTCTCGCGTCTTGCATTTGTTATAACAGTATCATAATGCGATTACTCTTATATAGTTGTACAATATTTATTATTATTGTTCACGAGGCGATTGAAGATTTAGAGCAATCCTCCGGAAATGAAAAATATTATGCAAGCACGTGTGTGCTTGTTATAGTAAGTATCTAAATAACCGGCAAAAAAATGTGTAAATGTATTACAGGTATGTGTAGAGACACATATTTGTTATAACACTTGATGGTAGTAATTATATTGGTTTTTGGAGAATTCATGGTGAGTAATGAAATGAGATAATTGTATATTATATATTATGATTTACGAAATTGTTGAATTCCGATCCGGTACTTTTCCCCCTAGGAAAGCACGATGCCCAATGGTAATATTAATATACCTTTATATACCTAATACTACTCGTATATTTAGTTCAATAAAAAAAATTGCGATAAATCTTGATGAATTGTCATTTATTACGTTTGAATATTATGAATAATCACAGAAATTACTTAATAGATTCTAGCTAAGCTTTACTATTATTCTGTTTTACTTTTAGTCATAACATTCATAACTCAAAACAATGAAAAACGATGAATTTCGATTTGGGAAACTCGCTTACGTACTTATTTGGAAATGGTTTCTTCTTTCATATCGTTTTATAAATAATACCATTTGCCGTAACTCGTAAGAATTAAAAAATATGAGTAACTCAATTAAACAATTCTTCGGCAGACTGTCATCACTATTTTTTCATTTTAAATAAAATCTATATCGAATACACTACAACGTTCTAGCTTTAAACAATACGAAATACAGATAGAATGGTCTAACAATAGCGGTCTTGTACATATATTTGAACAGCTGTCTTAAAACCTAGCGTTAAAATGATAATTTGAAAAAATTGTATAATTATGTAGTACCAACACGATTAATATTTATTGATTATTATTGATTTCTAATAAATAATGATTTTTTTAAAATTCTTTCCAA
Organism: Chaitophorus viminalis; assembly: GCA_025469195.1. Taxonomy (NCBI): domain Eukaryota; kingdom Metazoa; phylum Arthropoda; class Insecta; order Hemiptera; family Aphididae; genus Chaitophorus; species Chaitophorus viminalis. The sequence goes on from JAIPRK010000502.1 coordinate 164,062, forward strand.
ACGAGTTGAACGCGAAGGCCGAAGAGTAATAAAGAAAAATTACTTTCGATCACAATAATTTGCCATAGTACCTCTGTGCAAAACGACCGAAAAGTGCATTTCATTATAAATATAATATAGGCGCGTATACGCGGTGACAAAATCCATCAATAATCGTCCAATGATTAGAAAGTGAACCGAAAACGAACGAAGATAAAACACTGACGACCGTGAGCGAATTCGTATTTGTGTGATTTAATCTTTTTTTTAAATGTTAACTTCAATTAGTAATCATCACTGATTGATAATTATGCCTGCGCACGTGTATTATAATACCTATGCACATGCACATGACAGCGATCGTATATATGTATATACAGGTACATGATATTCGTATTATACCTACGGGCTACGACGATAAATATAATATTATAATGGTTAAACCTTCCAAGACGAATCGGATCGTATTTCTAGTTCCGTCAAAAGTGTCGGCGGTAAATAAATTTAATTCGACGTCATTATATTATCGTTATAAGAAATCCGAAATGTATCAGTCGTCTCGGCTCCGGTTGTCCGATCGCATTTGGGTATACCTACAACATAGTATACGTCCCTGCAGTTTACACGCGCGTGCACACACACACACACACACACACACACACACACACACACATATACGAAACACTTGATAATAATGATATACTCGGCCGTTTACGCACAAATAGGTCTCATATAATAATATTATAATATAATATAGTATTATATAATATACACATTACTTAGGTAACGTAAACACGATGTATTATAACGACGGAATTAAAGAAAATAAATAACGTATCATCGACCTGTCGCATTCGGCAAGATGCAGGGAGAGGAGGGACTAGGGTGTCCTATGGAGTTCGTCCCGAACACGTTTCATATATTGTAATAATGTACGCACGGTTTTTCTTCTTATTCCATAGCACACCGACTCGGCGAACAGAAAGAACCTGCGCAGACAACGGGGCTATATATAATATATATATATATATATATATATATGTGTATATTGTGTATACGTTCCATTGTGTTCTCTGTACACATGCATGTGTATATTTACTGCAGGTACCTATTTAACACGCATACACATATCTATACGCATTATATTATTATTATCGGAAACTGCATGTCGGACGGACGTGCACACAAGATAATAGTAATAATATGTCAACCTTGTGTGTCGAGAACTCGACGGGGATGCACTCGTCGTGCATTCGTACGAAATATATTATACGTATATATAGGTATGTGTGTACATAGGTGTTCAGAAAACGTTAAGATTTAGGCTCACATCGGGCACACATTTATTGCATACCTACACACACGCGCACGTAGACAAACAAGTACGCACGTGTGGGCGCGTGAGTGCTGAACGGGTACCTTTCCCATGGCGATAACTGGCGAGAGGAAACGGTCCTGTTGCAGCCGCGCGCGCACCGTATCCGATTCCGCGCCATGTCCTTTGAGGAAACGTCTAGAGTTTCTCTCTCTCCCGCACATCGTTTTTCAACAGGTATACACCGCGGCGGGCGACACGCCAACAATACATAACACATTTATTATATTATATACTATGCACAAACAATACAATATAATACGACCGTTTCGAGGAATACTAACGACATTTTCGGTTATAGACCGTGTGCGGTGCACCGGTGTGTTGGTATGCTCTACATAGGTATTCGATGCGTGCATATAGGTATGCGCACGTCGTCGTTTTTAACCTTCCCGAGAGCCCTATCCCTCCAACACGTTGTACACACAGAAAAAAGAGCAACGCGTGTGTTTTTCACACCGGTCCGGCTGCCACGGATTACCTTATTCATATTATATATACTTACCACGACCGACCTCACTATGCAGTTTTATATACCTGCGTCTAACCCTCCGTGATGTAGCGTTGTGCCATAGTTCATATAAGCAAAAATCGCAGCCCTGTACATTTATTTGCATCCCAATAAAAACTCCTAAATTTTAAAATTTGTTCAAGGCAATTTTTTTGGTTCAATTTAACATTATTAAGGTTACAAATGATTTTAGTAACCGAGCATGAATCATCTAAGTTGTGTATAAGTTGGATGATTCATGAGACTTGTAGCTAAAATGTATTTTTATATATGGTACCTATATTCTATATATTGTACGATCGAATATAATACACATTGTTAGTCATTATTAATAATAATATAAAAATAATAATAATAACAATTCATTCAAATTAATAAAAGGGGCAGATACTTAAAAGTACAGGTATTAAATTAGATATTAAATTATATAGGTATAATATAGTTATATAGGTACTAAAATGATAAGAATATAAACCAAATAGATTTTATATATTATCCAATATAACATATTATTACTTTATGAATCATGCTTAATAGAGAAAATATGAAGTCAAAATCTGGAGCAAGTTTTTTACACAGTCAAAGCTCTTTGAGTTGGAGAAAATCAATTATTATTATGGTTATCCTGGTCGTTCTTAATTAGTATTTAAAATATACTACTTAGTTAATATTTTATTAACTTTCCTGTTATCAAATCTATCCATCTATAAATGTACTTTTATTTTCCTTAGATCTTTTAAATATGTTAAAGAACTCATAATTTTTTGGATTTTATTTAATAATTTTCATAGGTATTACAAATAATTCATATTCTCAGTAAACAGTAGCGAAAAAACAGATGCAACATTCATCAAATAATTAGATGAAATGAGAATTTCTAGAATTTTGAATATATTTTTAAACTTTGTCTAGGAACACTGAACAGTAAAAACATAATATTATTGCTGAATTTCCAACCAAACCAACCACTTTAACTATTTTGTTATTAAATTATACATCTTATAAATATTATTTCTTGTGATATTTAAGATATTTATATTTTTAATATTGAGTAAATATTAGTAAATATTATTTAAAGTTTATCGGATACAAGTAAGAAAACAAAATTTAATTTGTGATAGTTTTATTTAAATTTCCAATGATTTCTATGTACTATAGGTCTATACTCTTTATACACCTTTACAATTTTAGGTAAGATTACATGATACTCGAACATAGGAAAAGCCAAAGCATGTGTATGAAGAAATTAGAAGTATTCAGTTCAACTTATCACAAAATATGTCATACAAAAAGTGAGTATAAGTTTTACAACTCGTGAGTTGGTTTTCAGTGTATAAACGGTCATCGCGGACAACCCCTCCACCAAAAAAAAAAAAAAAACAAATTGAACGGCTAATTTGCGTATATTTCGTACATAACGACAACGTTGTAGGCGCATATAATATACGTAATACAGTAAAACCTCTCTATAATGGAATCGTTTGGGACCAAATATTTTTCCGTCATAGAGAGGTCAAATTCATATAATATTTGCACCGCGCAGGGCTATTGAAATTTTCCGTTATAAGGAGGATTCCGTTTAGTAGAGGGTCCGTTATAGAAAGGTTTTACTGTATATAACATAATATTATACGTACGCGCATGGAATTGAGTCGTCAAGTCCCTTCTTCACAGAACTCGGACGTCGTAACAGTCACCAAAACCTGGACAGAATGTATTTTTACGACATGACTCACTCACAAACACACACACACACACACACACACACACACTAAAAACTAAACTGTTCAGAATAGGTACAACTGGTATTATAGATGTATACCGCGCTCGATTATGTATGTATGTATGTGTGTGTGTGCGCGTATAATATATTATGCATATTATGCATACGTGGAGGAGAACACGCACGGCGGTATGTCCGTCGGGTTCATTCGTCTGGACAGGTTTCATTATGCATAATACACGCGCACTCACCTCACATACACGCACACACACACACACGCACACACATACATACGAGCGCGGTGTATATCCTTCGTCTTTTTTACACCCCACCAACCCCTGCCCTCCAAGTGCACACTTCACGTACGCTGTTAACAATCACTACGTATACGTTGTATTGCATACGGTGTACATGAATATAATATTATATACCATACTTACGAACCGGTTTACAAAGACTATGTATGTGAGCTGCTGCTGCTTTTGCTGCGGTCGTGGTTTCCATTAAAGGAACGATGCGATGGTCCCCCCTTCTCGCTCTCACTCCTTCCATCTTCCTCCCTACATGTATCTCCCCGTCTATCCGTAAATCTATCCATCTATGTGTGTGTGTATGTGTGTGTGTGTGTGTGTGGTGTGTTTGATGACTTTCCGTCGGGACGACGACCACCGTCGCGAGAGTGTTGTAACAACAACAATATAACCTCAGGACGGAGAGACGTATATTATAGGCTATTCGTTCTCTCTTTCTTTCTCTTTGCGTACTGCACTTGTACGTATGTACTAGGTATAGGTAGGCAGGTACGTGCGTCGTCGTCCAAACACAATGGATTTAATATTGTTATAGATTTTTATAAATATATATATATATATATATGTGTGTGTGTGTGTGTGTAGGTACGGTGTAAAATGTTTTTACTATTATTACAAGTCCCGAGTGCGCTGCGCGAAGAAAGATAGTTATGTATTATAAAAGAGACCCGTTTATGGTATATAACAACTAGCTCGTCGAAATTACTGCGTACGCGCCGTTCTCAATGAGTTTAATGAAAAATGCGGTCGCTAACGAAAATAAATAGTCTACTATTATTTAGACCGGTGCACTGTATAGCTGTTGTACGAGCACATATTATGTAGTATATGTATGTACTCTATACAGCTCGTCCCTGCCGCTATAGATGGAGATTACAAATAATAATCGAAACGAGAGTGCATTTAATTCATTGGAGAGTTTTAACATCCTCCTGTGTACCGCGGTAATTTCCAGGCTATACGACTGAACTTATTTTATACGTATATGTATAGATATATATATATTATACTTTATAGTATTCTTACTCCTCCTCCTTTTCCAATCTCGCTTTGTTACCCATCATCTATGACGCCTCCGTCTGATTAACGCACGTGCTAAAATAAATCATTTTGTTACTCATCGCGTACATTACAGTGTATTGCATAACAATACGAAACATCATTCAACATGAAGTTTATGTAGGTAACTAGTTCTCGCAGAGGGCATGTAATATTTTATATGATTGGTTGTACGCGGTACCAAACTAATACTTTTTATACAAACGTCAAATGCATATCATATACGCATGCACCGTATACGACGAGCGCTTTGTCACGTCATAACATAAAACAAATATTATGAATAATTATAATATATACGCTGCAACGCTCTCGTTACACTATCATTTTGTGTTAAATACGCAACTGCAGTGCGCGTACATAGGTACAACAACTTTGAGAGCGAAATTGAAAACATTCGTAATAAACGTTGGATCAAAATTTTATTCGTATGAAAATAAGCGCAGGTGGGTACAATAACTATCCCGCGCATCATTCCAGCTATGCAGTAGGGGATTTAGCGTCAGACAAAATAAACAGTTGCTAGGGCGGCAATTTTAGGCCAATATTTTTTTAAGAATACTAGATTTTTTAGATTTTGTATTGTAGTGTGAGATTACTCAAAAGCAGAGGTACCTAACCCGTGGTACGCGGAAGGCTCGTAGGTGGTACGCGAAGAAATTATTTTATTACTATTTGGATTCCATATTATTTAATTTAATTTAGTTTATTTGATATTATCTAATTTTATAAAATTATTATTTTATCAAAATAATATTTAATGTCGATGACATGGGGTTTCTAATCTTAGCAACAACAACAAATATCACATAAATTTTATTTATTTAATTTAATTATTATTATTTTTTATTAATTGAAAAATTGTAATTTAAAATTTAAATATTTAGATTTAACTAAAAATTAAGATTTTTTACTTTTATAAATATCAAATAATAAAAATGTAAAGAAATGAATGAATAATAAAAATATACGCTACAAAAATGTGACTCCTAATTTAGTTTTAGAATTGAGGTGGTACACGTATTGATTATAAAAGGGTCTGGTGGTACTCGATAATAAAAAGGCTGGGAACCCCTGCTCTAAAGGATGGCAAATAAAAATGTTAAATATTAAAACATAACACATTTTTGTTAATATAATTAGCATTTCTTCTTAATAATACATAACGTCCAAATTAATTATCGACCGACTGCCAGGAATATCGTAAAAATAATTAATAATCACTTACGGGTCGTTCAACAACCGTCGTTCGACCGCACGACTATTACTATAGTATACTATTTTCTTAATCAGAACAGTTTATAAACACAACCAATCATTATTGTTAAATAAGTACTTAAAAATACGTTTTCTCATTGACAAATTTAATGAAACGACAAAATAAAACTTGCCTATAGGGGTGGCATTCGTGTAAATCCGTTTCTGCTGCTACGGCTATTGTCAATAGGTTTTTGTTTTACGCACCTTCTCGGATTTGTAGAAAGAACTATTCGACTAGAACCGAACCATCTTATACACAGAGTAATTATTGACGTATAAAAAAGGTATACCGAACGTATAAGCGTTTCAATCAAACGATGTACGCAAAGACGCGCAAATGAGCTGCGCACTGTGTATACGCAGCAGCATATCATACCGTCCCGCAAAAAATGTGTCTGGCGACTTTAAGACAAAAATATAATAAATACGTATTTACGCGTGAACGTCGAGAACGTTTTACGCGCACATGCGACTATATTATTATACACGTATTATACGCCTACACCGATCAAATGTGTATAAATCGGTACGTGTATACCGATAGCGATTTACATCAACGTGTACGCGCGGAACGAATTTTGAGGTCGATCTACAGGACGAGGCCTTGTCGCCGAGACGGACGCATGTCGAGGACCAAAGACGAGCCCGGTAACAACAACAACAAAAACCGAACACACATACGCACAATACTATATATACTCGTATGTGTAATATGATTACGATAAACATAAACATAATACACATAGAAAACCATATAGGTAATCAGGATGTACGCTGCGACGTGGCTGACCAGTACACTGCGCTTATAGAGTTTGTTCAATAATAATTAATTATAAATTTATAACAAAATATATAACAATACAATGTATACCGACGAGCATATAGGTACCCTATACATACGCAGTATTATTACATATACAGCGAATGCACCGGATTCCAGGACGAGACACAATGTAAGCTTTTGTACACCGAACGATGTAGGCACTTATGAGTTGTATGACATATTATTATATTATTATTTTTATACGATGGCCATGAACGCGATGGCGATGAAACGGATTTCCGCGGACGTTTTCCGTTTGGAAAAAGTAAAACGATTTTTTTCTTTCATATACACGTAGCGCCGCCGCGAGCTGATTGCCGAGTGTATAGGTATACCTACCGGGTTTTTTAATTTCATAATAATAATAATAATAATAATAATGTATAACGCACTTGAATATCCATCGTGTACTACACCGTCCACACACACAGCAAGGCTGCTGTGATATTATACGTATATTCAGTAAGAAATCGGCCAGCGTTGTATACAACGCAACTGTCTCTCGCATTAATATACGATATGATTATTTCAAATAATAGTGCACAGATGCCCTGCAGCACGGTGTGGTTACAACTTCTGGGCTTCGGCGATCGTGGGCGGTTGATGCTGTATAGGTCCGTGAGGAACAAAATACATATTATTTACGTTTCATGGTTCGTACTGCTGCGCAGGAAACCAAAAGAGTGACATAATATACGCGCGTCCGTCAGATCAGTATTGTCAATACATTTCAGACCCATGAACCTTCGCCGCAGCACCTCGTATGAACAGCCCACAGGGCTAATAAATACGGTGTGCGGTTGTAATATTATTATAGTGAACGTGTATACGCGCGAATCACATAACCCTGGGTACACTACTCACCGTCTATATTCGTATTATTTGTAGCGGCAAAAAAAAAAGCAATCACGGTTTTTGATCAAGGTTAACATATTATATTATATAGCACAAACGAAAATCGGCGGACACCATTTCGTGTCCGGGGTGTGCTCTGCGATGTTTCTATACCTATTATAAATTTATGGTGACCAGACGTACTTATTTAATAAGGACAGTACTTCTTTTTGAAGACATGTCCTATTGTCCTGAATACATTGTCGAAGTATACCATAAAGTACTTTTTTTAAATTATGTAGGTACCAATTCCAAATTGAAATTTATTTTAACATCGCCTGATTATTAAATTCGTAAAATTATCGACTACTTTAATTTGTATAGAAAAGTCATAGGAAAATACAATGCATCCTTAAATGTGTTTTACAAAAATGCGTGATTTATCATTTAATACGATGATATGATACGTAGACGTAGGTAATCCGGTAGCACGGATATATCGGGACATTTTTTAATTATTAGTAAGATAACAAATGTATGATATGTTATGTAAGTTTCATTTCAAAATTAATAACGGTTGTTTTATTTAAATTGTATTTTTATCTATATAAATATATAATATAATGTGTTATAAATTAATACATATGAGTTTTGTACTTATTTATTTATTTTTTTTTAAATCTGGTTAGGTACCATAATTATAATAGCAATTTCCCACCTCCCGTGATTGGTGTCCCACGCGATCAAAGTATTTTCGTTTCCGTCGGATATATTTGTAGCAATAAATATAATTCGTTTTATCTTGCCAGCCTGCTCTAAAGAATAATTACTTGCGTTAGAAAATAATCGGTGAATGGTGAATGTCCACTGCAAGGGCGTACGCAGAATTCGTTTACGGAGGGAAGTGAAGGGAGGGGGCTATCATAATTCGTAAGTACCTATATAATAAACATACCAATATTATGCTAGCGCACGTTATCCCATTTCGATTTCTGGTGATTTGATCATAGTTCGTCTTATCCAACACATTTCCGGTGTCTGACTTAGGTGTCTCCATAAGTACAACAATACGACATTACTCATACACAACCTAATCATGCATCACCATTCTAATCTTTTGTACCTTTTTCGAACATGCAAATAATATATATATATATATATATTACTCACAAGCCACATATTATTACTCAAGTAGAGGTGCACACGTCAGTTGTCGATTTAATTTATCTCACTAGGAGTAGGTCAATTTCCGGTCGAAAGAGAGTTGCATTAATATGTACCCAAGTTGCAGATAAAAATTAAGAAAAAAACCTCAGTTTGTGCGCTGTGCCCGTAGTACCTACTTGCCAAACGAAACACGCGTCGATTTTCAGTGTATTACGGCATGTAACGCGCGTGTCGTCATAATTGCAACACTATACGACATTGGTCGACCGATTACTATTACAACAGTTGGTGGCTTGTACGTGTATATTATAGCAGTCTCGAGTTCTGTTCCGGCAAACCGACGGATCGCGTCAGGGAGTTAGTCGCCAGTAGGTTTGGGTTAATTTGGCACCTCTACGATCTTTTCGAAAAAGTATTTACTATTCAATCGTAACCAGGGACCGCTCCAGAAACTTGGTTGGGATGAGTAATAATTTTCAGAAATCTTTATAACGTAAATACAACAATTTTTACAATACAAATTCAAGCAGTATATTTTTAGTTTTTGCAAACATGTCAACTATATAATCTTATTGATTAAAAAGATCCATTCCATTTAATTAATATTTATTATAGGCATAGTTCTAATAAACCTATCTTCCGACATTCTCGTGCGACTACGTCAAGTTAGATTTTATTTTTATTTTTTTACAATAAATAATTTTTTTAGAAAAATACTAGCGTACGGGTCTTTGCCCGTCCCCCCTGATCGCGGCTTCTACGTTCATGAAAAACCATTGTGTGGCGCCCTCAAATCAACATTAATCGATTGGCGTCCTAGGCTGTAGCCTACTAAACCTGTTGGTAAATCAGACACGGGTCCGCGTCTTCGAAAAATGGCGGAATCGCGGAATAGCAACCAAACTCCAAAGACGCTTTAAAGACAAGTTCTATGCGGCAATAACAAAGCTCACTTCCGTTGGGGTCTGCGCGGTGGACGACGCGTTGGCGATCATAATCCGTTTGCGCTTATTCCGGTGTGTGTGTGTGTGTGTGTGTGTGTGTATGGTGGAAGAAATCTTTGGACGACGCGGACACCGTCACCCTAGGTCGCGATTGTTTTGAAAAAGTTTACGACGATATTATACGCATATGACAATACAACAATACAATGTACTTGAGCCGGTGACGTGTTACACGACAATTTCGAAGTTCCGTCGCAGGCGGAGTTCTTTCCAACAGTCACCGTTTGTTGAACATCAGACGCGAAACACGTCGGAACTATACCCGGTATGTAAATGTGCACGATTCGAGAACGAAAACCACGGTTTCTCGCTCCGATCATTTTGCACGCACGTTGTCCGAATACACACCTGTGTGTGCCCCCATTACGCGTCACCAGGCGGACACTATGCGCGTACCCCGGATAAAACGCAGTTTTCCTCCAATCACGTACAGTTCGGTGACGTATTTGCCGTAATTCAATGGGTGAGGAGGGGCAATACTAAATTCGTAAACTATGCGATGCATGATTGCAGTTTTTTATTTTTCGTGCATTGCTTTGGTAGACGTTCAATTTTAAAACGATGTAGAGCAGGGATGGCGAACCTATGTCACGCTCGCATTATTTCAGTGATACGCCAATTTAAATATAATTCATAAGTTTTACTTCACTTTCCAAAAAAATTACTAATAATTTGAAATTATTTTTAAATTATTATTGTAATATATCGTAAGATATTATCACGACTGTGGATGTTACAGCCGTAGATATTATTAACGTAATATATATTTACCTAACAACAATTAAAATCATATTTATGTGTTTAATTAATTATTTTTCAAGCAAAAAAAAAGGTCTGAACAATTTCTGACACGCGAGACAAATAAAATCAAACAAAACATTTTGATTTGACACGTTGTTATCAAAAGGTTCACCATCCCTGATATAGATCATATAGACAATTCTGTGCTCTCGAAGACATAATATAGTTACATAAATATACAGGTTTATTTTGTACTTGCATCTCTTAAACCTCTTGGGAAAAGTGAATAAAATATTATAAATAATACAACTCAAATAACAGTAAAACAATATTTATGACCGAATAATAAAATCAATATTTCTCTTTGTCATTTTTGAAAAATTGTGAACTACATATAATGAGGTCAATATAGATAGATCGTAGGTACATGCAGCTAATGCCTAATAGCTAATCCGCATTCTATTTTACCCCATTCTAGATTCAAGTCATGCTTTGAATCTACAAAAAATACATGAAAAATGCAAGTATAATTTATTATATTAATGACTATTGACTACTAAATAACCTAAGCAACACAGTAATGATTCAAACATGACTCGGATCATGGGGGAAGAGGAGCGATCGTCTCCATTATACACGGCACTGGAACAGTTACGTTCAATTCTTAACGAAAAGTATGTGGATGGCTACGACGTCTAATTACAATAATATGTTTCAATTACATATTTACATCCGATGTGATCGATTAATGCAATGACGACGCCACGATGGGAACTAATAAGTCAAGTGAAACAGCGGCTTCACATATTAAACAATATATGACGGGTTCACCAATATTAAAGGAAAGTTTAGTTGGTGGGTCCTGATTTTTAAATTTTGCTTCACCGAAATCGTATTTCTGAGGTTTTGTGTATTTTATTCGAAATAAATCCGACCTAAATAATTTCCATTCTAAGTAGTCCCCACACGTGTTGATTGAGCTAAACAAAACTATTAAATAGGCTTGTTACCCATAACAGATGGTCGTATTTTAGGTGCAATGTCATAAACAAATCTAAACATTTTCAAAACGATTTCACAAGACGGTCGCGGTTTATATGGTGAAAATACCTCACAGTGGTAGTGTAGTACACAGAATAATAAACAGATAATTCGTTATTCCCCAAACAAAATTATTTGACCAGTGTTTGATAATTAATAACAATAATATAACAAACGTCGTCACATGTAAAAATAATGTTATAAATTATAATATAATGATTATGTGTTCACAGCCGACCGAGTACGTCTTCGTCGTGTGTAGTACCTCCTCCTATTATCCACTGTAAACGTAATAAATCATAATTTTTTTTCCCACTTCCTAAAACCCGTTGAATAAAATCATACTCGCTTGGATGACTGCCCAGCGCGTCAATAATTATTTAAATATCACCGCACCGTTATCGTTTTTAACTTCGTGCGCGGGGTAGGACGCGAGGGAAGATCGTTGTCATTATCAGCATAATTCTCTAATCATTTCCGTTTGCAAAAATTATAACCGCATGTTTTTACGAATAAAACGCGACGACAATATACATTTCCGACGATTACGACATTTTACAGCAGAAATATGGTGTAACACGCTGGCGAACGCTTCAATTATTAAACACTTACTTTTACAGTCATCGTTATCCATGTCCCTCCGACGAGCTATTTTCAAATCCCTGTTTGGATTTAAAATTACCGCCACAAATTTACTATGAAAATATACTCTGGACAGTCGCTAAAAACGGAACACATAATTTACCGTGTATCCCTGCGACATAAAAAAAAAGCTACGGCGCAATAAACACTATGCATTTTTCGAGGTCATAAAAATATTATATTACGCGTCCCCCTTCTCTACACGCAATGAATAATATTTTATTTCAATGACCAACCGAAAAACACGTTAATATTCTTCCGGATATTCCTCAGCTCAAATCATTATTACAATCACACTATAATGGAGTATTGCACATTTTATTATATTATGATAATAATTCACTCAGCAGTATCGTCTCAAATGTGTATAAGATGTAATATGATAAGTCATTCGATTTCGTTATTAAACACTTATTCGTGACAAAACAACATCGTGCATTACAGGATAACTAATCAAACAACATTAAGAAATATAAATAGGTTTAAGTTAAGTTACCATAATCATTACTAATTCATACGGTCGAGATTGTTATCATTTGTAAAATGTTCTTTACACAACAATGTTTAATCTATTAAATGCGTTTTAGGGAAATTCACTATCGATATTTTTAATAAAGATAAATTAATTTTAAATAATAATTATTATTGCTGAGTAATTATATAATAATCAGTGTTTGAATTGGAAAAAAAAAATAGAAAAAAAACCCAGTGGACGTTGCGTTCCACACAAAATGAACAGGCACATTACAGTGGGGGTAAAGCCACCCATCATAATATTAAAACAATATTTAATTTATTCTACAAAAATATTTTCAAAACATTGTTTCATGGTAATCCAAGGTATTAGGAATATTTTGCATCAGAAACACTGATTACAAATTCACTAGTAAATATTATGTTCCAGCCAAGCCCTATGATGAAGGGGGAGCAGCCGGGGCTATAGCCGTCAAGTCCACCAGGTCTTATTTTTAATATGACACAGATATCGAGTTATTAATGGGCCGCCGACATGATTTATGCTAATAACCTATCTATATATCGTACTATGGTGTAATAACAAGTCTTCGATAAAGTGAATTGAAACACTATAGTTTTAGTGTAAGATAACGTAGATAAGTAACATTTTGAAGGAATAACCGAATGACTATTTTCAAATAGTCTGGGATGTGTTTTAGTGTCTGTGTGTGAGTGTATGTGAGGGCGGATTAGTGTCCCCGGGGCCCTTAATTTCTCTCTACAGCACCGTTTCAAACAAATATAGAAGGGTCAAGGGGGTGCGCTAAAATTAAATCCCCCTTCCCCAAATCAAGCACTGATAATCATACATTAACGGTTTTACAAGTTTATAACGTATTTTCTTTACAATAAAAAATTTGTTTTTAATAGAAAGTTTTGCTGGGTTTTATGAGTTGCGCAAGCGCTTACCTACCATAGTTGACCTTAGGATTTGTCCACGAGCAGTAGAAGTTCTAGACGGGCCCGGACGAATGTATTCCGATTATTTTACTTGTTTGATGTTTCCCATGACACATGGGGCTGTTTTACCACAGTGACCTTATGGTAGCTATGAACCAGTAAGGTAAAATTAATATTTCTGGAATCCAAGCAGCAAGGGTTTCCTAAATTTTTTATTGACAACATTGGTAAAAAATCTATTCTGATAGAATAGAAAAGTGTCTTCTTCTCGTCTTGGCTAGTAAAAATAATCATGACCACAGATCAATAACTGTCCTATTTACTGTTTGGTCTTGTAAACCATAACAACATTCACCAGTAGGGTACAACATAATAATCTCACAATAATGTTATTAGGTTTATATATAACTCTCTATGTATCCCTGGATAGTCGATTATACTTAATCATAGACAAATTAAAAAAATCGAGAGATACATAGTTTAAAGAAACAAGTTTAACAACCAAAGAATTTATAAAGTATTTCCTACAATTATAAATATTTAAGAAACCCACAATCTAATCTGAAGGTTATAAGAAAATGTAAACATATAGATATTTTTTGCTAATAAACAGTATCTATACATACAATATAGTATGAGGAATCCAAACCGATAAAAAAATAAATACCGTTAACACACACTATTTTGTATTTTTTTTTTTCTGCTGTAGGTAGTTGAATGATTAGTGAACAAAATTACAGTTTGAATAAAAGAAAAAAAAAACACCAGTTATATTACTTATAAAATGTCTTTTTTTTTATTGTCTTGAATAAAACAGTATCTAATAGTCTTATATTGGCAGTCAATTTGGACTTGATTGACATCAGATGTGTGCGTTTATAACACACTTGGAGCATTATAAACACCAAGTGGCCATTATACAGTTAAATATCAATATGGAATGTTGAATAATTAATTTTGAGCGTACATGATAATTCGTCAAGATATGCACATCATTAAAATTACTATATAGTATATATTATGTAGTACAAAAAAGGCACTTATGGAATTTCATTGTTAACATACATATTTAAATAATATATATAATAATAATATAAATGTATACGAACTTAATAACTAAAAAAAAAAAAAAAATCAGTAGTATTAAAACTAAGCCTAAAATAATTATTACAGCTAATTAGCATCACATATATGTTTCATGATTATCTTTATAGAAGTGAATTATAAATGACATTCATGAGGCCCAACATTTTACTTATATTTACACATTTTATACGAAAGAATAAGACAATTTTGTACAATGTTTGTGCGAAATTCGGATTTTTTTATAGATCATAAAAATATATTTCATTTCCTGATGAACATATGAGTGTTTATATAATGTGGAATGTTAATGAAAAAATATAAAAATTAAAGTTATATATTATTATAATAAATAAAACTTGTGAACACATAGTTTGCTCAAAATGGAAGACTCGGAAAACACTTAAATGTTTCGATTAATAAAAATACCAGAACAGTATTTACGGTTATAAAACATAATAAAGTGGCATTACCACTGCAATGGGTAGACAATTTGACAATAATAATCTTAAAACAATATAGTGTTTCGATAAATACATGCAATAATGAGTAAACCATTAAGAGAATGAATATACCTACTTACAATTTAAGTAATTAGAGACAAATAATAAATATAACGTTTGTATTGCTTATCTTTTAATTTAGATGGGCTATGATTTTTTAGAATGAAATATATAAAATATAGATATTTTTATTATTATTACTTTTTGATTAACAGTATAAATGTTAAATTATAAACATGTTGAAATTATCTTAAAATATGTATAAAGGTAAATATCAAAATTTTAGTACCTAATTCAGAGTAAATATTGCAGCAGCAATATTCTTTAAACGCTGTGTAAAAAAAATGAGACCAACAATTTTCTTTAACTTTTATTTTTAGTTCTGAAAAAGTGTGATTTATAAACATTGTAAGATTAATGCTTCAAAAATTGTCGATATTATAATAAAAACCATGTAGGTTAATCATGAACACAATACCTTTAACTGCGCAACCCCTGTGTTCTCCGATAAAGGCTATCAGAAATTATTTTTAAAAAAATATAGTGATAAATCATGCCATGCAGAGACATGGGGTAGTGAAAAATTTTATTGAAAAAAAAAACAAATTGTCTAAATTATTGCTTATTCGTTCTCTGAACCGTGTTTCCCTAAGCTAACAATTTTTTTTGTTTAATTGAGTAATTAAATACATGATTGTAGTCATCAAGTCACATTTATACACTCTCCTTACCGTCCAATTTCTTGGCCAAGTCTGATACAAGCTCCTTAAAAATCAAGGGGTCAATGTTCTTACCTAACTGGTACAAAACAAACCAATCACCGATCTGGCACTTCTTAGTAATAGTTTCTACTTCGTCTTGTGGAGCTAAACGCGATCTTGCTCTCAACAACAGTAAACGGAATTTGGGCATAACCACAACAGCAGTACGGTACACCAGATTAAGACCACTGAGCACGGCAACAAATAAGAACCAAAACCACAGGAAAACATAGATTTTCTCATTGACAATGTTCAGCGGCAACACACACAGACCATCTAATTTCTGGATTGAACCAGATGGACCATATTTGTGGAACGTACATTTAGTTACTTTGGGAAACACCCGAGCCATAGGGTCGTCACGATCTTCAGGTTCCATTTCAGTAAACTTAAGAACGTCCGAGCCGTACGTGCTGAACTCACCATCAAGGAAATAATCCATGAAAAATATCTGGGCAATGACATTAACAAAGTTGAGAAACTCGCACAGGAAGAACCGAATGGCGTAGAAGTTCTGTGTGTGCAGGTTGGTAGCAAAGTAGTCGATAAGCAGTTTCTTGCGGTCGGTCTTGCACTCCTCGCTGATGATCGGGCAGTTCAAATCGAGCACAAGCATCTTGATGCGGCCACCCTCCCACGTCTTCCACATGTACCTGGGCAGGTAGAAGAACATGGCCTGGAAGAAGAGCACGAAGCACACCCACTGGTAGTACTTGTGGTACTTGATCTCGTCCTCGCCGTCCACGTGGGACCGTACACCGGGCTGCACAACGTCCTTGCCAATGCGACCGTTGACATGGTTGGGCAGCGTGAAGGTGGAGTATATCCAGCAGTACGTGTCCATGATGTTGAGCGGCACATCGTCGACAATACAATCGATCGGGTCACCAATGTACTGGCGGGATGTGACCAGTAGCGAGAAGGCGACCAGGATGATGACGGTGGCCTTGTAGTGGAGCCGGAAAATGTTGTTGTCGATGCATACGCTGTCGATCTTCAACAGCCCCTTGACGGAGCCGAAAACGTCGAACATGTCGGCGACTGAAGGAGAAGAAACGGTTTACGCGGGCACAAATAACACACGCGTCACGCGCACACCAAGCACGAACGGACACGCGGATGGAGATCTGAGGTGAACGGAAAAATATGGTTTTTCGACTAGATAATAATATTATTAGGTATAATCGTTAACCGTCACTCGGAAACAGTGTGCACCTCCTGTACGTATTAATTATTATTGTCACGTCCACACGGCGGCGGCGGCAGCACGCGTCATCTGGATCGGACGAGAACGCACTCGGCGACGGAACCGGTGTGGCCCGTAGAAGATTTTTGCGGATCGAGCCGTGTCGTTAAACTCGAGAACACGCGCAGCGGCTGTGGGAAGGCCGGGTGGGATAAAAAAAAAAAAAACTAAACAAACGCAAAAGCGGACGGTACACGCGCACAACAACAGAGTTCGGTCGTTTCTCGTGGAATGATCGCGACGACGTCTGCGCTCGGGCGGTGGGGCGATGCGACCGGTGCGTGCGGGTGCGCGCGAGTCCATCGGTGGTGGTGGTGGTGGCACGGTGAGGTGGGAGCGGGAGCGCGCCGGGTCAATGGTGTCGGGCGGCGCATGCGCAAAACGCCGTGTCACCGTTGCTGTTGCTGCTGCTGCTGCTACCCGTACGCGTTACACGCACCACCACTTGGCTCCTCTCCTACCAGCGGTCTTTTTGTTTGTCGCGGCGACAATACCCACCGAAGGGAAAAAACCGGTTGTGGCGTGCTCGTCTCTTTTTCTCCTTTCCCCCTCGCCGCTCTCACGCGTTCGTTAAAATTCTCTCCGCCGAAACATTCCACGCACGGCGTGTCGTCTCCGCGTCGCCGCCGCCGCCGCCGATGACTAGAGACCGAGACGGCCGGTCGACCACGGCCACCGGGCCGCCAGCGCTGGCCCGATGTCTTATTATTATTATTATTATTATTGTTGTTGTTGTTACCCGCTCACCTGCTGCCGGGCAGTCACGGGTTCTCAACCTGCGTCGTTGTCCTCGGCTGCCAGATGTCCGGTCGCGAATTTTCCAACTCTCTTACGTGGTACACGACGACCACTGCGAACATCTTATTAGAATCTTTCGGTCGGGTCGTTATTATAATAAATATTATCATGCAATAATAATACGGTCTATCTGCGAATGACGAGCGGACGACGGTCAACAAGTTCATAACCTGCGCAGCCGCAGGATAAACAACGATGCACCAGGCTGACGGTAACCATTGGGAGCTAATCGAAAGGGTTTGTTTTCCCTGGACATTTTGAAGCTAGTCCCGTCGTGTAGTACAGGGGCATCATTTTAATTTTTAAACAGGGCTGCAAACATGAAACCGGTCAATTTTTCGTAAGAGACGACCAACGTTCAACATTTGGCTTCGGGTAACGATCGAGCAGAAAACTAGTACGGAAAATAATTAGGTATATACTTACTGATGAACAGTACGGAACTATAGCTGTACTACCGTTAGACGGTGTAGTAGTCAAATATCTTTTGAATATTTATATATTTATTTTTAATTTTAAAATATCGGTGCAATTACAGTATTTTATGCGGGTCATTGACACACGTAAAATTAACAGAACTGCAAAAGTATAGTCGGAACCCCTCAAATGACGCCCCTGTTGCACGTCGTCATATAATATCCTCGTGTAAAATGTGTTTGGTGCACCAAGACGATCTAATAATTTTAGACGAATGCCGATTTGCACTTTAGTAGGATAGCGCGATTTCACCTATTCCCTCCCCCCCCCACGGCTTTATTATCGTATTTCCTTGGAATAACATCGTTCTAATATTCAACGAAATATTTGGGCTTCTTTTATTGTATACGTAGTGTATAATAACAAATACGAAGGCTAGACCAAATGACCGTTATTAGTCGTCCTGTGGACATGAAATACGGCTAGTTAACAATATTAGGTGGTGGCGGCGGCGGTGCACGCTGTGTATTAATGCAATATATATATATATTTGAATGCGTTTTTCAATCGTGACAATCTTATTATTATTATCCGAACGCTGCACGTATAGTAGATTTACTATTATACAAAAACCGTGACGGGTCAATTGGGTAAACGACCGACAAATGCCTGTCGAAGCGATGCAAACACGCCGAAGTCTATTCGGGCCTCCGTAATGTTGCTGGCGAACGAAATTCATTTGAAGTAATATTATACCTATAATGGAGTGGATCACTTGCTAGGGATCGTCAATTCGAGGATATGGGTGTCGTGTGTATCGCGGGAATGTACGTTGTGTGGTATCATTGGTCTGGAAAAGGAATAAAACGCGGTTGCGCGATAATAGTAGTACTGTGTCTATTTAATCAATGGTATAGGTAACCTGTACATATGAATACATAATTAAAACAGATTCGGTTGGCACCGGATTCGAAATATTTGAATCCGTCTATACATTCGCACACCTAGGCTAGATAAATTGACTAAATTGAGCGCTGCAGCTACCCTGCCGTGGTCCGATGTGCTCGGCACTGTACATATAAGGCGGGATTATCGGTTTAATAAATCAATATATATATAATATAACACATATTTATATTAATATTGAATTTATTTTAACGTTTTCAACTTGGCACGTGGCAGAGAATACAACACAAGAAGCATATACAAACTGTTATCAAAATACATACCACTAATATCTGATCATTCATCAAAACGTCGAATTTATTAAAATTAAACTGTTCAGTGTTCACCAAATAAGAATATAACGTCAAATCATCAAATGAAATAAATGTTTATTGAATGTTAATAGGTGCCTAGTTACGCACATTATAACTATCTGTGTACAACCTATATTCTGCAGTATATACATGTAATATTAATAAATATATAGTAGGTACCGTTGGTGAAGCGTTTTACAACTGTTTTAAATTTTAAATGTATAACATTAAATAAGCAATTTAAGCACGTTTTCTGGGTTTCATGCATAAAACATTATGGTACAAAAAACACAATTTTTTTATTTATTTGTTTTTTGTTCGAATGCGGGAAACGCGTACAAATAGTTTTACCTACATTTTAATGATTGAACCTTTTTTTTCTTTTATTATCTTTGGTATCGAATTTCGAAAACCTTGCCACAACGCGGATTGGTAATGCACACACACACACACACACACACACACAAATAATATATTCATTATAATAAGCCATCGCGTGGTATTATGACGACATAAGTGCCTGTTTTTACTTATAAACTCGTAAAAACTATCGTGTGCATTGTGCTCTCGATATAATGGCATGATGTGTATAAAACCATAAAGGTTATTATATCTATTATAAGTCGTATAATATTATTCAAACAATGACCGATCCTTGATTTTGTTCATATCCCGGAGCACGTGTCTGCTAAAAATATAATGAACACATCAACAGTTTTCTTGATGTGAATAATAAATAATAAAAGGCAAATTCGTTTTTATAACACACGATAACCTTGTGTGGCAGCCGTCATTGACAGAGAGGATTTTATCGCCAATATTCTCTACGGACAGATGTGACACCACAGCCTGCTGCAACAGGTGCTGCAGCAGTTATGGGGTGCAATACCGAAATGCACGCGTCCGTTTGCTATACTCTTCCAGGCTCGCAGACCAACTCGTTTTCCAAACAAAACGTGAGCGCATATTTAGTACACTAGCGGACTAGCATTTATTATAATATTAAATGTATATATATATATATATATATATATTATAGTCGGCGGGATGATACTTTGTTCCCGATACAGGATACAGCCGTTTTTTGACAATCGCGAAGTTTATAATGCACCCAGATTCTGATACCACGACAGTCGTGTAAACACGTTAGGGAAAACGAAATTGCAGTAACAAGTGAACATGCGAATAAGCCTAAATGTATGAAATAAGTATACCCTTGAGTAGACATGCGCGCTGCGTTTTGCGATTAATGAGGTGTGTAAATCGCCATATTATTATTGTTGAAAACAATTCTTTCGCATTTCGAAATAGTTAATTATACCTACTATACGATCGGAACGCATGCGCTCATACACACACACACACACACACACACACACACAAATATAATAATCGTCGCGTGTTGGCCCGCGGAGGAAACGATCTTGTTTTTATTATTATAATCTTCCGTAGCCTGCAAGAGAATCCCGAACTATCGAGGTAACTGCAGCAAGGATTTAACGGCGGTCAGTGTTTCGATCGGCTACGGTATTTTCCCGTCGAACAAAAATACACGTTAAGAAAAAAAAACACGCAATATGTATATATATAAATAGAGTATAGACATAAATAAAATATATATAAGCTCACACGCGACACACACCCTACACGGCGTATATATACCTCCTATAAACACTGTTAAGTACGATACATATACTCGCTGTATCGCATTCACGCTCAGAAATGCACGTATAGGTATATAATCCGAGTATATATTATACAAAAATAAGAACTTTTATTATATATAATATTGTATCGTCTATGACGGCGTGCGGCGGCGATCGTCTGTTTACAGGTAATATACGTGCAATTATAATATGTACACACAATAATAATAATATAATATCATGCCTCGTAAACGTCGTAAACGGTCATTAAATTCGTGCGTGGGAAATTTCACCGGGTCGTGATTGTTATATTGTTCTCTCGTGCAGGTTTCTCACAAGTCGTACGGGGGGGGGAGGGGTTGAGGGGTGGCCCGAGTGCGATTGTTTCGTGTATATGTGTGTCTGCGCAGTAGAGTGCTACAGTGTGTGTTTTCTTAAAAATATTTTCCCCTTCAAGACGTACACTTGGGACGATTATACGGATAAAATTACGTATAGTTTTACACGCACACACACACACACACACACACACACACACACACACACACACACACACACACACATAGGGGTATAATAAATTATTTTATGTACACCGTTCTCGAGCTCACACAATTATTCACGCGAATGACAATATAATAATTCACCCAATCCGGTCTGCTATCTGCAGATGTCGTCGTCGTTTTTTTCTTCTTATTCTTCATCTTCGTCTACTGTACTACAAGTATTTTCAATGCATGGATATTAACAGTTATTTCTACTTATTAGTGCTTGTATATAGGGATTAATTAAAAACCGTCACGTTAGCGCATTTTTTTTCTTTTCTAAAACTCGTTTTTATTCAACAAAAAAAAAAAAGTTTAAAATCAATATATGTATTTACGAGTGTTCTAAGCATTCGCCAAACCCGAGATTATTATATTTGTGCACGTAAATATTCTTCAAATACTGCAATCATGTTCAATCCATTGCAGTTATAAAATCTATCAAGCAAACCCATAACTCGTAAGCAATAAGCGCCCTCCTCAATTCACACTTCGATTGACTTTGAATTAATTTGTGAGTATATTTTTCGTTACATCAGCTGCCAATTTTGAATGTATATTAAGCCGTAAAAATAAAATCTTATAAATCAGAACCAGTTAACATTCACATCCACATTACAATATACACACCGGATATAGTAAATTATAATACTACATTGCAATAACATGTGTATATGGGCTGAGGAGGAGGTTCGCTGTATATGCGCAGTCTAAGAAAACAAATAAAATTTATTATATCAATATTGTTGGTAAATGTTATAGGCGCAGTCAGTGAAGAAGGAGGTGCTACACCATTTCGTACATAATATTATTTTTCTCATTTCAAACGTCGGTTGCACGAGATATTAATATGTGAACACGCGTGTACCTTCATCACACCTTCTCCTAAGTCCGGACGGGCGTGTTTTTAATCCTCCAAACATCGTGTCATCATGTATAATCATGATTTCTGAAATGATTATTTCTCGCGACTGGCATTTTATTCCCACCGTCATGTGTATATATTACGTGCGAGTATATTATAAAATATTAAACATATGTAAACATCACACATTAAATACACATATTATACGTCAATACTCTCTTTTTTCTCTTCACGTACAGTTTATTATTATCCTTATAACTTATTGTGTATATAAATATATATATATATATATATATATATATATCTATATATGTATATATTT